>JAAIXJ010000133.1:422859-513214 GCA_013403705.1 Heliconius hermathena | reverse complement strand
CTCGATCACCTACAAATGAGGATGTATTTCATACTCTTCTCTACACATCAGATCCGTATATTTCCAGTCATAGAAGAACATATAGCAAAATTGTGAAGATATTTGATGAAGACACTTTAGATCTTATAAAAGTGAATGAACTTATTATGGATCCCGAAGTTCACCAAGTATAATTAAATATAATATACTCATTATGTAATATACATTCATTTCTAATATTATTCTACTTGTAAATCAATTTTTGTTAATTTTATATTTTATTAAAAAAGTATGTGTAATCACAACTATTAATTTCTTACTCAAATAGATAACAGCTTAAGGAACATTATTTTTTAATAAACTAATTTAATAATCCATTTTTATTACTACTATAAGTAGTGTGGACTAAGGAAATTAACTATTTTTTTTTTCTTTATTTTTTTAATATATATATACTCCAATAAAAGTATAATATCTGAACTTTACCTAAAGCGCTATTTTATACTTTATGCTTGTGCAAAAATTCAATTGTTTATCTTAACAAATAAAAAAGTTATCGATTTTTGATCTGATACAGACCTAGATTTCCCATAGTGCGGCGCCTCGACACCAGAGCGAATAAATGGAAATAACATAAAAAATATTTCATCTCCTCGAGTGGGGATCAAACCCACAACCAGTCGGTCTTACAGTCACACTTCGTGCCCCTTCGCCACGACTGCCCTCAACATTTTACTAAGAGATGTTATTTATGCTAATTACCGTAATTGAAAACGGAGTGTATTGTATCGTCAATCAAATGAACTTGTCTCATTATCTCATCAAACGAAGCCATTGTATTCCCTTTGATTTTGTATTTTATAACACTTTATTTACCGGTATAGGTACCGGTATTACTTTCTTTTGACAATGTTTAGCTAATGACATTTCTTTCTCGAACACAAAAGGTGAATATATAAAAAAAATAAACAAAAAAGGTATTATATTTTTCTTCTCATCATAGCTACATATTGGCTGCGATGGACAACACTAACACATTTCAATATAATTGCGTCCAAGTGACACGCATGATTGCTCACAATTTTCCTACCGCGTACTCTGATCCCAGGGTCAATATTACAATGGCAGTTATATACATACTATATGTACGTTCCAGTTACGAATCTAAGGATTTTTCTGACACTGTCAGTCAGAAATTGTCATGGCGCGTATTGACACGCGAATGCAAAAGACATCTGGAAAATCCAAAAGTGCTAATATTTGTAAATTTCTTTTGATAATCGGTTTAACAACCCTTGTGGCCGCCGCGTATTTTATATCAAGGGGACCCTTGGATGCTTTGGGTGATCCTTCTGATCAATTTGTTATCAAAAATATTCCTGAAACGTACCAACGACTGGAAGGAGTCGATCCTGAAGAAAGGGAAGTGTTTCATGGTTTCCAAACGTCTTTCCTGCCCCCTGAAGAAATAATACTCTCAAGAAGGGAGTCAGATAATATAGAAGAAATATATGACGGTAATTCAACTAGCGACATTTTTATATGGGGTATTGAAGGAAAAAAACGCAGTGCTCCTACTAGAGTGAAACGAAAAAGTCATTTTACTTTCACTTCTCATGATTACGAGTAAGTTAATTATGCCAAATTTTTTAATCGTATTTATTTGAGGTCGTCGTGGCGCAGGGACACAAGAGTGTGACCGTAACGCGATAGTTGTGGGTTCGATTCCCACTCGGAGAAATGAATAATTATTTATTCATATTTTAATTTCTTTGCTCTGGTACCAAGGCAAAAGTGCAGCGTTAACTTCCTCCACTCAAGACTCATTGCCTTGAAAATTAGGTGGAAAGTGAGGAACGGAGTGTGTTAACACTGGGTTCCCACACTATACGGGATATAACGTGAAACTGGAAAAAATATTCGAAACTTTCAAGATAAACGCATTTTAGTAGTATTAACTATTAAATCTCACTTAGAAGAATTAAATATAAACATACATATATTTTGTTAATATTCAAAAGCTTAATCTCTATATATACTAAGACACTAAAAATATTTTGTCTGTACATTTAGTAATTTTGACTGAAATGGATAGAGGGACACTTAAAAATAATAATAGAAAGCAAAAAGATTTTTTTTGAATTTGTCTGTCTGTCTGTCGACATATTTTTGTCCGCATTTTTCTCTGAAAGTACTGAACCAATTTACTTGAAAATTTCACCAATTGCTTTGTTTTAACTCAACTTAAATACTAAAGTTTAAGCGAGTTTAGGCGAGCCGCTAGTTTGAAAATAAAAGTAATAAAATTCTAATTAGTTATATTTTCAAGTTAAACTTAAATATTTTCGTTATAAGAAGCGAGCAATAAAAAATATCTAATTATATTTTTAAATTTTCTTTACAAAATCAAAAATCTAATCATAAACAATGATGAAATAACATATATTTTCTCTTCATAATTAGTGAAAAAGATCTAACTGAAAATAAAAGCGTTGAAGAAGAAAAACATATAGGAGAATATATTACTAAAGAGAAAGAAGATTATGAAAGTACTTCTCAAGAAGAGTATGACGAAGAAGGAAATTTAGAAAGGTAATCTTACAGATAACTTACAATTTAGTTTCAAGTGCGCCACGGTGGTGTTAAAATCGAATTCTTAGTTTTACGCTGTATTTCGTATATAGCAGAGTGGCCAGGGGGAACCTAGCAATAGACACTCCATTCCCATTAAGATACTTCCTTACCCTCTTTCCACCGAATTCTGGAAACATTGCGTGTCTCAACACCGCCTTTGCCTCGTTGCCAAAAAAGGGAAGTGTAAATATGAAATATTTCATTTGAAATTGAATCCATAACCCGTCACGTTTACAGTTTACAGCTCGTTGGTGCCCCTGCGCGATGACTGATCTTATCGATATATTAATATAGGGAGAAGGTGGTAATGTAATGTCTATCATCTCGACTGCTTCCGCTTCGAGGTCCGCTTCCGCTTTTATGATTTTTTCCTGATAGTAAAGATTCGCCCAATTTGATAGTTGGGCACAACAAATTTTATCTATACAAACAAGTAAAATATTCAAATACAACAAATTCAAATTGCCCCCAAATGGTCTCTGGCACCATAATACAAGCAATATGAGGGGGCAAAATTACCAACATCATAGAGTCTATTAACAAATATTATTATACGCAATAAGATTTGTTAATAGACATTGAATATGAAGTATATTTACCTTAAAAACGCTGTAGGACAACGTTCATTAGACATAATATGAACTCTCCGCAGTTATGACTTGATATTTACAAAATTATTGAAATAATTGCAGCACATTAAAAAGTTTTGATGAGAGCAATTTGAAGCTGCTTCGTAAAACACGGAAATGCGATCCTTTCTTTCAGATTTTTTTTGTATTATAAAATCTTAATATGTCGTCGTTCCGTTTTAAAAAAAGTTTCATTGGATAGCATGATTCTTAATAAAAAAAATTACCACCTTCTCCTATAATAATCAAATAAACTATCTCTCTTCTAAGTACTCAGGTATTAAATAAATGTATTATTATTCATCATTATTATTCATTCGTTGAGTTCTGCCACTCAACACGCAATGCCTCCAGAATTCGGCAGAAAGTGGGGAACAGAGTGTCTTAACACTAGGTTCCCTCTGCCTAACCTGCTGTGTGCGGGATACAGCTGGCTTAATTTGATTTAATTTAAAATAAATAAATTCTGGAGGCATTGCGTGCTGAGTGGCGGAACTCAACGCCGCACTGTGCCTCGACACCAGAGCGAAGAAATAAAAATATAAACGTAAATAAATATTTCACTTCCTCGAGTGGGGATCGAACCCACAACCAGTCGATTTTACAGTCACACTTTGTGCCTCTGCGCCACGACCGGCCTCTATTTATTTATTTTTTTATTTATTATTATTCAAGTGTGATTCATCCTGAAATATACGTTGACCGCGGTCCACTAGATGATGTCGAACAAACCCGCCGTCAACCGGAACTTGAAGAAGCAGAAATGGGTTCAGCCGCACATGTTTATAAGTCGGTTCGTTCATATACAGGTAATACTGACAGTTAAATAAGCATTTATTGAAATTTATATCTTGATTTATTGAAATTTATCTCTGTCTGGTGGTATCAAAGCCAATAATGATGGATTCAAACTTACACTTACAAATCTCTATTTTATTAAAAAAATATATTTTAAAATTGATTATATGTACCATTTTGAAATAAAAAAATCAAACCAAAATCAGCTTCACGCTGTATCCCGCACACAGCAGGGTAGGCAGAGGGAATCTAGTGTTAAGACACTCCGTTCCCCACTTTCTGCCGAATTTTGGAGGCATTGCGTGTTGAGTGGTAGAACTCAACACCGCGCTTAACCTCGAAACCAAAGCGAAGAAATAGAAATATAAATTTAAGTAAATATTTCATCTCCTCGAGTGGGGATCGAACCCACAACCAGTCGGTTTCACAGTCACACCTCGTGCCGCTGCGCCACGACTGGTCTCAATCTTGAAATATTTTTTTAAAATATAAATTAACAGGATACATAAGGAATATGACATTTTAATAAAGATATACGAAACGTAATAAATAATATTAAAGTGATACAAAAGTTGAGAATAGTGTTTTAAAAATAACTATCACATATGCTCCTTTTAGGTCACTGTCCACGTGGCCATTATAATTTGCAAGCGCGTACACAACTGTATCAAATGGATAAACGTCAGATTTATTATCTAATTGACCACAGACCCGAAATAATTCAAGTTCATGTGTAATAAATCATATTAAATTAAGTTGTAAATATAGAATGTACTTAATTAAAATAAATAATGTAATATATTGTTTAATCTAAAAAAGAGACCGTCGTGGCGCAAGAAAAGCGTTAGATGGTAAACGTGACGGTTGTGGGAATGGCAATTGGCAACAGACTGTCTTAACACAAGGTTACCAGGTTCCCTCTGCCTTCCCAACTCTGTGTGAGATACAGTGTGAAAAATAAAAAAGTTACGCCATTTTTACGTGCGATGGATAAACTCTATTTATTTAAAAATTGTTTTATTTAAATAATATCTATTTTCCAAAGTTGGGCAAATAAAGCATACCGTCGGTGTTAGGTACGTGTGTATGATGTGCTTAAGCATATACAGGAAGGAAGAGGCAGCGCTCCTTTTACGGAAACAGCATATAGGGTAAAATATTTCAAATCCATACTTAAAGAAATTAAGCAAGATAACTCAACAGTTTTCATTTCACGGTGTTCATATCCATACCTTTATTTCGCGTGACGCAGTTACGCAAAGATGCGAATAACGTAAATGCATACTACTACACAAATACTACTAAAGGTTAACAACTTTGAAACTTTGCCGCCAATACCTACGACTCGATTTCAGAATGAGGCGTATACGGTTTCCCTTTGATAGGTTTATGCGTGCGTGCGTCGTTCTTGACAAATAGCGTTTTATTTTAAAACGACATTTTTTTATTTATTTTGTTTGAAACAAATCACCTTTTCATTTTTGGAAAAAAAAATAATAGTATTAGGGTTTTATGGAGTTGTTAAAACTATGGTTTCATTTAAAATAGTGCTGACACTTCCATCCTGTATATCACATTATAAAATACACCTATAAAATTAAAATACGCTACCGCTGTCGTAAGTTTGGTAGGTATTCTATATCTAATTTATCTATTCTATAAACTTAAGGTTTATATTATACCATATACTTCTAACGAATAGCAAATAAGAGCAATTATAATTATTATATTATAGAATATTACTTAAGTTTATTTCAGTTCTTTATTTCTAGGCATTCACGCCTTTTGGAAAGGGCAAGGTGACAAGAATACTATTAGACTAACACAAGCTAACATAATGAAACAGTATATGGATGCAGAAGCAGACCCGTGTCACGATTTTTACCAATACGCTTGTGGAAATTGGCCCGCCTTAAATCCCATCCCCGCAGACAAAGCTGGGTAAGTTAAATTTTATAAAATTATCATATATCTTCTATTAATAAATTTTCATATTGTTTACAGTTATGACACTTTTGAGATGTTAAGGGAGAATTTAGATACCGTTTTAAAAGATCTTTTGGAGTTTAAAAAACATGAATACGTGCAAACTCAATATCCAGGTCCGCATTTGGATATAAATGCTGACATTTTACCGCCTAAGAAAAACTTAGTATGTCATAGTGTTTCTCCTCAAACCGTTCCTGTTGATATTATAGCAAACAATTCCAAAGAGATTAGTAATTTCACTCTACACAAGAACATTTATGATATTAATAATGTGAAAGAGAATAAATCAGAAATTATACACCGCATACGTAGATATTTAGATAAAAAATCGAAAGGAATTAAGAAGTCAACGTCAAAAATTAAAAACAAAAAATATGTAAACAAAAAGGGTTTTAATGTATATAAAAAGAATTTATTAATAAAACCTAAAGATAATAATTTAAAAACAAGGAAAAGACGCACAATACATAACTTATTAAGAAATGATAGATTTTCTGAAAGGGTGAAAAGGAAGGAGACCCTTGAGAAATTGATACTTAAATTAAAACAATCGCATCATAAGGCCCACAATGATCCAGCACACGGAGATGCCGCTCTAAAAGCAAGATTTTTATTCAAATCATGTATGAATCATGGTATTTTACAAAAACGTGGGCATCAACCACTTTTAGATTTATTAGAAGTCTTCGGTGGTTGGCCAATTTTGAAACCAAATTGGAATGCGCAAAATTTTGATTGGCTCGAACTTATGGCCCAATTAAGACTTTATAATAACGATATTCTAATATCCGAATGGGTTGGACCGGATATTAAAAATTCTGATGAGTTCGTTATTCAATTTGATCAAACAAGCCTTGGTAAATATTTTCTTATTATTTGTCTAATATTTTGAGGCCCAAAAACAAATGATCGTTGTATGTATTACTCCTGCTCGTTCTCTTCCTCCTCCTCCTCCTCCTCCTCCTTCCTCTTCTTTTCCTCCTCTGTATCCTCTATATGTATTACAAAATCATTCACTTTTAGGTTTACCAACACGAGATTATTTTCTCCAAGCCACAAACAAAATATATTTAGATGCTTATAAAGCGTACTTAACAAAAATCGCTTCATTGCTTGGTGGAGAACCTGAGCACGTGAAAAAGGATGCTGATAAACTTATTGACTTTGAAATCAAGTAAGCAATAAAAGGAAAGTGATATAATTACACCATCACAGTATAATATACCGAAAAAATAATCTATAATTAAACAGTATTTCCTAAGAGGGCATGTCGTGGCGCATGAACACAAACTGTGACCATAAACGCCACTGGTGGTGGGTTGTTTTCCCAATCATTGAAATTAAATATTTATTATTATAATTTTTTCGCTCTAGTGTCGAGATAAAACGCGACGTTGAGTTATGCTATTTAACACGCAATGCCTCCAAAATTCGGTGGAAAAAGAGGAAATGACTAACACAAGGTTCCCTCTGCCTACTCTGCTGTGTAAGGGATACAGCATAAAGCTAAAAAAATGTATATTTACTTGTAATAATAGTTTATCTATTATTTCGACGTGCATTAGGCAAGATTAAAATATTAAAGATTGAACACAAATATGAAAATATTGTTTATATCCTGTAAGATAAAAGAAATGGTTCATTGCAGATTGGCAAAAATAACTTCAGCGCCAGAGGATAGACGGAATGTTTCAGAATTATACCGACGAATGACAATCGCAAAACTTGAAGGTTTAGTACCCGAAGTGAAATGGAGGCGATATTTATGTATTGTTATGAATAGAACAGTACAGTCTCAAGAGACTGTTGTGCTATTCGCACTGAACTACGTGAGGGTAACTAAAAAATTCCATTTATTTTAATATTCCATATTTAAATTGCAACAACTTTGTCACCTTTTTTTCTGGCGGCGGAACTCAGCGCACTTTATCTTACTAATGAAGATTTGAATATTTTTTTAGCTTCATCCTGTATCACACGCATAGCAGGATAGGTAAAAGGATCCTGAAGCTAGTGCAAACACAATCTGATCCCATTAAGACATTTCCGTTTGCCACTATCCGCCCAAATATGGAGACATTGTAGAACGATGAGGAACTCAACACTACGTTGTGCCTCGATACCAAAGCGAGAAAATGAAAATATTAATTATTTTATTTCCTCGAGAGGAAATCGAACCCACAACCGATCGCGTTAACAGTACTACGCTTGTGCCTTATTAAATGATTATAAAAAGCAGCGTATTGTTACAAGAGTGAAATAATCACTAACATTACGAGTATCTGAGTAAACAGCTAATAATAGATATATTACACTACCTACTAACAAGATGAAAATGCAAAATTCATATTTTTTTCCTCCATACAATCTTGCTCCAATCCCAATATATATCTATACCTACATTTATATACATATACATATATATATATACAATTTTGGTTGATTGTCATCAGCACTTAGTCCAATTGATAGAGAAGACGGATCCGGACACTTTATCAAATTACCTTCTGTGGAGATTTGTGAGGCACCGAGTGAACAACCTGGACGATCGGTTTCAATCTGCTAAGCAACAGTGAGTATGAAGGTCGATGGATGATGATTTAATATTTTATATTTTGAAATGTATTTTTTGAAAATAAATTAAATTTAATAAAAAAACACATACGTACTAACTAACGAATAGATGCACTTTTTTTTCAGTTTCATAATGTTTTACGCACACAGCAGAGTAGACAGAGGGAATCCAGTATTAAGATATTCCTTTCCCTAATTTCCATCGAACTCTGAAGGCATCGCGTGTGGAGTGGCGAAATTCAACGCCGCGTTTTGCCTCGACAATAGAGCTAAGAAAATGGAAATATTAAATATTTAATTTCTTCGAGTGCAAAACGAACCCGCAACCTGTCGCGGTTACGGTCACACTTTGTGCCCCTGCGCCACGACAGGCCTCATATCGCGGTAAAAAATATCGACCACATAATATTGTCACCATTGTGACATTAAAACACACCTAATTAGACCGTTTTCTGATGTAAAACTAAATTAGTTTACTTTTTTTTCCATTACTGTATAATAACAAAATAAATAAAAAAATAAAGATAAAAAAATTAACATTAATTTCCCACTTTATCTATAATTAACCTTTTAGGTTTTATTATATTCTATTTGGCCGCGAACAAGCACCGTCAAGATGGAAGAATTGCATTTCCCAAGTAAATTCAAACATGGGCATGGCGTTAGGATCGATGTTCGTCCGTAGATACTTTGACGAAATGAGCAAAAACGACACACTCACCATGACGAGAGAAATCCAACAATCATTTAGAGAACTACTACATATGACCACCTGGATAGACGACGACACTAAGAAGCTAGCTGGCCACAAAGTTGACACAATGATGCTCAGAATTGGTTATCCAGATTTTATTTTAAGCAAAAAGGAATTAGATGATCGATACAAGGAAGTCAAAATACATCCTGACAAATATTTTGAAAATATCCTTAATATATTACAGCACTTAACAAAAATGGAACAGTCACGGTAGGTTGTGAATCTTAGCAAGTGGTTTGCAGATGTTTTAATCTTGTTAGCTGCTAATTGGTAAAACAATTATAGCGCGATTTGAACTCGTGACGCCTTTTGAAAACCGTCCAAGCGATTGGACCACTAAAGGATACGTTCTTATCGAACTCCGTTGCAAATTTTATACATTTGTTACGATTTATTTATGTTGTTAGCATCTCTGCAAGATATGGCTTAGAATTATCAATTGGGAAAATAGAATTTAGTCGTTTTTGCGTGAAAGTGGAACAAATATATGTTGTGGGGATCCTCACAAACATTTATGTTAATAATATTACTCATAAACCATCGCAATAATAAAAAAATATATTATTCTCTTATTTCATTCTTTGTGTTTAAAATCATTTTACTTTCCAGTATCGGTCAGCCAGTCAACAAAACGCTATGGAACACTGCACCAGCGGTTGTGAACGCATACTATAGCCGAAATAAGAACCAGATAATGTTCCCAGCTGGCATACTACAGCCACCGTTCTATCACAGACACTTTCCTAGATCACTTAACTTTGGTGGCATAGGAGTGGTTATTGGTAAATATTTTTATCTAAAAAGTAAAAAAAAAGTAAAAATTTTAACATCTTTATTATCTGTACAGATAATAACATTTTTATTATAATTATAATTAGAGTTATGCATAAAAATGTAAACCTGAAAACATTACTTTCCATTACGGTTTTCATATTTAATAATTAAATTTAAATATTCAAAAAAACGACTTTTTGTATGGTTCCGTACCTCAAAAGGTAAGACGAGATCTCGTAAAGTATTAAGCTGACATTTATATCATACATTTAGGTCTGTGATCCATGTTTCTAAGACAATGCAATAAAGGATACGAGCATTTATGGATCGATTTTGCTGCATTTTGTATGAAATTCGCAAGTTATTAAAATTGGCACAAAGTGAGAATTTACAATACAAATAAAAGAAAAACCCAAGAAGTGAGAATTTATACTCTTTTGCCCTCGAGCTGTCACCAAAATTACAAACGTTGCAGCTGGAAATATTGTCTTTAAATTCCAATCATTAGGAATTACCGATTATATCTTCTTAAGATCTTGTATCTCGTGTACAGAAATCAGTGTATATCACTAATTACGAAAAAGTATCCTCGTCTACGTCACCGGAAATATTTATTACATTTTGATAGTATAGCTAATCATGGCGCAGGGGCACAGGGGTGTGACTGTAATAATTTCTTCGCTCTTCCACCGTGGCAAAAAGCCAACCATTGAGTTTCACTACTCAACTCACAATGGCTCAAAAAAATTCAGCGGAAAGTAGGGAACGGAGTGTCTTAACACTAGATTCCCCATGCCTATCCTGCTATGTGTGGGATACAGCGTGAACATGATAATATAGATTAATGAAATAAGATATTAAAACTAATAACTAATTATAGGGCATGAAATAACTCATGGATTCGACGATAAGGGCCGTTTGTTCGACTGCGAGGGCAATTTGCATCGATGGTGGTCAGACACCGCTATAGAAGCATTTCACAGTCGCGCCCAATGTCTTATAGATCAATATGGAAAATACGTCGTTCCCGAAGTCAATATGAAATTGGACGGCGTTAATACACAAGTAAGAAATTTTAATAGTATTATATACTATCACACGAAATGCCTCCAGAATTCGGAAAGTAGAGCTACCCTATTATTATTATTACTATTTTGCTTCACGATTCACGGAACCTGGAAACTAAGAGGATTGAAATGTTAAATATTTCATTATCCGGAATGGGAATCAAAACCACTAACGCTGCATTTACAGGCGCATGCTTATTAATATTTGAACTGATGTTAATAAATTAAAAGTAAATTATAAATTATATAAATATCAACAGGGTGAGAACATAGCAGACAATGGCGGCGTCAAGCAAGCATTCCACGCCTACAAGCACTGGCTGCAGCGCCACGACGCTGCCGATGAAACACTGCCCGGACTAAATCACACTCACACTCAATTATTTTTCTTAAATTTTGCACAGGTATTTACTTCCTCTGTTACGTTTCAGTTAGTTTGGTTCAGAAGATGTTTTGGAAACTTTCTTCTTTTTAGTTGTTGTTAGTAAATTTAATGTGTTACGTCCTAAAATATTTACAAAAATATATATATACACCTTTTTATCGCTAACGTTTTATATAAAATAATCGGTAACATGAAGTGTTGAAAATAGAGAAAATATAAAAGGAGTGTCCACTAAGTTGCTTTTAGGGTTCGATATCCAAAGTATAAAACGGGGCCCTATTACTAAGATTCTGCTGTCCATCTGTCTATCCGTCTCTCACCAGCCTGGACTCATGAACCGTGACAGTTTGACAGATGCAATTTTCACAAATGATGTATTTCTTGCTATAAAAACAAATACAAATACTAAAACACAGAGTGAAACAAATATTTAAGGATGCACACTACAAACGTGACTTTTTGCCGTTTTTATAAATAATGGCACGGAACCCTTCGTGCACAATTTCGACTTGCACTTGGCCGATTTTATTTTTAAGTGACTGAAGCTGTGATATTTATGTACAGATACACACACATTACTAATTTTAATAGTAAAGATTATAATTATATCGATACTTTCTTATATTTATATGACATTTGTATATCTTGCTTTCCTTTTCTTGCGTTTCTCATCTTATTATGTCAGCTCACGTAAAAAAAACATTATTTTTAAAGGTATGGTGTGGCGCCATGCGTCCAGAGGCAATGCGTAATAAGCTGAAAACAGCGGTACATTCTCCAGGACGGTTTAGGGTTATAGGCACTCTATCAAACTCTCAAGATTTTGCAAGAGAGTTCAAATGCCCACCCGGATCTCCTATGAATCCTATAGATAAATGTAGTGTATGGTAAAGTACAAAATGGTCAATGTATCGTGGTCGCCTTGGAATTATAAAATCCTAAAATGTAATCTATAACTAATTTCAGGGCAGCCACGACTTGTCAATCGTACTATATATATATAGATTAAAATTAGTTTATATTACATGAAAATGCTTTTACTTACTCTAAATCTCTCTAAATATAATGAACCTACATCATGTGTAACGCACGCTAGACTGAATATGACTAAAAAAGTTTTATATTTTTTTATATTTACGCCATCGATGTTTCAAAAGATATTTGTAGTATTTTTTGTAATTGTGAATGTATATTATTAAAATAATGTATTGGTTTGTATGTTAGTATACATCATTTTATCAATAATTTTATATAGTATTTTATTTTTAAGTAAGTTAAATACGTTGTGAGTTGTTATTGTTGATAAGATTTTCTTTGTAAATAAACCTTTTATAGAATATTGTGTCATTTTATTGATTTAAGATCGTATTAAATAAAATTTATAGTTTATTTTCTAGAAATATATTTTTTAAAACTACACCTTTTATAAGACAGCGCGGCGTTGAGTTACTCAACGCAGTACAATCTTAAAAGGTACCACAGTGTTTTTACTTTTGTTCTTTGTACAATGAGAAAATCTGGTATGGGGAAAAAAAGGGACTGCCTGCTTTTTACATTTACAAATTATTANATTTTATTTTTAAGTAAGTTAAATACGTTGTGAGTTGTTATTGTTGATAAGATTTTCTTTGTAAATAAACCTTTTATAGAATATTGTGTCATTTTATTGATTTAAGATCGTATTAAATAAAATTTATAGTTTATTTTCTAGAAATATATTTTTTAAAACTACACCTTTTATAAGACAGCGCGGCGTTGAGTTACTCAACGCAGTACAATCTTAAAAGGTACCACAGTGTTTTTACTTTTGTTCTTTGTACAATGAGAAAATCTGGTAAGGGGAAAAAAAGGGACTGCCTGCTTTTTATATTTACAAATTATTATATTTCTTTAATCTTTTCCTGAAAGTTTTTACGTTGCGCTAAAGTTTGTTCTTTATGTTTTTAATTCTAAATGTGTTTTTTTTTTAAATAAAATATAACAACAAATATAGAAACATTTTTTCCATATCATTAATATTCACAGTCAGAAAAAATTATTAAATATAGCCATATTTCATCTAATTATATAGATTTTATAACGTTTTCGTGAAATGGTAATCTTTATGAGTAACACAACTGTAAATTTGATGAATAGTTATCAATATAGATTTAATTTAATTTAAAATTGCGATCATATTATATAATTTTTGCATTTTTACAATTGGCAGGTGTGAGAAAAATGTGTTTCGCGTCACCCCGCTTATCCGCAACTCTCGGGTACGTCGTCGCCGAGCCATGTCGCCGAGCGGTCGAGGAGGGGCTTAGCGGGAAAGGAATGACGCGCGCATATAATGTCAAAATTGGGCGGGAAAATGTTGTGGTTGGAGTGAGCAGTACAGTGAATTATAATTAACATTATTGTCAGAAATATAGCTATTGGAGGTGAATAAGTGTTTCAATATCTACTTTTTACATTATATATGGTAAGAGCGAGAAAATATGTTGTTAAAAAATATTTTCTAGGTATGCCGAAGCCTTTGATATAGAAGAATACGAGTTACCACCGCTAAAAGATAAAGGAGTGTAGATCCTTATTTGCGGGCTTTAAATACTCGATTTACTCTACCTTATGACCTTATTTAGCTACCAGGCTGGTGTAGGTTAAGAATCGGGAAATCCTAAATATCCAATAGGCTGCCAGGTTGTATCGCACATAGATGAAGCAGTCCGCCTGCTGCATATGTATAAATTACCAGACTGAAAAGGACTTCCTACAGAAATAGGACTCGGTGCACCAGGAATGCCGGGCGCTACAGCATACTTTGGCTTTCTAGAAATTTGCAAGCCTAAATCTGGTGAAGCTGTTGTTGTAACTGGTGCAGCTGGAGCTGTTGGTTCTATGGTTGCGAAGATAAAAGGATGTAGGGTAATCGGATTCGTCGGTAGCGACGAAAACGTGGCATGGTTAGAAAAAGAACTAGGATTTGATAAAGGTATAAATTATAAAACTGCTGATATCGACAGTGCATTAAGACAAGCAGCCTCTAAAAGGATTGATTGCTTTTTTTTGACAATGTCGGTGGAGAAATTGCTACTAGTATCATACATAGGTCAAATGAATATTTATGGAAGAGTATCTATTAGCGGTTGTATCTGCGTTTACAATAACTTGCCGACAGAAATACCCAGGACTATTTTCCTTCAATTTTACAATATGTTAAAGCAATTAAAAAAGGGTAGGATTTGGAGTGATGGAATGGTTTGGACCAGAAGAAAGAATAATGGAAGTTTTTAATACAATAATCGACTGGATTAAAAGCGGTAAGATCAAATATGGAGGTCACGTAACAAAGGGTTTCTATAATGTGCTAAATTCATTTATCAGTATGTTGTCAGGAGAAAATTTCGGTAAAGCAGTTGTAAAAGTCTAAATGGTTGCAATTTCTTTGTTTTCTATTATAAAATAAGAATATTCCGTTCATTTTTTTATTATAAAGTGATTTTCATAACTTAGGGATAGTATATAATAACCCAACGTATGTTTTTTGTTTAATTTACATAACTAATAAAATTTAATTTATCATTAAAATAGTTTAATATTCGCTAAAATAATAAATTAATTAAGAAAATATACCACTTGTTGCTTTTATTAATATATCAATAAACATAATTTCTGACTTCGACGCTCTGAACGTCATCGTTGCTCCATAACGTCTCTACCTCACGCAAGTCACGTGTCGCGTTAAAATGGTCCCGCTTTTCCCAGCGAAGTTGTATTACGCGTGCTATGTCCAGCCAAAGAAGAGCTTCAAGTACTGAAAACAATAAAATAAATATTTTTTCATAACTTAAGAATCTAAATTTGTTATAATTTATCTTATTTATTAGCAATATTTAGATATGTATTAAGTAAATAGTATAATCATTTTTAAATTTTATGTAGGTACAGGTAAATAATGTAGACGATGGACGAAAAGGAAAAAAAATGTTATGAATACTTATTAAGAAGTCCTTAGTGTGGAATAACACTTTAAAAAATTATAAACAATGTTATGAATGTTAATATCTATGATCCTCAAGTTTGCTATCGATAAAAAACACGAACAAGACTCAACAGTTTTAGAAATACAAAATTTGATAGCTACATGTAATATAATTCGCCTTAGTTACTAAGACGCGTGATTCGACGTCTATAGTAGCGTGACTCGAACCCGCGCCTCCTGGAAACGGACCAGGTTCGCGTCCCGCTACATTCAAATTTTTATACGTTCTCTAAATAAATATTATTATTTCCTAAGTGTGGAATAACACTTTAAAAATGTTAAAAAATCATATTAGGTACTTTACTGTGTAGGTCCAATTCCAAAATCCTTGGTTACTTATGATCTATCACTTTTAGGGCCAGTTTCACCAGTTGCGAATAAAGTTTCAGATATTAATCTAATAATTAATGCTATCTTACAGACAGATGATGCAAATACAATTAGTTATTTCTTATATTTTGATGAATAATTTTCTCATTAATGAACGACAATAGTAACTTATACAATTTGTTACATTTTTTACAAATAAGTATGTAAAAATGAAATGCATATGTCAAATGTGTATCTACTAGATATTGCTATTCGAGACCTGTGAAACCAAAAATTATAGCTTATCTGGCAGATAAGCCTGTCCGAGACTTTATCAGCTAGTGGTGAAACTGGCCCATTTTTTTTTATTTTCGCTACTATTCATGGACATTGTAACCAACTAACTTACTGAAGGCGACTATTACTTACTGGCCAATATTTTTCAAATATTAAAATGATTTCTCTACATTTTTACTCGCTCTTACTTACTAAATAACAGAGAAAAGGCTGTCGGAAAGAGTGGGTTGACGTTTCCGCTGACAACGGCCATCGTGTACAGTAAAGCACCAGTTGTAGGTGCTTGACGTAGAAATATCCCTTTTAGTGATGCCCCCAGCCACGGCAAGTAAAGATATTCGCTGAATGGAGAGCGCTGCAAAATGAGAATTGACAAAGTTTCTTCAAATTTGTCCTTTTAAATACTATTTATACTTTTTTTTTTCATATTCACGCTATATTCCTGATATAGCAGGGTAGGCTGAAGTAACTTAGTGTAAAGACACTGCGTTCCCCATTTTCCGATAAATTTTCGAGATATTGCGTGTGGCGAAACTTAACGACGCGCTTTTTTGCCTTGGTACTAGAATAAAGAAATGAAAATATTGATAAATAACAATTCATTCGATCGAGTAGGAATCGAACTCACGCCTTTTTCCCTGCGCCACGACCGCTTCAAATTTATATACTCATTGCTCTAATTTGTTTGTTCAATTGTAATATTTTTACTGTTTTCAGAAAAGCTTCTCAAGATAGTGAATCAATGTAAAATGTAAATAAATCAGATGTATTATTATTTGAAGCCTGAAGATTTTTCCCGTGTATATAGGGTTTCATTCAGATGGAACCTGCTATTGTTATGTCGCAGAACTCAACGCCGCACTGTACCGCGAGTGGCCTATATTAAAATTGTGTCTTATATTGTGTACGAGATACCTAATTTAACTATACTATACGGTCAGTTAGTAGGTAACAATTGTTTTAGAAATAGAAGACTCCACTTTATCTAAAATGGTTAGAGCACGTAAATATGTGGTCAAGAAAAAAATTCAAGGAATTCTCAAAAGAAGCGATTTTGAAATAATGGAATATGAACGGCCTCTTTTGTAAGATGGTAAAATTCTTGTTAAAACTGAATAGGTAAGTATTGATCCAGCTAAATGAGTTTCTAACATGTTTATTCCTGTACCATATAACCAAACGGGGACGCGATCTGAAATATACAGTAGGCTCAAGGGTTATATCTCAAGCTGGATGGTGTGATTATGCTATAGTTAACCAAAGAAGACTGGAACTTTATATATAAACTACCAGAACTAGAGGGTCTTGTAATAGAGGGGAATTGAAATAAGGAGAGACTATATAGGGAGACTATATGGGGAGATAAGGAGGGGGTTTACTTGAAATATGGAGAGACGGTAGTTATAACGACCGCTGCTGGCGGTGTAGGTTACATAGTTGGACAGATAGCTAAAATTAAAAGTTGTAGAGTAATAGATTTCACTGGATCTGATGCTAAGGTAAAGTGGCTGGAAGAGGAAATAGGTTTCGACAAAGTTATCTACTACAAGACTACAGATATTGTAAAGGCACTCAAAGAAGCCGCTCCAGATGACGCGGATTGTTACTTCGACAACGTTGGCGGTGAAATTAGCAGCGTTATTATAACTCAGATGAACTCAATCAATTCCCAAAAGTACTAATGATATCAGGTCTAAAGGTCATAAATAATTTATCGCTTGAGGGCTTCAGTGACTGACTGACTGACTCGTTGGGATCCTGAAAAAAACTGGCCACAAGCATTTACTAATATTATTAAAATGAATCAAAAGTGGACAAATTAAATGCAAAAGATATGTTACTGTAGGTTTTGATAAAGTATTTGACGCTTTCGTAGGCATGTTAGCAGGAGAAAATACTGGTAAAACCTGTGTTAAAATTTAACTGTTAATTTAACTTATAAAACCTATACCTTAAGCTTTATATTCTCCTAGGTCTTTATATTATTGTGAGAAATAATTAAATTATTAGAATTCAAAATAAACATCTAAAATTAATATTTACCACATTAGAAGTATTCCAAATTAGTAAGCTACTAATAAAAATAACAAGAGCATCAGATGCTTCAATACACCACATCACCCCTGAAAAAAGTAAGGAGAAATATTATACAACATTGAGGACAGTCGTGGCGCAGGGGCACAAAGTACAACTGTAAAATCGACTGGTTGTGAGTTCGATCCCCACTCGAGGAATATTTATTTATAATATTTATTTACATTTATATTTTCATTTCTTCGCTCTGGTGTCGAGGCAAAGCGCGGCGTTGAGTTCTGCCACTTAACACGCAATGTCTCCAGAATTCGGCAGAAAGTCGGGAACGGAGTGTCTTACACTAGGTTCCCTCTGCCTACCCTGCTGTGCGCGGGATACACCGTTAAGCTGATTTTTTATTTTATTTTAAATAGATTAAATAAAAATCAATATAACTTATTTATAATAGCCTATTCCATAAAACAACTCACTCGAAACATCAATATCGTCGATATAAAGAGTTTCATCTTTACTCATTATCATAAAATGTAAGTCGAATGGCAAAGGTTCCTCATCGAAAGTCACCACTTCCAATTTTATATTGCATATAAAACCTAATATAAAGCAAACTGCTGCCATGAAAGATCCCGATAATGTCTTCTTCGAGGGCACAGTTCTAAGTTGCTCCCCACGAATAAATGACTTATGTAAGATATATTCGATACTAGTGTACACGTAATCTATTAGAGCCCCTATTAAAGGTACACTAGACCTGGAAAACGTTAAATGCTTGGGTACGTTAGAACTGTCGCCGCTAGCCATTTCTTAAAAACTGAGAAGAATAGGTTAAATTTATTGGATAAGTAAAATTGTAATAAAAAATTAGACACAAAATTTGACTTAATGTTGACAATTATACATAAATGAAAGTTTTTTTTTCATAATATTGTTTGTATTCGTATCCATTTAAGTCTTTATTACTAAATTCTATAAATTCATAATATTCATAAATGAATTATTAATTTATTTTATTGAGGCCAGTCGTGGCGCAGCGGCACGAGGTGTGACTGTAAAACCGACTAGTTGTGGGTTTTATTCCCACTCGAGGAGATGAAATATTTACTTAAATTTATATTTCCATTTCTTCGCTCTGGTGTTGAAGTTAAGCGCGGCGTTGAGTTCTGCCACTCAACACACAATGCCACCAGAATTCGGCAGAAAGTGGGGAACGGAATGTCTTAACACGAGGTTCTCTCTGCCTACCCTGCTGTGTGCGGGATACAGCGTGAAGCTGATTGATTGATTAAATTATTATACTAAAACAATGTATTAGTCACCGATATCTATGATTAGTAAAAAGATAATAACAAAAGTGCCTAATCATAACGACTGTCGAATTTGATAGGACATTATAAGTTACTCATCTTTTCTATTATGACGCATACTTAAGCGTATATTTCTAACACTTGCAACACATCATGCGTTTTTTTTTTCATTTTCTTACATTTTATATTAACTTTTGTCTTGTATCTTTTTATTTACTTTTCTTGTTTATTTTAATTTACTCTCTCATCTCTCACTCTTTTACAGAATAAAATTATTTAAATCACTTTTATCGATCGATTCGATCGATAAAAGTGATTTAACTCGATATCGATTATATTAGCCACTTCTGTCGTTATGGAAAGAAATAACACAAAATCGTTAAACGATATATATTAAAAGTATAATATACGAAGAATTTAAAAAAAAGAAATATTGTAATTAATGATTACGGAACATAGTTCACATATTACCTTCACCTTGTTGTTTGTTGCAAAACAAGGAAATAAAATGTAAGTCAATCTTCAGTATTAATATGATAACGAGGAAGTGTTATTATTATTATTATTAAATATTAGCTTACAATAGTGCAGCGGGGCAGCATGTGACTGTAAGCAGTGGTCGTCAGTAGAAAAATAATTCAATTTTAAGAATAGATATGGACTATTCTTAAAATTTAATTATTTTTCTACTCCTTCGTACTTGGGGTGTAAGGGAAACACGAAATGTCTAGACATACACTTCCATATAGCAGGACACAACTAAAACAACTAAAAAAAAACTGGTCAAGTGCGAGTCGGACTCGCTCACCGAGGCTTCCGTACTAATTTCAGGATGTCAGCAGGAATTATAACCTATAAAAATTGGGAAACATAAGTTTGCAGGCATATGCACTCATTTTGTATGAAATAAACCACAGTTATAAGTTTGTAATGGTTATTATCTGTACTTAATATAAATTCCAGTTTTCCTTTATTTGTACTGCAAATTCTCACTTCTTACTAAATTTCATAATTGAAAATCCAGAATTATGAATTGGTTTTGATAAACTTATACAGGGTGGAAGAGGCAGCGCTCCTTTTACGGAAACAACATATAAGGCAAAATATTTTAAACCCATACCTAAAGAAATTAATCAAGATGCCTCAACAGTTTGGACGTAGGATTTTTTTTTCATTGCACGATTTTTATCCATACCTGTATTTCGTGTGACGCGATTACGTATAGATCCGAATAACGTAACTACTTACTACTACAAAAATACTACTAAAGGTTAAACAACTTTGAACTTTATCGCCAATACATACGACTCGATTTCAAATGAGGCGTGTGCAGCAGTGTTCCTTTGATAGGTTTATGTGTGCGTGCGTCGTCCTTACAAATGGCGTTGTATTTTAAAACGTCAATTTTATTATTTATTTTATTTGAAAAAATAACTTTTTTAATTTTTGGGAATTTATCTTTTTCTGATTTATATTAGGCTTTTATAGAGTAGTTAAAACTGTGGTTTCATTTAAAGTGGTGCTTTCACTTCCACCCTGTATATGCGGGTGTATCCAGTCATTTTGTATGAAATGACACTATAAACATAAGTTTGTAATTTTTAAATACATATAGTATTACAAATTTAACATTTTCCCTTATTTGTATTATATATTGTACTCTCTTTATGCCAAATTCCATAATCGTAGGTCCACAGGAAGTCCACTGTAAATTTTGATTACCCGGCGAATTTCGTACAAAATACAGCAAAAATGATGCATAAATGAACGATCATTTATGCATCTTTTGATTGTACTCTAGATAAATAGGTCTTTCAAGACTATAGGACAGTTGAAAAACAAAATGACTCTTTAAGGGTTCCCTATTTAACCTTTTGTGGTACGGAACCCTAAAAACTATGTAAACCATTATAATACACTCTGTAACTCTTTTTAGCTTCACACTGTATCCGAATTCTATAGTTATTGCGTGTTGAGTGGCGGCTGTTACTTAAAATAAATCCATAAATAATTAATGGACAATGGGGTAATTTTCAGTATTATTCTTATGCATAAGAATTAAACTACCAAGAGTAGGTATTGTCTACAATAATATGATGAAAGATTTAAAATGCGATTCAAAAAATTAAAATCACTGTTAGTATCAAAAAATGAGCAAGTCATTATTATTATTGAGGATCTTGCGCTGTAAATGTTTACCTCCACATATGTGTTATTAGTGAATCACCTACGGAAGATCGTCTAGTATTCGTTTGAACGTCTACAAGGTAGGTTTATTTTACGAGTAGGTATATCTCGTGAATTAAATATAAAATTTAAAAAACAGGACAAGCCTGAGTTGGGCTTGCCTATCGAGGGTTCCGTACAAAAATTGGAGGTCTCGAGCTTTTCCTCAAATTCAAGCTTCGCTTAGCCAGAGCCCCCCTATATATAATTTTTAAGGATTTAACCTCAAATGTATAGTTTTTGTTTTGTTTTTTTTTTTTGTTTTTTTTTAGTACTATCTGTAGATGCTAGCTAAAAAATTCCATAATTCTAGGTCAACTGAAAGTATATACCCTATTAATTTTGATTTGCTTTATAGTGTCGAATTACACATTTTTTGCGATATAAACGGCCATATCTTTTTTAAGTAAATGTAGAAATACGATTTTTTCAGGACATCATGGGACCGTAGATATAAATATATAGTTTTAATTTCAAATTAATATCTATAAGCGTTTCTGAGATAAAGGGTCTTGACAGACAGACAGACGGACAACAAAATTTTTAAAATAGTTATAGCACGGGTATTGAGTTTTAAAACAATAATTCAAATTATACGATTTGATTAGTTATATAAAAAAATCGATTACCTAATTTTTCGAAACACAATAATATTTGATTCAATCGTTCATTTGAAGTGTGAAGGTGATATTAATGATACGATTATTATTTACAGGACGAATTACATATATACTGAAAATGGTGTTAGCTCGCAAATACGTCGGCAATAAATATTTTGATGGATTGCCTAAACGTACCAATTATGGAAGGTTATTAGCAAATTAATGATTTTGTAAATGATAACACGCCTTGGGAATGAAATGCTCGCTCCAGTGTGTTTCAAAGTATCATTGTCACAGATAATTAAATATGTATTTGTTTAAAATTGATTTTAAAAAATAGGTCCCACTGAGTTTCTTGCGCCGGTTCTTCTCAGGTCTGAGGCATTAACTTTAGTGAACTGGTGGTAAATTATTTGACGTTCAAAAAATTAAGCATGTAACTTCTTATTTTGAATAAAATTATTTAAATTTGAATTTATTTGAATTTGAATTTTATGAAATAGTGGAGTATAATCTACCTCCTTTAAAAGATGGAGACAGAATGGGTCAGTGTGGATCCCTATGTGCGGGCACACAGCAATTTCGGCAACGTTCCATACAACCAATTTGGTTTTCAAGTTGCAGAAGTCCAGGAAAGTAAAGACGCTAATTATCCAGTTGGTACTAAAGTTATAAAACATAATGGCTGGTGCGACTATTCAATTTCGCCAGACGTTAAAGACGATTTCACAAATGATATACCATCACATTTTTTTTATTAATTACCTAATAATATGAAAGGCTTATCAGAATCCCTTGGTGTCGGTGCTGTAGGAATGCCCGGAGCTACTGCTTATTTCGGTTTCCTAGAACTTTGCCAGCCTAAAGCCGGTGAAACAGTAGTAGTGACCGGCGCTGCCGGGGCAGTAGGGTCTCTCGTGGGTCAAATCGCCAAAATCAAAGGCTGTAATCAAAGGTCATTGGCTTCGCCGGATCAGATGAAAAAGTGCATTGGTTAGAAAAGAAACTTGGTTTCGACAAGGCTATCAACTATAAGACCGCAGACGCCCAAGTTGCCCTAAAAGCTGCAGCTCCGAACGGCGTCGATTGTTACTTCGATAACGTTGGAGGAGAACTTAGTAGCGTCATTATAGGACAGATGAATACGAGACGCCGAGTGTCTGTGTGCGGCAGTATCAGTGCTTATAATGTTGATCCTTCCCAAATGCCCAAAGCAACGATATTGCAACCATCTATTGTTGGCAATCAATTAAAGATTGAAGGGTTCATCGCGACGCGATGGGTTCATCAATGGCCAGAAGCATCGATCAGCTAATTAAATGGATTAAAAGTGGTCAACTAAAGTCACCTGAACATATCACAGAGGGATTCAATAAAATTTTTGATTCCTATGTTGGTATGTTAGTAGGAGAAAATGCTGGAAAAGCTGTGGTTAAAATTTAAGAAAGTACAAAATATAAATATGACATTTAATGTTGTATACGATTAAACTGAGATATGTTCTATAATATATTGTGATATTAAAAAGAAAGCTTAAAAATCATCGTTCGTTTTAAGCTTTCGAACTTATTTTATTAAATTATGTATTTAACTTTGGTTATTTAACTTTGAATATTTTGTAATCGATACTTGTTTTATTTAACCCCCGCTAAATTCATTTACAACGAAAAATATAACTCTTTAAAAATCAATATTGTATGTGTGTATGTAATTATAAATAAAACATAATTTGTTTTAGAAACGTAAGTTAAGTAATAGTATCCCCTGCCCGGCCTCGCCCTGTTCTTTTTTGTTTAATGATATTTAAGTGTACGAGTATTTAGGAAAGATTGATTGGTTGAGGCCGGTCGTGGCGCAGCGGCACGAGGTGTGACTGCAAAATCGACTGGTTGTGGGTTCGATCCCCACTCGAGGAGATGAAATATTTACTTAAATTTATATTTCCATTTCTTCGCTCTGGTGTCGAGGTTAAGCGCGGCGTTGAGTTCTGCCCCTCAACACGCAATGCCTCCAGAATTCGGCAGAAAGTGGGGAACGGAGTGTCTTAACACTAGGTTCCCTCTGCCTACCCTGCTGTGTGCGGGATACAGCGTGAAGCTGATTTTTTGATTGGTTGATTTAGTATGGTTATCTATACGGTTGTAATTTTAGTCTTTTGTAATTTTATTTAATTTTGCTCGCAAAAATTGTCTTGTTTAATAGAAAAATGTTTCCCTATTTATATCCATTTGATTAAGTTTTTACGCATCCTTAGTAACATCTCATATATATATTTTCCGCGTAATTAAATTTCTGTCCCATATTTCAGAGTAAAAAGTAGCCTATGTGTTGCTCCATAACCCTCTTTACTGATCAATGAAAGTCCCATAAAAATCAGTTTTGTGAAGATTACCGCAATCAAATAAAAAGACAAAAACACAGACAGACAAAAATTATAAAATTGCTTGCTTGTATTCTAGTACTTTAAAATTATAAGAAAAACAAAAAGCCCGACTGCATTAAACTATAATAAAAAGAAAAAAAAGCACAATTCATTACGATTAAATCGTTAATTTTTTTATGAAGATTAAATTTTTTACATAAAATTTAAGTAGTAACCTAAATTTTTCTTAAATTAAACACTTTCAATATTAAGCAGTTCATCTTAGATTAACTTAAGTTATCACTTACACCAGTTAAAAAGGAAGATGTGTTCATCACTCGAAAAACTAGTAGGACTATAAACTATATTTATCTCTGTTTTATACAATGTAAAGCTGAAAAAAAAATACAATATATTGAATTAACGATTCATTAAAAATAATACACGCATAAACTAGAGGCTAGTTGTTAATTATCACATAAAACGACCAAGGACCAGCCTGCTTAGAATATATAGTGTGAGTTTGCATACAATATTAGTATAAGATCCCATTGCATGAATCTGCAGATATCTGTTTTTTTAATTAAATTTATTTTTAAGAACGATACATGATAGTAGAATAGATTACACCAAAGTGCCTAGAAAACTCGTGCTGCAATCACCTTTAATTAAATTTATGGTTAATAGTTTTTGTTAAAGATTTGCACTCACGCGTTTTTTATGTGAATCCAATATTATTTAAAAGCAAATCGCATGGGAAATTGAAAAAAAATGCTTGTCACCTCTCAGTCAGCCGCAACTCCTCACTCAGGCCGGTTGTTAGGCTTAAACAGGTCATTTAATGTTGATTATTTGCATTTACGAGTTTTTCAAGTGATTTATATATCAAAATAAAGCTTATTCTTTTCTCAACACTATAAAACATGGTTGTCTGCAAAAAAACTTCCCCAAAGACACAGGTCGCTATCATTCAAATAAATTTTTCCCATTCCAGTTGACTATGAGAATAGAAGACAAGCGCGTGCTGCGCGGGCTGTCTTATGATTAAAAGGAAAATATCATGTAATATCAAGTTAAAGTTAATCCTTATTCTAATTGTCTGTCACTGAAATGATAATTTTAAACACATTGAATACGTACAAAAAACTATGTAGGGGAAGGTGGCCCAAAACGGGTAAGCTAAGCGAGAATGTAAAAAAATATGTCAAATTCACTTGGATTCTTAGCTTAATTCACATCGATACAAAGGATATTTATCAAAGTATATAATAAAACGAGAATTGATTTTTTTTTAATGAAACAATTTATTTTATATGCAAAATACAAAAGGTCTTCAAAAACCCGTTTTACCTGCATATTGGCCAAAAATGGGTAACCCTCTCTGGGCAGATCAGATAAGCTTAGGGCAAAACAGGTACACCTTGTTTTTAAACGATTACAGCCACATAATGACTTAACTAAGTATATAAATAACAAAACAAATTAATAAATTCTATTTTCGTCATATAACTTAGGTAATAAATTATTAATTATCTTTTATTTAAGTACTTATTTTTTGATTAGTCTTTATATTTGGCTTAGTTAAGTTTATCATTAGAGTGAACATCTAGCTTTGTAGCTTAATGTATCTAAATGTACTCATAGTTTCAAAGAATCAGTCTATAGTGACTTATTTTGAAGATCAATATTAATGTAAGAAATATAGGGTCAAAATAATATACCCTATTCACAAAAGCATGAAGTAAACAAACAAAAAAAATGTTTTTTTATAGGTCAGGATTGATAGAACTTTAATATAGTATTAATATAATATTCTTTCATTGATAATGAAATGTTTTTTATAATTACATTTTCATATTTTATAAAACTGCACATGCACAATTTTATATAATTTTAAGTAAAAAAAGAAACGAATATCATAATAACAAATAAAGATTGCTTTCATATTTAAAGCTAAAAACATTGTAAAAATCTAATTTCAAATCTAAATATGTTTCTATTTATTCCATTACACGGTATCATAAATACCATAAATTATTTTCTTATTTTTTTTAAATTCTAATACCAAAATAAACAGGTTAATAAACTATATCTTCTATAACAAGAAAAGTAAAGTTTTTAGTAAGACCATAGATGAAGATCATCAACTCGTGTGATCAACCAAATTGAATACATAATCCAGTAATTCTTTCTCTTGGGCGCCATTAAACACCGGCTGATACCTTTAAAGTCTTTTCTCGGGACTTCTCTTTTAAATATATCGCTGCAAAGTAGACACCGTAAACCCATACTTCTTCGTGGATAGAACCCATACTTCTTCGAGATATCAAAGAGGATTAAGCATCTTCCATTGCTAATTTCATAGTGGCCTCACTCCACGACGCACGCTGAGCTATAATTGAAAATGAATTCAAGGTAAAACGAGGCAGACGGGTACCCGCTTTGCCCTAACCGTTATGCCCGAGAGAACCTTGCTAAGTTTAGTTATAATAACCTCAAAATGGAAGTTGAAACAACAAAAGCAATTGTGTATTTCCACAGTTAGAGATATGTAAATTAAAATGTCAATTGTAGCAAAGGGATAATTATGAACGTTTTCGACTAATTTGAAAAGACTTACCTTGCATTTTTTTAAAAAAACCACCAAAAAACTTTTGCTACATACACCTACGCCATTACGCGACTCCGGCGCCATAGCGAAGCTGATTGAAACTCTTCGGCCGGTAATAGTGCTCGGCACACACTCAAATTTACACTCAACTTTTACGTAGACGCCTATAACAACGTACCCGTTTTAGGCGGGGCACCCGTTTTGGGCTAGTCTCCCCTATTTATGATGTGATATTGAATCTTTGCTCAATCTGTTTTCTAAATACTAATACTTTTCTAAAGTATCATTTTAAAACTACTAAATTATTTAGTAATTAAATAAATGTTTAAAAATATCGGTCTACTAAGTTATTAATTACATTATGGTTCCTTAATATAATGAAGGGTGGCAATTCTTGCGAGTATATTTTTATTAATTAAGAAAATGTGTTAAATTTTTATAATATGAAACGTTGTTATGGATAAATACATTTCAATAAACTGAGAGTGTTTACTGATTTAATAAACTGAGAGTCTTTGGAAAGAAAAATACTTATTAAGATGCTAACAACACAAATAGGTTGTAACAAGCGTTTATGAATTTCGACGTAGCTTGATGAGAACATATGGCATGGTGGTCAGAGCGCTTGGAAATGGTGGAAAATTTCAAAGAGACGCGGGTTTAAATCTCATTACGTCCAAAATTTTATACGTTTTCTCAATAAGTATTTTTCTTACCTAAGTGTAGAATAACAAAAATGTTAAAAATACTCTAACTTGGTTTTCTGCTCGTTTGCTGGGACAATAATTGATGTATTTTATGTTTCTCTCAAAAATTTTAAGATTTTGCATGGAGAAAAAAATGTAATAGAGATACAATTTGCTTATTGTAAACTAATATTGCAAAGATAAATCCGAAGAAATTCAAAGAAAAATGACGACTACTAAACGCTATTGACGGTTTATGACCAGGCAAAGTCGGCAAATGTCAAATAGTTGTCTACTTTTTTCTGTTGATAAATAAAAATAGATGATACAAAGCAAATAAAATGCAATCAAATTATTTTGAAAGATCTATTGTTTCTAAATGCAATAAAAATGCAGATCAAATAATAAAAGTGCAGGTCAAATGAGATATTTGAGCATATTGCTGAGTATACTCATTTTGTTTTGGAGTGATGACGAGTTAACTTTGATTTTGAAAACTTGCTGACTTGATTTGTTTTTTGTACGTCAGGAGTAAAAAAGTAATTGAATTCAACGATAAATCACTGTAATACTTTTGTTAGTATTTCGGTAAAAAAAATTAACTCTAGAGACGCCTTCTCGTTTTTGGACTTACATAAAGCCTTAATATACGTCTGAGAGGCGCACATATAAATTACGATCTGCGTGCAAAAATAGCTTTATTTTAGAAATACTACTAAGCAGTAACTTTAATTTGGAAAATAATAAAACAAGACTGTTATGAATTATAACTTTAATGACATTTATTTATCAGAATAAAAAAAGATATGCATAATTTGAAACAAAAAACAAACAAACAACTAAAACATATTAATAAGCAAATATAAAATGAGCAATATATAAAAAAAAACTTTTTTAAGTTAATTATTTATTCTTAGTAATGTAAACATTATTATTAATCAGATTTTTAAAAAACTAGCTAAACTTTAAGAGCAATCTAGACACATAGCAACTTTGTGCTCACCATACACAGATTTTTTCACAAAATATACGAAAAACAAACAAAAATAAAATCACACACATCTAGAGTAACGTTACACCAAGCCTTAACATACGTCACTAACATACTTCGAAAAATCAGAAATGGCTGGACCTACATTAATAGTAAGGGGACCGTCTGAGAGCTCCTCTCGGCCACTGAGATGGCGACAGACAAAGGACAATTCGGTTGTATCTACGTTTCGCAGGCGTAGATTAGAATTCTAGAGTTAAATACAGTGACATTACCTTAAATAGTAAAACGCCCAAAATACGTGGCTTTCAATGACATTGTTATAAAAAGTTCATTGTTCTGAAACAAAAATATATTTTTTTTTCAATTATTTTAATGAATGTTTAATATTATATATTTTTCTCCACGTAAATAATTTTTAGTACAGAGCAATACCTAGATAGTCATCACAGTGAAATATTTGCCCCGATTTTCGTTACACTATGTTAGGGACGTTAGGAGTGATAGCGCTTTATTATAATTATAAGGACAATTCTTTCATACCTAAGTGCATTAAAGACTATAAGCACAGACGCACAGATCCTTGCGAGGGAAAATCTAATTTCTACTAAATATTTTTGTGTAACCCTAGAGTCGATTACCCACAATTATAATTTTTCCACAAGTTAAGACAGCTATTTTTCTTTATTTATTTTTGATGTTTTTATAACTCATTGTGATTTTTATTTATATATTCATCCATTTTTTAAAGAAGGTTTTTATTTGATCCCCTGGCATTAATTATATCAACATTTACAATACTAACAGCAAGAATAAATAAATAATACTGTTAAATAATACTCGGTAGAATGAAATATTTAATATTTTCATTTTAAGAAGAGGACGAAAAATTGATAAGAGATACTGAAAGACCACTACAGATGCGGGTGCAGCACTCCTCAAGCACATTTATGACGCATGGGAGAAGTCACAAAATGCAATTGGAGTGTTTTGTGATTTATCCAAAGCCTTTGATTGTGTAGACCATGAAACTCTNGTATGGAATTAATGTCTATTGAATGTGATGCAGGATAGCTGCCAGTTAATGTAATAAAATTATATATTATACCATTGACTTTGAAAAGAGCAACTGTTGAGTTTCTTGCCGGCTCTTCTCAGCAGAACTGCCTTCCGAACCGGTGGTAGCTTTTTATTTTTTGTTATATGTTCATTCGACGATTCAAAAGTGCTTATAAAAGTTTATTTGAATAAAGAATATTTTGAATTTGAATTGAATTTGAAAAGATATTAAAATTTAGAAATGCTGATAAGATTTTAATCTGCAGTAATTACGTAGCTCATATCCCTAGCGGGGTAATCAGAGAGAACTCTCTCTGATTACCATGCTAGGGATATGAGCTACGTAATTACTGCAGTCTAGTCTCTATATACTTCTTTCGCCTCGTCCACTGTCATCAACCTCTTGATACATGCTCTGCGGGGGGTCCTCATCCTTTTTATGTGACCTTCCTCCAGTATGTTTGATATTAAATTTTCAAAGATCAAAAGAGGTCTCCCCCTAATCATAAACCCTTTTTGCCATTCTTACGTCACTCATTCGTTCGTTCGACGTGCCCAAAAAAGCTGGGCATGTTCTTCTTCATTCTCACCGTCACATCCCCACTAGTATCTACCATTCTGTGCCGCCTCTTCATGGCGGATTCGATCTTCTAAGCTGACCCCGCACATCTTACGAAGAGATTGCATTTACACAGCATTCATTCTCCTTTTTTTCTTCTTCTGTAATTCCACATTTCGCTGCCATATAACAGCGTCGGTATCAACACTGTATTGTGTATGACCAAACGTGCAGCTGTGCTGACTGACTTGTCGTCAATGCAGCTAAGGCACCGTTAACCCTGTTACCGACAGCAATATGCCTTTCTGCATCCATCTCGTATCTTCCATCTCTATTGATCATACTTCCAAAATATACTTTTTCATTCACTTGTTCTAATATCTTACCATTTCCACTAATCTTATATTTCAAATACCAGAATCTTTGTCTAACGTATTCAGGTTTAAACTATTATTACCACCCTTCTTTATACACCCTTCTTTCGGAGTAGTGACTAATGCCTGCAACTCGCATTCTGATGATGCAATGAGCACTGCATATGCACTGTCTGCCTACAGCAGGCAATTCATATTTAAGTCACCTACTTTTAACCTTATATCACTTCATTTAACTCCTGGAGACTAGACTTCTAGCTATTAAAATACAAATTGAACAACCAAGCTGACATGGCGTAGTAAGGATACCTCACGTAGCAGCTCCAACTCGCAAACAGACTCCTTATTCTAGCAACGACTAGATAATGGTCTGTTTCCAGCTCGGCACCCCTAAATACTCGCGTGTCCATAATTTGGTTCTTATACACTGATCCACTAGGAATAAATCAATGATACTTTTCCCTTCTGTTTGCACCCATGTATTTATCATACATGTAAATTTGTTTGTGGCAAACACGATGTTTGCCACAAACAAATTCCTTTCCTTGCAAATTTCCAATATAAGCTTGCCAGCCTCATTCATTCTGTTGTCACCATACTGACCTACCATACTTAAATAATTAAAGTTTTCAAATGATCATTTAGAAAAGCCTATCAATATATATATATATATATATATATATATATATATATATNTATATATATCATGACAGTAAAAACAAGCATGATTTCATATTTACATAATTTTCTGTATATATTCCATATCCTTAAAATCTTAATGTCATAGACAGACAATTGGAATAATGATTGGCTTTAACTCTTTTACATATTTTATGTGTTTTTTACATATTTTTCTTTAAAATACAAGGCAGCCCCCGAGCATTTCGTCTTCTATTCTCATAGTCACCCGGAATGAGAAAAATTAATTCAAAGGATGACAACCTCTGCTTGCGGCAATTATTTTACAGGAACCATGTGTTATAGCGTTGAGAAAAGAAAAGCTTTAATTTAATATACATGTATAAATCGCTTGAAAAATACGTGAGTGCATATAATCAACATTAAGTGACCTGTTTCAATCTGGCAACCCTGGGGTTGCGGCTGAATGAGAGGTGGCAATCATTTTTTTAGCAATTTCCTATATGATTTTCTTTCAAGTGATGTTGGATTCACATAAAAACATGCGAGTGCATTTTTTAAGAAAACTATTTACCATAAATTTAATTAAAGGTGATTATGGCATAAATTTTCTATGCAAGTCTGGTGTAATCTGTTCTACTATAATATCATATATCAACCTTAAAAATAAGTTTAATTAAAAAAACAAATATCTGCATATTTATGCATTGGGATCTTAGGCTATATGGCCTGGTGATTATTAAAAAGTTTAAGCCGAACGACTCTTAGACTCTATTATACGTGGGAACGTCGAGGTAAGTTGACGAATTGTCTTTATATAAAATGTATGTATGTATATATATACTTATTTGCTTGTTGTATATGCAGATGTATGTAATAGCCGGCTGGAATTATGGTCAACCTAGACTCATAATGTTAACTTTGTAAGAATTATTAATAGTCTTTCGTAAGCAACGTATTTTGTGGTTATTAAACTATTAATCTATATATATAAAAGGACATGTACCTGACTGACTGAGGTAAGACGCACGCACAGCCGTAACCGCTGTGCGTAGAAACGTAAAATTTGGGCAGATGTTTATTTTCATAATCTGGACATCCACTAAGAAGGGATTTTGAAAAATTTTAACCCTAAAGGGATTAAATAGGGGTTGAAAGTTTATATGGATTTTATTAATTCGGCACCGATTTTTATAAAATGTGAAATTTAGACTCTTGAAAATATTTAATTGAATACGTGTTTCATGGTTTTTTAGAATTCACCCCCTAAGGGTTCAAATAAGGGGTTGAAAGTTTATATGGAAAAATCTTTAAATCGCCACCGATTTTTATAAAAATTTAAATTCATTTTATTACTTAACTTAAAATAATTTTATTGAACACGTGTTTTTTTAGAATTCACACCTAAGGATGCAAATAAGCGGGCGAAGCTGTGCGCGCTCACTGGTATATTATATAGACACTTTTTTTCAGCTTCATGCTATATCCCGCACACAGCAGGGTAGGCAGAGGGAACCCAGTGTTAAGACACTCCGTTCCCCACTTTCTGCTGAATTTATAGATACTTTTCACCAATAAAATTATAAAATAAATAAATCAGCTTCACGCTGTATCCCGTATACTGCAGGATAGGCAGAGGGAACATATGTTAAGACACTCCGTTCCCCACTTTCTGCCAATTCTGGAGGCATTGCGTGTTGAGTGGCAGAACTCAACGCCGCCCTTGTCCTGCGCCACGACTGGCCTCACCAATAAAATTAAAAATAAAATATTGTTAAAAGATGGCGCAAGTGCCACTTATATATAAAGAAAGATAAGGGACGAAGGCAAGATACACTCCCAACAGCATGGGCAGAGATGTTGCTCGTTACTTATAACTTTTTTAGCCATTTGTGTAGCCATAACAGTAATTACGTATAATATTATTTTAACATATTACGTATCTAGAATATATCTGTACAAGTGTATATAGTTATAATAAAGCTATTACACAACATTTTTGCATAAATAAAAAATACTTCGAGAACGATTACAAGCGTGCTGCAACTGTAAACGTGGCAAGTTTTGAGTTCGATACCCACTCGAGTAAATGAAATAATTAATATTTTCATTTATTCGCTCCGGTGTCGATGCAAAAGCGCGGCGTTGAATTCCGCCACTTAACAATGCCTTTAGAAATCGACGGAAAGTGGAGCCTTTTAACACTAGGTTCCCTTTGTTTACCCTTCAAAATGACATCAAATAATAAAGTTAGCTCTTTTATTGTATGTTAAAAGTAGCAATATTAACTTTTTACTGCATATTTTTTATGTTACACAAAATTGAAAAAAAAAAAAAAATAATAATAAGCCTATATAAATCTTCGTATTTTCTTATCAAGATTGCATATATGTCATGGTTGTGAGATTAAAAATGAAGTTTTATTTGTCGCGTAAATTCTGAACTCGCGCAAACTCCGAGATAAAAAACAGCATCAGTGTAAATAGAATATTAGCGCAGACAAACAGAAAACAAGACAAACATTTAAAAATTGTTTGTGTTTTCGTATACTGCAATAACTATATGTATTCATATAGTTACTATTACTTACTTAACTGTGTTTTTCCATATTTGGAACCCCCCTTTTAATGCCCCTGCGCCACGACTATAAGGCCAGTCGTGGCTAGAACTTGTAATTGAGGTCGTACCTACAACGCCTAGGTAGTGTGGCTGGAGCTGGAAAACGCAACGTTGTTAAAAGTTGAGAACAATCAATAAGTCCATTGACTAATTTGAATAAAAAAAAATATTTATAAAAACAAAAACCACGACCTCTTTAAATTATGCGGGGTTCTTAGTAAAGATTTTATTGATTGAAGAATTACTTATAGGTCCCGACTGTTAATCCTAATAACTATTGGGCTTGTTTATTTTCTTTTTACTTTTATGCAGTCGGGGTTTTTGTTTTTATAAATATTTCTTTTTATTTTTCACTTTTTTGTTAAAATTCTTTCGGGGAATGATAATCACACAGCCGCCATGTTTGTTTTTTATAACGTCACCTATCTAAGAACACTTGGGCTGCCAATACGAATCTAACGATACCTCAATTATGTAAATCCGTTTAGTGGTTCTGGAGATATGAGGTAATAAAGAATATTACATACATACATACACACAAGATATGCGCGAAAATCATAACTCTTCCTTAGTAGTCTGGAAAAATAGACAGTCAAGAACAAATCTTCTGTTATGCAAAGAATCCATGTTGAAAAAATTTAGTCTATCAGCTAGACATGGGCCGTAACGTCTTACAACTAGTTACGGGTACTTGCGTAACTAGTTTCACAAACTACTTATTTATGTAACTACTTATACAAATGCTTTATAAGCATTTGTAAGTTTAATACGCTTACTTTTATTATAACACTAGCGGCTCGCCCACGGCTTCGCCCGCTTAAAATACATGATTACTGATTTAATAAGCACAATCGATTGGCAACTATAATGACTTCTAATATGATTTTTCTTTACGACATTATCGTCAAAGAATTTTTGATTGTTTTAAATAAAAAAATACGACCATTGTTGATATTTGATATTTATAAAATATACATAAAGCTAATTATGTATTACACGTATATATTTTTGTAACTTTATGTTCTTTTTACCTATATAATATACTCTGTTAAATGTGCTGATGTCAGTGAATAATTTAATTTACTCATTCAGAAACAGCCTTAAATGTTAAATTATTGATTTGAAGGATTCATAATATTCTTTGTAAAATAACTGTAATAATTGCATATTAACTCCTGTACAGTTTTTAAATTAGTTACATATATTATATGAACGAACCAACCAAAAAATCTTTGTATTTACTTGATATTTCTTTCAAGATCGTTCTTTATCTCTGTGTTGAATTAATTACGACTTCTTTCAAATGACGATAACTTTTTTTTTAATGAACCGATTTTGATGAACTAAACTTTAGTAGTTAAGTTGAGTTAAAACAAAGCAATTGGTGAAATTTTCAAGTAAATCGGTTCAGTACTTTCAGAGAAAAATGCGGACAAAAATATGTCGACAGACAGACAGACAGACAGACAGACAGACAAGAAATTCAAAAAAAATCTTTTTGCTTTCTATTATTCTTTTTAAGTGTCCCTCTATCCATTTCAGTCAAAATTACTAAATGTACAGACAAAATATTTTTACTGTCTTATTATATATAGAGATGATTACGAAAACGTGTTAGGTTAAATTACAATATCTTGTTATTAAAATGTAAATTATACATTAATTTAGCCAAATGAACTGTCCTTCATACTTTACCCAGGCTTAGGACTGGCTGCAATTTTTTTTTTGAGATTTTGTGAAGATTGAATGCAGGCGTATTTAAAAGTTCATTGATTTTATATACAATATTTTTTATACAGTTTTTTATATACACTTTATTATATATATTTTTTTTTATATACAGATTTATATAGGATTTTAATATAATATACTTGTTTAAATATTTTTTATATATTAGATATTTTTTATACAAGTTTTTATATATACTTTTTTTATAGTTGTTTTTATTATTATATATACAGTTTTTATACACTTTTTACAAATTTCATATTTAGAGATTAAATCGATTTGGATCCAAATTTAATTTTAAATATGTAAGTTGAGTTACTTTATTTTTGGTCGGATGCGGCGCTCATTTGTAGTCAGTCCAGCTTTACTGAATATCCCCTCACAAGGAAGGGAAGTCGCAACAATATTCCCATATTTTCTTACCAAAACAGCTAAATTTGGATATAAATGATTATTTGAACGCCACCAATCCAACGGAGAATTAAACTTTCCATTCTCGTCAAAGACTGGTAAAAAGTCGTCATTAATGTATCCGTCTACTTCTTTTATAGCACGTGATAAACTTTGGTGACGGAGTCTGCTGTAGGACCCACCGACGGTTGGTTGGAATAGCTTCGCCTATTAATATTTGCCGCAACTATTTCTTCACCTTTTTTTTTATTTTAGAAGCTTCTTGAGGATCTGAAACAACATTATTTTTGTATCTAGGATCCAAGAACGTACAAATGGAAAACATTCCACTCCTCTCACACTTTCGAAGCGGGTTTCCAGTCCGGAAGAAAGCAACGAAATTATTGATTTCGTTATGTCTGAAAAATTTTCAATCTTAAGTTGATCACACGATCCATTTAGGCATCTTGTCATAACTATGATGGAGCTAGCAGTAATATAATTTTCATCGCTCATTGCTTCAGTAGCTTCATAAAATGATTTCAGAACTTTACAAAGCTCCACGATCACGATCCACTCTTCATTTGATAATACTGGCAAACCTTTTTTTAATACGGCTACTGTTGCACGTATATAGCTTTCGAGCTCCACAAACCTCTCGATTGTGTGGTATGTGGAATTCCATCTTGTTGGAACGTCTTGGATGAGGCGCTTTGGTATAAGATCTGGTTTGTCTTGGGTTTGAGTTTTTATAAGCTTCTCTAAAGCATTGGTACTTGTACTGGTGTTGTACAATGTGTAGGCTATGTTGCACTATCAAATTAAGGGTGTGTCCGTAACACCCGTAGTGCTTCCAGCCGAAGTCTTTTATAGCTTTTTTTTATATTTGGGATATTATCACTTATAACGAAATTCACGTTCTTCGTGACATTCCACTCTTCAGTAATTTCCAGAAGGGAACTTTGAATATTTGCACTACTGTGTGGACCTGTTAGTACTACACATTTTAAAAGTAACATTTTCATGTGAAAATTTTTGTCAATATAACGTCCAGTTATTGCAAGGTATGCGTCATTAATTCTAGATGTCCAGAGGTATGTTGTTAAACATATATTTTCTATGTCTAACATTTCTTTTTTTAATTTATGTCTTCTTATATAAATTAGGAATCAAAATATTTCATACTGTTTTTCTTGACGGCAATTGGTAGCCGGGTAAATGCTCGTTCTTCAACCAACGAAAATGGACGATAACCATCAATAAATAACTCTATTAAATCATTATCGAAATTTTTTTCGCCGTGCCATACCTATCAATCCGCTGTTGAGATGAACGGTGTAATATGGAGAACATGGTAGAAGGTCCAGGTACTGATGATGAAGTACAGGGCTGTAGAGATTGGTCTGCAATATTTACTGTATGCGGTACCTGGTTTAATTGAATAGGAGCACGTAAATTTAATTGAGCCGTGGAAACTTGCTCATATGCGCTAAAGTGTTTTCGTTTCAGATGTGTTTTTAAATTAGCTGTAGAGGCTTTATAACTGTAAATTTCTCCACAAATATTACACTTAGCTTTTTTTCTAAAATGTCAATTTTTTTCATCCCATAAAATACTTGAATTCCCAATAAAATACTTGAATTTGCGCGCGACATTATTCTTTCACAATTTAAAAATAACTATGTAGTGAATATTAACTTTTAATAAAATTAATTAATAATAATATATACAAATACTACACTATATTCTATTTTCAAATTTACTTAAAACTAAAGTTAATATTTATATTTATTATAATTCATCCGCACGCAGCGCATTCGCAAGATAAACTTGTTTCGAGTTTTTTTGCTGTGCGTGACGTAGNGATTACGCAAGTTAATTGTCATCTTCAAAAACCTGAGGCACATCGCAGATCGTGAGATACTTAAAACTGTATATTTTGCTATCTGTCAATCCATTATTAGCTACTGTATCACATCATGGGGGGGATCCTATAAGTCGCATATGCTAAAAGTTGAAAGAGCTCAAAGAGCCATCCTAAAAGTAAGTGCTTTTCTTCCTATCCTGTATCCTACTAATGATCTCTATAAATTATGGAACGTACTCACTGTGAGGCAAATTTTTATCCTACAAACAATTTTAAAAAAACACATCGAAATATCTTATATCCCAAAAGAAAATGCAACTAAACGTAGGAAAGGTAAAGTGTGCCCTACATCTACTCACAGAACTAAATTTTTCTCACAATTTCTATTGTTTTCTTGGTAGCTTCCTCTATAATAAGATAAATGAAAAATTTTTATTCTACAGCTTCAATAAATTTAAAACTAAAAAAGTTCTCACTGAATGGCTATTAGGCATGTCATATGACTCTACTGAAAAAATAATAACTACCTAATCAAATCATAAAAAACACATAAACACACACAAACACATACTTACACACAGACACACACACCAACGTACAACACCCAACTTATTCATTATTCTGCAATAGCAACCTATAATTATAATATGAATGTAAATAATGTTTGTTAATGTACCTATTCTTGTAGTTTTTTATATTGTACTTACATGTATTTCTCTATCTTTTGTATATCACCTACTTTAATAATAATACGGTACATACCTGTATTTTTAGACAATTCGCGAGTGAGAACCTGGCGACTAGTAACACAAGCTCAGAGCTTAGTACAAGCGTCAGTCTCACATGATTGTAAATAATATTCTATGTACCTAAATATAACCTACTTTTTTGTATACTTTACATTGTGTGGAGAAATAAATTATTTTTATTATTATTATTATATTATATACTAATGTCGATGTAATTATTAAAAATAATATAGATTTTTATAGAATTCTCAAAAATATTATTTATTATTATTTTAATTTCATACAATTTAACTTGTGCATTTACATTTTAAATCGCTTTTTTGTTTTATGGCGTGTGTAATAAGAAAAAAATGTTTTTGTTTTAATTTTCGATCTAAAAATAATATTCAATCTAACTGCATACTAAATTAACTACTGTCGTCTCTTTTTTCTTGCGGTACGGATGTAGGAATGTACTAAAATAGAACGAGATGAAGCTATATTAGTGACGATGTAACTAAAATCAAGTAAAATAAATCTGCTTATCGCTGTATTCTGCATACAGCAAGGTCGGCAGAGGAAATCTAGTGTTAAGACACTCCGTTCACCACTTTCCGGCCAATTCTGGAGACATTGCGCGTTGTGTAGCGGAACACAACGCCGCGCTTTGTTATCAATAATATTTTTTTTTTGGAATTTTCTTAAATATTATTGATGATTTAATTTGTCAATTTACATTTCAGAATCGCTTTTTCGTCTTTTGGCGTGTGTAATAAAAAAATATATATTTGTTTTAATAATCGATATAAAACTATTATTCGATCAAATTGCATACAAATTCAACTCTGTTTTTCTTGCAGAACGTACTGAAATAGAGCGAGATGCAACTATATGTATGAATATCGATGTAACTATTAACAATAATATGTTATATTTGGAATTTTCATAAATATTATTTATAGTTTAACTTCAACTTCTACATTCTATAATCGCTTTTTCGTGTCATTGCGTGTTTAATACCAAAAATTACGATGTTTTTGTTTTAGGCTTAAAGAATTTATTCTCATAAAAAACGTGAAGTTTTGCTTACAATGAGATACAAAAAACATATATTACAAAACAGTACAATACAAGCCCCTGACTCCTAGAAATATACACAAAATATTAGACATTATATACACAAAATATTAGATCTATTATAATTTAGGATATTCTGCATGCTCTAATTTCACTTACTACCTACTTACTCATTAGTCATTACAACATGTTGTTTTAATTTCTTTTTAAACACAGAAATGCTGTCACAATTCTTTATATGATTAGGTAGACTATTATAAAGCAGTACTCCATCAAACATTATTGTCTTTTTTCCGTAATTCGTTCGTACAGAAGGTAATTCAAGTTTATGTTTATTTCTTAAGTTGTGTTTGAATACTTTTTTATGCAATTTAATATTCGATTTGATTGTGTTTGTGGTAATTTTTCTTACAAGGATACAGGTGTACTATGTATATAATTGACGTATATTTAATAAGTTCTAGTAATCGATATGAAAATAATATTCGATCAAATTCGCCTATTCTCATCTCTTTTTTTCTTGCGGTATGCATATTATAACTGAGCGAAATACAACTATGCTAGTGTCAATGTAACTTGATTTGATTCATAATATAATCTGTTACAATGATAGTGCAACTGCTTTTGCGTTTTGAGACATCAAATTGCTTACTGTCATGAAACTGCGTATGTGAAATAATCGTTGTTTGTCCTCGAAACTAGTTATGCGGTTATTCGACTCGTAAGCAGTTTCTGATTACGTTACATAACGCGCATGTCTACTACCAGCATAAGTTGTAAGTGATTTGCTTACATTAGACTGATAAGAAAGGTGCCATAGAAACCTCTTCTATACGCGCTCGATTCTTTTTATGTAAATATCGTAATGCGGATTCCATAATACAGTGCAGTATTCGAGACCACTACGGAGTAAAGCATTAAAAAGAGTAATTTTGGTTTCGGACCTCCTAAATTCTCTCTTTCTTACGACAAAACCCATCCCGGTCTTAAATGCCTTGTTTACTATATTATCAATATGCACTTTGAACTTTAACCAATGATCTAAAGTAACACCCAGATCACGAACTGTGGCTGCCTCTTTTAGAATTGTCCCATTTAGATAACAATGAGAAGGTAGCACTTTTTTCCTACTAAAACGCGTTAGTTGGCATTTCTCAATGTTTAAACCAAACTTCTTATCAGAGCACCAATTTACCAAACGAACAAGGTCTTCTTGGAGTAAGATTGCATCAGTGGAATTTTTGATGGTTTTAAAAATTTTCATGTTAAATAAATATATACTATTAATCATTATATTATCAGTAAGTCACAACCTATGTTTACCGTATAAATAATACTGTTATATTATTGCAGAGTAGAATCAAGATGGTGAAGGCCCGAAAATATGTTGTCAAGAACTATTTTAATGGACCTCCCAAAAGATCTGATTACGAGATAGTAGAGTACGATCTGCCTCCTCTGAAAGACGGAGAAATATTATTAAAGACGTTGTGGGTCAGCGTTGACCCTTACTTAAGAGCTTATAACAGAAGTAACAAGGTGCCTTACGACCAGTTCAGCTATCAAGTTGCTGAAGTTCAAGTATCAAAAAACCCAAAATATTCTATTGGTGCCAAAGTAATTACCCATAATGGTTGGTGTGATTACTCTGTGATAAAGGATAGTAATGAATGTGCAGAGAGTGTGCCAAAAGTAAAAATTTATAGCTTACCTGATTTAAAAGGATTGCCCGATTCTCTTGGTGTGGGTGCCGTAGGATTGCCTGGAGCCAGCGCTTATTTCGGTTTCCTAGAACTTTGCCAGCCCAAAGCCGGTGAAACAGTAGTAGTGACAGGAGCTGCCGGGGCAGTAGGATCTCTCGTGGGCCAAATTGCGAAAATCAAAGGTTGTAAAGTAATTGGCTTCGCGGGATCAGATGAAAAAGTGCAATGGTTGGAAAAGGAACTTGGTTTCGACAAGGCTATCAACTATAAGACCGCAGACGCCCAAGTTGCCCTAAAAGCTGCGGCTCCGAACGGTGTCGATTGTTACTTCGATAACGTTGGAGGAGAACTTAGTAGCATAATTATGGGACAGATGAATTCGAGAGGCCGAGTGTCTGTGTGCGGCAGTATCAGTTCTTATAATGCTGATCCTTCCCAAATGCCTAAAGCAACGATATTGCAACCATCTATGGTTTTCAAAGAATTGAAGGTTGAAGGTTTTCTAGTGTTGCGTTGGACTGACCGTCTAAATGAAGCTCTTTCACAGCTAATAGATTGGATCAAGAGTGGTCAGTTGAAAGCTCATGAACATATAACGGAAGGTTTTGATAATTTGTTTGACGCTTTCGTTGGTATGTTAGATGGAAAGAACATCGGTAAAGCCATAGTCAAAATATAATAAATAAAATTGNATATATATATATATATATATATATATATATATATATATATATATATATATATATATATATATTGCATTAATCGTATAAAGTCAAGGATAATGGATCAATAATAATAGGTAGTGTATGTAAACAACAGACTTTTTATACTGACAACGCTGAACAATTATTATTATCTATATATTATATTCACGAACACATTCGTGCTTTTAAATATAATATTTTTTAAAATATACTTTTTTAGTTAAATGTTAAATCATGTCCTTTTTAATATATCTAAGAATATGTGATTTATAGTGGCTTCGCCCGCTTGAAATATGCAATTATTAATTTAATAAACAGAAGTGACAGACAACTATAATGGTTTTTAATATATTTTTTTTATTACTTTAGGCTACGTTACGTTATAATTTCTATAACGATTTTTGGTGGTTTTAAAATTGAAAAATACGACTTATGTTGACACTTGATATTTATAATAAACAAATCAAAAATCAAATCAGCTTCACGCTGTATCCCTCATAGAGCAGGGTAAGCATAGGGAACCTAGTGTCAAGACACTCCGTTTCCCGCTTTCCGCCGAATTTTTCGAGGTATTGCGTGTTGAGCGGCGGAATTCAACGCCAGGCTTTTGCCTTGGTGCCACTACTAGATTCCCTCTGCCTACCCTGCCGTGTGCGGGATACAGCGTGAAGCTGATTTATTTTACCTATTTATCCTACAACGAGTTATAGAACTACTGTAGAAGCCATTATATATAAATATCCAACTCTATACAAGCATCGCTTACGCTTCGTAAACGCACCGTAAGATTGAACCGAACACTATATAATAGGCCCACGTTACTTTAGTACACTTAGCTAAAAGTATTAGGTTCGATGACACTAAGTAACGCTGATTTGTGTGACCGATATCAGTTATCAGCAAGCCGTGGCCCACTAAATCTCGACATCTGTCATTTTGGGCTCTCTACGATAAACAAAGTGTCGAACAATACGTGCACCGCCGCACTGGTCAATAGTATCTCCCTGCGTTCATTCTACACTAAGTCGCACGTAGAAAATACAGTATAAGCCTTGGGGCGGCTAGCTTTCTACGATAAAAAAAAGTGTCGACGAATACGCGCAATGCCACCACACTGTTGTATAGTACCATAAATCGTAAATCCATCATACACTAGTCGACAAGTAGAAATCACAGTATAAGCCATTACAACTATGTCCAACTCCATACAAGCATCGCCCACGTACCGTGAGCGCTCCACGAGAGGAAATTGAACACGATCTAAACAGCATTCATTTCAAATGTCTATTTTACTAAGGACCTTTAACAGTATAATAATACTGTAATTATGTTCGCAACTCCATTTGTAAACTCGATGTGTCGCCCCTACACATATTTTACCTTTATAAGAAATTCGATCCTAAAAGATCGTGCCAATATAGGCTTGGAATTATTATATTATATTTATTATACATTTGGTACGAGTCTGATTTGATTCGAGTTCATCATATTTATTAGTACCGTAGTACTTAAGAGTTCGACTCGACCGTTGCCTTCCAACCATCACTACCACCTATATAGACGAAACGACGTTTGCGACACTCGGGACGACAACACATGAACTCGTCTTGATTAATATGGTATTAAAAATATATAGATTGTATTATTCATAATTAACTATGTTATTTATGTGTATTGCTATGCATATTTTATTTTATTTATTTATTTATTTTTAACTTATACCCAAGGTAGTTAAACTTTCTAATTGAAAATTTACTTTTTTAACAATAATATACTAATTTAAGAGGCCGGTCGTGGCGCAGCAGCACGAGGTGTGACTGCAAAACCGACTGGTTGTGGGTTCGATCCCCACTCGAGGAGATGAAATATTTACTTAAATTTATATTTCCATTTCTTCGCTCTGGTGTCGAGGTTAAGCGCGGCGTTGAGTTCTGCCACTCAACACGCAATGCCTCCAGAATTCGGCAGAAAGTGGGGAACGGAGTGTCTTAACACTAGGTTCCCTCTGCCTACCCTGCTGTGTGCGGGATACAGCGTGAAGCTAATTTTTTTTTTAATACTAATTTAAATTAAAACTATTTAATACGTCTGATCGATTTGGAGATCTAAACAATATTAATTCTTAAAGTTAAAATATTTCTATTACAAAAATTAATTAAGGCCAGTCGTGGCGCAGCGGCGCGAGGTGTGACTGCAAAACCGACTGGTTGTGGGTTCGATCCCCACTCGAGGAGATGAAATATTTACTTAAATTTATATTTCCATTTTCTTCGCTCTGGTGTCGAGGTTAAGGGCGGCGTAGAGTCTGCCACTCAACACTCAATGCCTCCAGAATTCGGCAGAAAGTGGGGAACGGAGTGTCTTAACACTAGGCTCCCTCTGCCTACCCGGCTGTATGCGGGATACAGCGTGAAGCTGATTTTATTTTATTTTACAAAAATTATAATGGATTGCAACATTTATCATGAATTTTACAAAACAATAAAAGTGCTTATAACAATAATGGGAATATTCCGGTGCTTTAGTACCGCTGACATATATTTTACTTCATCTAAATTGATTACCCTCATATTAAGTACGCGTGTACTGGATAATACAGGGACTCTACCCATAGGCAGCTGTGGCAAAACGAAATCTTGCTTGGTTCCCACAGGATCACTCTCTATGAGGTTGAGATGATTACGAATCTTTATACTCTTTACCTTAACATTACATGGTTCGTTTAAGGTCGCAACACAAGTCCCAATAATAGAATATTAATTCACATCCCCATTACAGGTTTTAGTTAGTGTTTCTAAATTTTGAAAATAGTATCCAACTTGTAGATGTGATTCTTTGGACTCTTACATTCTTTATGTCAATCTATCTTTGCTCACATTGTGTTATCTTCGAACTTTAAAAGTTGTTCGATACAAGTTATTTAATTTTACAACATATTTCACAAGCGTTAATAAGAGCTGAAATGGTTTCTTGCATATTGAGCCAAAAATAATTCCTACGTATACTTAGCAAGGTTTCCTTAATACCGCGGTGACATGTTTTACCTTGATGATGTTTTAATAAAATAGCTCTTTGTTCTTTTTCATTTTCTTTAAAAATTACTCGCTCTGTACATTCGAATAATAGAACGGTATCCTTTCTAAATAATTCTATGACAATACTAGTAAACTAACTAAATAATTCTATGACAATACTAGTAAACTGTTTCCGATGTTCATTATTTTCGAAATAAATTAAATACTTGGTTTTTGATTTAATATACTCCTTTAAAAACTGTTTAACTAAATCTTTATTATAAGTGGGTAAAAATACTTTTAACACCTTTTGCTTTTCACATGAAAGATCGCGAATTTGTATCTCATTCTTAAAACATATATATATTAGAATTTGATTTGGCTTTGTGTCTATTGCTTCGTGTAATATTGGTATACCTAACGATTCTACGATATTAACAGAATGAATTGTGTCTGTTTTCATATTTCAGATGGTTACCTAACTGGATAGTCACATGTCCTAGGTGAACTCGGCACTGATAAAGTTTCAGAATCGGAAAGGGAATATAGGTTTTTCACTAGAACTACATTCTGATATAGATATTGTACTAGAGTCATTGCGTTGCCGTAACCCTTTCTTTTTCTTATCAAAATTAACTATCATAGATTCCTTTTCATCGTCTGAATGTGTGGCATTTATTCTAATTCTCGACAAAGCGTCTGCATTTAAATTTTGGTTTTCCTTTTTATAACCTATTAGTAGTAGTAGTCGTAGTCCTGAAGTCGAAGGCGCGAGCTTACTACTTGTATCTTTTTGTGAGTTCAGCCATGATAAAGGCTTATGATCAGTGTATATCATGAATTTCTGACCGTAAAGATATGGCTTAAAATGTTTAATAGCCCAAACAATAGCAAGACATTCACGTTCATTGTACTATATCGAGATTCCGTGTCACTTAAGGTACGACTAGCATACGCGACTGGTTTATCGCCACCAATGGGACCTTGGGATAGAACTGCTCCTAACGCGACATTAGAAGCATCAGTAAATGTTAGTTTATTAAAATCAGGATATTGCAAAAGGGGTGTATTTGTTAAAAGTTCTTTACATTTGTTGAATGCATCGATATAATTTTTCTCTAATACAATTTTATTTCGTTTTTTCAAACAAGACGTTAAAGGTTTTGTAACATGAGCAAAATCTTTAATGAACCGCCTATAATATCCAATGAGACTTTAAAACGATTTTATTTAAGTTGTCGTCTTGGGTATTGGGTATTTTAATACGACAGTAATTTTATCGTTGTTCGGTTTAAGACCGTCTTTAGTTATTGTATGTCCAAGGTAAATTACTTCTTTTCGTAGGAATTCCGATTTATCTAATTGTATTTTTAAATTGGTCTATCTAAGTCGGTCAGAAATGGTTCTTAATTTTTGAATATGTTCATCGAAGCTAGCGGAAAATATAATGACATCATCTAAATAGACCATACAATGTATTCCCTGTAACTCTCTTAATATACTATGCATAGCCCTTTGGGAGGTTGCTGTGGCTGTTTTTAAGCCAAAGGTTCTAAGGAATTCATAATGGCCGTGTTGCGTGTTAAAAGCCGTTTTCTTTATGTCTTGCTCGTCTACTTCTATCTGATGGTAACCGCTTGCCAAGTCAAGCGTAGTGAAGTATAATATAAACTTTTACAAAGTTTATCCTGTAAGTTAATAATATTAGGTAGTGGGTAACGATCATCAACAGTCACTTCGTTAAGTCGTCGATAATCGACTATCGCCATTTTACTAAACCTGATGCATCGTTTTTTGGGAACTAAATGAACAGGTGCATTCCACGGGGAATGTGATTCTCTTATTACATTATCTTGGAGTAATTTTTCAACTTGTCTATTAATTTCGTCTCCTTGCGCAGGACCTTGCCTATATGGTCTAATAAAAATAGGATCTTCACTTTTAGTACGAATTTTATGTTTAACTTCTTTAGTAAAACTTAACGGTAGTTCATCAAAATAAAATGTGTCCCTGTATTCGTGACATAATTCTAGTATTATAGTACGTTCAGTTTCGTTAGTGTGGTCTAATCTAAGTTTTTTTTTTAATTTTGTTTCAATATTTCGTCGGTCAGTCATTGTTTCGTTATTATTTTGTATGAGATTACATTCCGAAATATTAATATTCGATGTTTTAAATGCTTTGCTAATAGTCAAAGTCATAGGTCTATCTAAAGTGTTTTGAATTATTGTTGATGCATATCTATTAATACAATTTACTAATGCAGAAGGGATTCGTATACCAGGTGTAAACTCTTTAAATTCAATTATTGCTTCTCCCGAGTGCAAATCAGTAGGGATGGATTCACACCGAGGTTGTAAATGAACGAGATAATTCAAATTATTAATGATAGGAATGTCAGTGGTCTTAGTCTTTAGTAGTAAATGTTTGAGATCAATAATTGCGTCTAATTGATTAACGCCCAATATTAATAATGTATCTCCTATCTTGGGTTAACGTCAATCTTCGATCTTCTTTGTTCCACATATCTATCCAATCTCTAACCTGCACGCCAATAACCAAACCGGGCAATATCAACTTATGTTCAACGATAGATTGCAGGGACCTCATTACCCTATCGATAATTCCGTTTTACGTAGAAATCCTCATGTATATGCTAAAATTATTACTACTTACAAAACTCCTTAAAAAACAATTTTGAATGAAATAACAAATGTTTAAGTCCCAAAATACTAAAAAAATTATAAAAATTTACAATATTAAAACTCTTAAATTCAAGTCTTCATCAATCCAAATCCAATAAAAAAATAAAATTGAAAAATAATAAAAATTATAATACATGCAAAAAAATTGTGAAAAATAAAGTTTAAATAAATAAAATATTAAATATACAAGCAAAAATTAAAAGGAATGGCGTTCAGCTACATTGTTAATTTACAAAAATAATTAGCAATAAAATGAAAATAAAATCAATCAATCGAGGTCTTAATAAATTAATTAAGTTAATAAATGATATCTTCATCAATTCAATCAAAAAAATCAAATAAAGAAATATTTATTACCGTTTTATTTAAAACATTTATAAAAAAGCAAGCAATCAAAACGGTAAAAGGCATTTTTGTTTACAATTAATTATATTTTTGTTTGAACCATATATATATGAGCTCGATTGTACTTATAAAGATGTGTGGGTACGAATTTTCTGTAAGGACGTAGCGGTCACACTGACGCAAAGTACCACGATATGGCAAAGGGATACCAGACTTTAATTTTTTGTGCCTCAAAATTGATTTTTATAATTTACCCAATATTTTTTTTTAATATAATCTTTAAGAAGTTTAAATATTGCCAGATATTTCTTTATCCATATTGTATAGTACTATGTATTGTGCTACGCATACTGAAAATTTATGTTGTACATAGGTGTATATAGTATATAAATATTATATTTCATTAGTTATATAAACAGAAGTTTATTTTAGTTTAGTTTGAAATGACCCCTGTTCATTACTTAAAAAACTATACTTTTCGGGCCAGTCTCGATTTTATTCTCGACAACGATAAATGGAACTGCTGATTTTTTTTTTCAATATTTATTTAGATGTCCTCATAATTTTTTTAGCTTCACGCGGTATCCCGCACACAGCAGGGTAGGCAGAGGGAACCTAGTGTTAAGACACTCCGTTCCCCACTTTCTGCCGAATTCTGGAAGCATTGCGCGTTGAGTGGCAGAACTCAACGCCGCGCTTAGCCTCGACACCAGAGGGAAGAAAATGGAAATATAAATTTAAGTAAATATTTCATCTCTTCGAGTGGGGATGGAACCCACAACCAGTCGGTTTTACAATGACACTTTGTGCCACTGCACCACGACTGGCCTCTAGTGATACAAATAGGTTTAATACTAGTTACACATAATACTAATACATAGAAATTGGTTTTTTTTATTTATTCAAAATCTCATAGCTTCCACTTTAACATATAGTCCATATCCTTTTTTTCCATACCATTTTTTTATATTTTAATTTTTTTTCTCCAAACCTAAGGTTAAATAATATCGAAACCAGTTTAATTTTATTAATCTTATACATCTTATACTAATAATAAGTTATCATGATACCTTTCTATTAAATTCCTGGCTTGCAGTTTTGCTAAGTTAAGAACTTGTGTTAATAAATATGATCTATTTGAATAAGCACTATCATGTAGCTTCCATTGATTATCATAATGTTTTGCATCACATTTAGCAAAATCAGTCATCGAATAATTTTGTATACCTGCAATAAAATATAAAATAATATTTTAGAAAAGTATAAAATAGTAATTTTGAAAATCAGCAACTGAAATTAATAAGCCCACAGCTCAAATTAAGAAACGAAATAGTAACTGAGATTAAATATAGAAAAAAGTTTGCATAATTTGCCTGCTTTTTTAAAGAAAAACTTTTAAGAAACTTTATATATATTAATAATACTCACATGGTGATTGGATCAAATGCAGTAATAGCTCCAGGAAAACCCACCAATTCTATAGAATTTTTCTGCACTCTATTGATATACTTTTATTTGCTCACTGCATGTATTTGCAATGGCTTATAGTAACTTTATAACACTATCATTACTATCACTCGAAGAAATATCACTCCATATATTTTTTTAACTTCTAAACAAAATAAAGTATAAATATTGCAATCCGAAAATATGATAAAGTAAACCCCAAAACATCTCGGATCGCAATAAGCTGTCATTTTTGCTATCGAACCTAATGTCAAAATGAACAGATCGTTTATTGGCACGCATGAGCTGTCATTTTCATACAAACTGCAATCTTAATCTCCCATTTGTCCTCCTAAAGACAGATTGACGTTAAAGTTTGAAAATGAAGTACCTCGATTGGTTATTGGCGAACAATACTCAAAAAATAGATTGATATATCAAACTATGATAGCAATTTATGGATTAAGATTGATTATTAACATCGGGCGTAAGTAGAACGTTTCCAATAAGTCCGTCGTAGCGTTCATCTACCTCATATAAATGAAATTTATGATAATCCATAGTATTAAAAGTCGGAAATAGCGGAATTTCAATAACTTCTTTATGTTGGCTAGAAGCATGTGTGCTAATAACTTTAAAAGGTTCATATTTAATAAAATTAGAAAAATATTGGTAAGCAATACGGGGTCTAATAAACGAGCGAGTGCTGCCAGTATCAATCATTAATTTTGAATTAATTTGTGGAATAAAAATATGAGGTAATTTAAGATTCGGGTCACAATTTAATTCTACGATTTCTTCTTTTGCGAGAAAATAGTTTGAAAATTTTCCTGGACTGGTGGAGTTACAGTATAGTTATCTATTTCGTCAATAGGTGTATAAGGCACGTCCTCATCATACGGTTTGTAATTCATATAATCATAAGGATCATAATCATAGTAATAGTCGTATTCCAAATTTTCATTTTGTAAATCAGTTTCATTTAACCTAAAACCTTGTTGCGCTATTTGAGGTCGCGGGGGTGCCGTTCTCATAGATATGTCATTTGATTCTAAGCGGTTATTCTGAGGTGGTCTTTGACCAAACTGTTGTGGTGTCATAGTAAGATTTTGCAGATGCTTATACCCGAATTGTGGATTTTGGGGAGGCCTATACCCGAATTGTGGATTTTGGAGAGGCCTATATCCGAATTTTTGCTGCAATTTAAATTCAAATTTCGGTTGTTGTGTAAATTGAGGTCTAGTAGTAGGGATTCCAAAATTAATTTTTTCCTGAGGGGTTAGATTTTTTTGTATAAATGACGACTCTGCGACGTTAGGTGGTGGGCTCAGTGATGTTGAATAATTAAGGATGCGATTACGTAATTGATATTGTTCATGAAAATTAACCTCCTCTAAAACTATTGATAGAGCTTGTTCTAATGTACTATGTGATTTAAGTCTCACAATACACACCATATTTTCTGGTAAATTTTTTGATTATAAATAGCAATTTTAGCGTTTTTAACTTCTTCATCTGCTGATAAATTTACTTTAGATATTAACAGGGAGCAAATATTTCGTACTTTGTTACAAAACTCTAAATAACTTTTCCTTGCTTTAATTTAACATGATTCGAGGGAAATTTTTATACATAATAACAAAAAGTTAATATGTCTTTTTACATAGCTCCCACAAAATTTAGTCAATAAAAATAGTATTTATAATTTATAAGTGAAAATATTTTTTAATAAGTAATGCATTAATAGTCACCAACCTGTCAGCAATTATTCGTAGGATAATTGTGCAGATTTTTGTAGAAAAATATCTGCACAATTATCTACATATTATAACAGTTCTTTATAATCGCGAGTGACAGAAGCACTATGGAAGCCTTCAAGCAGTCTATGGAAGAATTATCACAACAATTCAACACTAAAATGGTAGAATTTCAACAGAGCCTAAGTTCAGCAATTCCAGCGGCAAGACCAACATCACATATTGCCGCTCAGTTCAATACTTTCCGAACTTTTGTCTTGAGTGCACTGGAAGGTCTTCAACTGCAGGTTAGCATTCTCTCTAAGCAGTATGACATCCTTGATATGAGGAGCAGGAGAAAACTTTTGTTACTACATGGAGTTCCTTCCTAAGAAAGGCAGTGATAGTGCCTCTACCGTTACTGTAAAGGTATTATCCAACCATTTAAAAATGCCTGATCTGGATGTTGATGACATTAGTTGTTGCTAGCGCTTAGGTACCACAACTTCTAATAAGCCGAGACCGATACTTCTAAAATTTCCAAACATATACATTTTAAATATGCCAAAACAAAATTAAAAGGCATTGGGATCACTTTGTCTGAATTTCTTACCAAATCAAAGAATGAAATATTTATGGTAGCCCAAAAACGCTGCAGTATAAATAAATGCTGGACGAAGGATGGCACTGTTATTGTTATTGGGCCTGATGGTAAGCGTCATAATATTTATTCGTGCCCTGAACTAGATAATATCTATGGCGCATCTGAGTCACAAGCTGTAAATAAAGCATCTATTGTGGACTCAAATTATGGGGATTCCAAAACAAAGCCTGCTTCGCAAGCCGCGCGTGCGAAAAGAATGATTAAAAAGTAACCAACTTGTTTTCTCAACCATTTACTCAGCACATTTGCTATTATAGTAATACAGTATTTTTACCTTTACGTGTGATAAATTATGTGTCAATATCCTGTACAATCTCTAATGTTGCTTAAATTACTAAATATTTACCCCCAACTTTTACAAATCTAATGATAAATTAACGTTTACTAGTTGTGGTTGACATATTGACAGTTGTCATCTAATTTGTCAATGGTTGACAACAATATCATAAGCCGTGGCTTTTGACTCAGATAGCATATAATATTGAAATGTTTCGTTTTACGCTCACTAGTATATTATTTATAACTTTATTTAGCATCTATTTATTTTGTTTAAGAACTGATTGCTGGCAGGCATGTGATGTTTTATTATTTCTTTTTTTTTGTTATTGTAATGTTATATTATATATTTTACCATATTTACTAAAATTTCAATATTTATTTTTTCATTTATTTTTATTTTCATTATATATATTTTCATTTATTTTTATATTAAATAAATAAAAATAAATCAGCTTCACGCTGTATCCCGCACACAGCAGGGTAGGCAGAGGGAACCTAGTGTTAAGACACTCCGTTCCCCACTTTCTGCCGAATTCTGGAGGCATTGCGTGTTGAGTGGCAGAACTCAACGCCGCGCTTAACCTCGACACCAGAGCGAAGAAATGGAAATATAAATTTAAGTAAATATTTCATCTCCTCGATTGGGGATCGAACCCACAACCAGTCGATTTTACAGTCACACTTCGTGCCGCTGCGCCACGACTGGCCTCAGTTTAATATACAATTGGTAAATATGTGATTATTACAGCGTACACGAAGATGGTATGTCTTTAGGCATTTTTATACAATCTATACACCAATTAACATCTTCAGTCAAGTTCGTGTCGTACTCGTAAACCGAGAGTTCCGTACCAATTTCATTAATTAAATAAATACGCGGAAAGTATAATAATATTAACATTTTGTATGAAATTGTCTATATATATACATATATATATATATTGATAATTTAAAATTTAATATCAATATTTCCCCCCCTTTTAAGGCTATTATGCTTTATGATTTTATTTATTTATTTAATTTCGTTTGCTAGTGGCTATTACATTGTTAACTGAGTAATTTTACAAGCACAGCATAACATCAATAATGTATAACCGTTTGAAAGCAAACACTGCATGCGTATATTGCGTCCGGATTTACGACTATTTGAATTTATACACTGAAAAAAAACACTGAATATTAAATATACAAAATGAACATAAACGTAATTACAAAAAGAAAAGAAAAGGGAGAACAAAAATATTTTACATAATAATGATAATTAACAACAACTATACATATGGGATAATTTAAACTTAGTAACAAATTATTGCTGATTGATTATATGATTAATTACTGAGGACTTAAACGAAGTAAGCGTATCTGCATTTATATCTATAGAGTCGCAGGTTTTGTTATAAAAATTATTATACATAAACGGGGATTAACTGTATTAACTCCCAAAACTGTTTTTTAATAGGTGGTACTAATAGAGAGATAGGCTTTCTAGGGTATCGATATGGTATCCTAAAATTTAACCACAAATGTATTGATGATTCCGTTCACAGTGTCGAAATATGGGATTTTTGTTATATAAATGGCCATATCTTTTTTTTAAGTAAATATAAAAATACGATTTTTTTTTTCAGAAAATCATGGGGCCGTTCTAGGACCAATATGGTTTAAATTTCAACTCGATATCTCCAAGCGTTCCTAAGGTAAAGGTTCTTGACAGACAAACAGATAGACGGACAACAACGTGATCTTATAAGGGTTCCTTTTTTCCTTAAATGGGGCCGTTCAAGTATTACGTAAGCAGTTTTTTTTGCAATTACTGACTCCCCCCTCCCCTATGTCATCAAAAATAAGCAATCCTCTTACCCCCTCCCCCAATGCTTATGTAAACGTTAGCATATACATTTTTTAAGGTATTTTTTTATTGATATTTTATTTGTATCTACATATATAAAAGGACATGTTCCCACTGACTGAGGTAAGACGCACGCACAGCCGTAACCGCTGATAGTAGAAACGTGAAATTTGGACTAATTTATATTTTCGAATTCTGGAAATCCGAAAGGGATGAAATAGGGATTGAAAGTTGTATGGAAAAAAATTTAAATCGGCACCGATTTTTATAAAATTTTAAATTCAGACTCTTAAAAATATTTCATTGAACACGTCTTTCGTGGTTTATTTTAATTCACTCTCTAAGAGTGCAAATAAGGGGTTGAAAAATTGTACAGACAAATCCTTAAATCGCCACAGATTTTTATAAAATTTGAAATTTAGACTCTTGACAATGTGCCATTCCTGCTAAATAGATATAATAAACTTATATATTATATTATAAAACTAATAGTTATATCGTCTACCAAATATAGCCATAATATATATGAAAAAATAAATAACTTCTGCTTACGTAATTACTAGCTAGACCCCCCACCCCCCATGTCATCAAAAATAAGCAAACCCAAGACCCCCTCGCCCCCCTACAGTGCTTACGTAATACTTGAATGGCCCCAATGGTACGAAACCCTAAAAACAACTTGTCACATCTTTGAGAGACGAAGTGTAAATTACGTCACATTGCATATTTTTGAACATTAAGGTCAATGTTATCTTTACTTATAATACATAACAAAAAATTGTGAAATCCGTACATAAAATATCTTTTTATTATCATAATTGATGGTGTTAAAATAACACTATTAAGTATTTTTAACATTTTTTAAAGTGTTATTCCACACTCTGGAAAGAAAAATACTTATTTAGAAAACGTATAAAAAATTCCTGGTCGGTTTCCAGGAGACGCGAGTTCGAGTCCCGCTATGTTCAAATTTTTATACGTTTTCTAAATAAGTATAATACTATTATGTTCAAACATAAATAATTTTAAAACCTTATACAACCGTGACACCCAAATACACCTGTAATATTTTTTTTATTATTCAAATAACCCAAACCTAATCAATTATTAATAAAAAATGTTACGATTTTTTTTAAGATCTAAGATTAGCCATTAGCGTACCTTACCTAGCGTAGCATTAGAGATATTTTCTGGCGGGTCCTGGAACAGCCACAACCTGGAGCTTTGAATAGATATTTTCGTGTGAATGTTGTTTTTTTAATTTCTCAAAGAAAAAATTGTTGTAAGTAATTTTTTTTTGGGGTTGGCGTCAGACTATTCTGGGGTGGGCACGGACCACCCGGCTCCCCCACTTCCTACGCCCATGTCCTATACCTAGTCAATATTACTAGTACTATGACGCGTATTATAATAATACGCGTTACCATAGCAACGTGTATTTTACTTTCTAAATACAAAAGTGTTGTATATATTGTCAAATATATAGTGGTGTGTGTAATATTTTATTTGTTGATTTAATGTCCTTTATAAGCATTATTATTGTAAAATATTAGCGTTCTGCACTTCTCCTACATATAAACTATAAGTATGAAACTCCTCCATCCGCGCAATTTTCGTAAAAAGGAGTCCACATTTTTTGCTTCACTTATCCATACCTATTACCTATATTATAAATTCGAAAGTATCTCTGTCTGTCTGTCTGCGTGGCAATCAGGCCCAAACCGCTCATTTGTTTGTGCTAAAATTTCATACATAGATACTTAAGGGTCTTGGGATGGTTATAGGATAATTTTTTTTCACATTTTTGCAATATTTTCGATTTATATTAATATATTAAATATATTTTCACTTTGACATGCAATTTATTCTGCCATGTTATTTCAACCGTCGCTAAGCAACACGGAATTTTATTGCTTAAAAAAAATCGTCACCCACAATGAGCTTCCTGAACGCTTACATGGCGTGCGTTGACTCAACCTTATGAGACAATCTATTAAAAAGTCCGCGACGGTATATGTTTGTCTCTGAAAGTTGGACTATATTAAACATTTCAATATATTTAATTTAAATTTAAAATTATCAGCTTATTGTTAATGTATTTTCTATAATTTGGTATTCATTCTTATCAAAATAAATATTATAGTCACCTTTAGCATTTCATCTATATTTAAATTATTGTTTACTGTATAACACTCTGATAAATAATTAAGAAGATATCAGTGATTCAAAATGACCTGGCCTTACGAGCCACACGGTATGACCGACCCGAACGGGCAGACGACGTTGACGGTTTTGTATATTTTCATACATTTTCGATCTACTGTTAATTTTTACGTGGTTATTTTTTTTTCAGCTTCATGCTGTATCCCGCACATAGCAGGGTAGGCAGAGGGAACCTAGTGTTAAGACACTCCCTTCCCCACTTTCCGCCAATTTCTGGAGAAATTGTGTGTTGAGTAGCGGAACTCAACACCGCTCTTTCCCCTCGACACCAGAGCGAAGAAATGAAAATATAAATGTAAATAAATATTTCATCTCTTCGAATGGGGATCGAACCCACAACCAGTCGATTTACAGGCACACTTTGTGCCACTGCGGAACGACTGGTCTCATTATGTGGTTATTATTAATTCATATTTTTCTTTGGTTCTCTTCGCTTACTCGAGTAGATATATAGATAGTTAGATTTTTTTAGTTTCTTGGTGTGGTGTAAGTTTTGGCCCAGCGCGGCAACGCTCGCTACCTTTTATTTAATACTAGCGACTCGCTCGCGGCTTCGCTCGCTTAAACGACAGAATTATTTAATTAACACGCTGAATTATGTTCGTGTTTTGATATACCTATAATGTATGTTTGCAGCGCACTTAAGATTTTTAATGAGAAAATTATTAAAACTTTAGGTCGCATTTTCGTACCTCCCATAAGAATCTCCAATTGAAAGTTTGAAACAAAAACACAACTTATCGATACTTACAATAAAATCCTAACTCATCGGTGTCTGTACATGGAAGATATTACATTTAACAATGTAATAGAACTTGGTCAGTTTGTCTGTTTGTCTTTGTGTTTGTTCACGATAATCTCACAAACGGCTTAACCGATTTAAATGTTTTTTTATTTGTATTCATTTTGGCAAACTTCCCTTAAATATTTATTATTAGTTTTATTTTAATCGATTCACACAAAGTTATACCAGATCCACGCTTTATCCCGCCTTTAGCAGGGCAACTTTGTGTTAAGATATTGCGTATAATGGGTGACTGATGTGCGAAATGAAAATATTATTAAATTAATCAAGACACCTCAACAGTTTAGACGTAGGATTTTTTTTTCATTTCACGATGTTTATCCATACCTGTCCTTCGTGTGACGCAGTTACGCATAGATACCAATAACGTACACATACATACTACTACAAAAATACTACTAAAATTTTACAACTTTGAACTTTGCCACCAATACCTACGACTCGATTTCGGAATGTTGCGGCGGATTCCCTTTGATTGGTTTATACCTGCGTGCTTCGTTCTTGACAAATTGTATTTATTTTACAACGATAATTTTATTATTTTTTTTTATAGCTTCACGCTGTATCCCGCACACAGCAGGGTAGGCAGAGGAAACCTAGGTGTTAAGACACTCCGTTCCCCACTATATTTATTTTCATTATTATTTATTTTGTTTGAAAAAATAACTTTTTCATTTTTAACTTTTTTATAGTGTTAATCCACACTTAGGAAAGAAAAAATATTAGGACCAAAAATTATGAATAAGGTGTCGCTGTTTTTTTTTGTTTAAAAAAAATAATTTAAAATATAATGCTTACAATGACATTACTCAAAGTATTGTCCATCATTAGAGACCACTTTCTCCCATCTCTCTGGTAGCAATTGAATCCCCCGTCGGAAAAACGACTCATCTTTCGAGGCAATCCAGGAATCAAGCCATTTTTCGGCTTCTTCAAAAGAATGGAAGCGCTGCTCGCTTAAACCGTGCGCCATCGACCGAAACAAGTGGTAATCGGAGGGGGCTATGTCCGGTGAATACGGCGGGTGGGGTAGAACTTCCCATTGAAGTGTTTCCAGGTAAGTTTTGACTGGTTTTGCCACATGTGGCCGAGCATTATCATGTAATAAAATCACTTTGTCGTGTCTCTGCTCGTATAAAATAAAAAAAGAATAAAAAGGCTCTTCAGCTCACAGCATTAGGTTGGCAAAGGATCAGGGCTGCCAGGAGCTTCTAGCAAGTCTAAACAGGGATCCTTGAGGTCGCCCTTACCTTGCTGCCAGGAACAAACTTCGTGTGCAGTCCACTCCACTGGTAGAAACCCTGTCGACGGATTTCGTGTTGCGTCTCGTGACTGAATTGTTTCCGGAGTCGCCTAGACATGTTCCCCCTAGTATGGCCCCTTCCTCAGTGCAAGAGGAAGAGTTGGTGGTTCCCCCCATAACTGAGGGGGAGATGGATATGGCGCTCAGGAAACTGAGGGCCAAGAAGACGGCTCCGGGACCAGACGGTATTCCAGGAAGGGTTTTAACTATCGTCCTGGAATATCTAGACGGTGAACTTCGGGAACTTTTTGATCAGTGCCTTGTAACTGGACAGTTCCCGAAGATTTGGAAGGAAGGAGGCTTGTGCCTGCTACGCAAGGTAGGTCGTCCTCTGGACTCTCCTACAGCATACAGGCCAATAGTGCTGCTGAATGAGACGGGTTAACTTCTGGAGAAGATCATTGCTTCCCGTCTTATTCAGCACCTAGAGGAGGTAGGACCGGGTCTTTCAGAGGCTCAGTTCGGGTTTAGGGTCAATCGGTCAACCATTGACGCCTTGAACGCCCTGAAGGCTCGGTCGTTGGCCGCAACAACAGACAGAGATGTTCTTCTCGCTGTCTCGTTGGATGTGGTCAATGCCTTTAAAAGTCAGCCGTTTGAGACGTTAAAAGAGGCACTCCGGTACCACGGGGTGCCTCTCTATCTCCAGCGACTGTTAGACGACTACCTCCAAGACAGAGTAGTCTTATGGATTGGGAAAAATGGTCAGATCGGCCGACGAAGCGTGGGTTGCGGTGTTCCACAGGGGTCGGTGTCGGACCCGTTACTGTGGAACATCGGCTATGACTGGCTCCTGCGGGGTCGTCTTCCAAATGGGATGAGTGTCATCTGTTATGCTGATGACACTCTGGTTACGGCCCGAGAACGGTCATACCAAGAGGTGGCACGCTTGGCAGAAGTCGGAACCCGCCTTGTCGTCGACCGCATCAAAGCGCTGGGTCTGAGGGTCTCGATGCCCATAACTGAGGCCCTCCTTATCCATGGCCTGCCCAGGGGTCTCCCAAGTAGGGCTACTCTACACATTCAGGGTCAGGAGTTGGAGGTTCGGACCCAGATGAAGTATCTGGGTCTGACCCTGGACGGTCGATGGTCGTTCAAGTCGCACTTCGCTCTGCTTGCACCAAAGCTTATGAACACCGCCGGAGCCCTTGGCAGGTTACTGCCGAAAATCGGAGGGCCGGATTCTCCATGCCGACGCCTTTATGTCGGTGTAGTGAGATCTATGGCAATGTACGGTGCACCAGTGTGGGCTGACGCTCTCACCACTCACAATAAAACCCACTTGCGGAAAGCGCAGCGGGTTATAGCGGTGAGAGCAATTCGAGGATACCGTACAGTGTCGTGGACGGCGGCTACACTTATGGCGGGTGATCCGCCATGGGAGTTGCAGGTGGAAGTGCTCGCTAAAGTTTACGCTTTTCGTGCAAGTGAGCGGTCGCGAGGTGTGCAACCATCGACAGAGGTTATCGCGCGGATCAGGAGAAGAGCGGACGAAGCCCTGATCCGGCGATGGAGAGAGGACCTGGGGTCACCGGCGGCGGGCCTAGCAACGGTGGAGGCAGTCCGTCCTCACTTTGGGCGCTGGGTTAGAAGGGGCTTTGGAGTCCTGACGTTCAGGCTGGTGCAGGTACTCATAGGGCACGGTTGCTTCGGTAAATACCGGCATCAGATTGCACTTCGGGAAATGTCGCCGGTGTGTCATGAGTGTGATGCCTCCGTTGATTCGGCGCATCACACTCTGGCCGAATGCCCCGCTTGGTCCTCACAACGCAATGCCTTGATAGCTGTAGTGGGTAGGGACCTCTCACTGCCCAGTGTGGTGGAGGCCATGTTGAACAGTGAGAGGAACTGGTCTGCAATGGTTTCCTTCTGCGAATCAGTTATCACATTGAAGGAGACCGCGGAGCGGGTGCGAGAGTCCAGCGCTAACGCAGATCCGCTCCGTTGACGTAGGTCAGGGGGTAGGAGAAGGCGTTACGCGCTTCTTCAACTCTCCCTACCCTAGAGGAGCTATTGCGGGAGGGTCATGGTGATGCTCCCGCAAGACATCGAAGCTGCGGGTCCCTAGGAGAAATCCCGGGGAACCCTAAAGACGATGGTGGCCTGCATTAGGCAGGCCTTCCATTGAGGCGTCGTAGTAGTATGTACGAACGATCCTGCGGCGTCTTATATTGGTGGTGAGGGTTTCCGCTGGGTTTTAGTGGGTAGTATCAGGTTATCCTTTGATGAGTCCCACAGTACCATTCGTTCGTAGGGCATATTCGTCTTACGCACGGATGGTCTGCATAAATGCATTTCCCAGCGAAAAAAAAAGGCTTTGAACTATTACCATGCTAAAATTCATTTAATTTTATACGGTAATTATCGGTATTTTAAGTAATTTTCATTTTTCAGTATTTATTTTTTTTAAAGAAAACTATCATGGAATTCGGGATGAAACTAAAAAAAAAATATTTTAAGACCCTACGCTAATACCATGCAAAAATTCATTCATTTTTGTCTGTAAAAAACTACATGCACTTGCAAAAATACAATTATTGTAAAATCACAAACAGACATTTCAATTTTATTTATAAGAAACGGTCAGTGCAACGGAAATCTTGCAATTATCAATTATTTTTTGCTGCAAAATGCCATATTGTGACTTATTTATAAGACATATGGTGCCTATAAATTACAGCATATGACAGAAATAGATATTTTAGAAGATATCAAAATTTTAAAATGGAAGTAGAACGGTCATGCGCTGCGTAAAAAGTTGCGCCAAAATCATATATTGTAACGAACATATTGTAATCCTTTAAAAAACAATATAAAACTCGGCGACAGCATATATATGTCTTCGCATAGCATTATTTATTTTTTACTGTTTTATTATAAATAGTATAGATTATATTTCGTGTTATTTTAAATTTTAATACTTTTAAATACTTCTTTTACGTTGATAATTTCTGGTTCTGTTTAATTTTTTTCATTAATATTTTTCTTTAGTTACGTTTACTTATTATTTTTGTTCATTTTAATAAGTTAGGTGTTTTTTCTTTTGAATAATTACTTGGATATTTTTTGTAATAATAAGATTTTTCTCTACTTATTATTCTTCATTGGCTTCTTTTGAGTATTTAGGCTTATATTTGTTACTAATCCTACTGAAAATAATTTCATAAATATATTTATTATAATAAAATATAATTAACGGGCGAAGCCGCACGGGTCCGCTAATTCATATATAAATTATAATCTCTATATCCATACTTATAATATTATATCTAATCGTAACGGATCAGTGTACCAATGTACTAGATAAAAATATATTGAAGTGTATATTTATTTCATATTTACATATATTTAAGTTATACGTAACTTCTTTTTGAATTACAATCCAAATATACTTATTTAGAAAACATATAAAAATTTGAACATAGCGGGACTCGAACCGGCGCCTCCTGGAAACCGACCAGGCGCTCTGACCACTAAGCCATGCGTTCTCAACTTGAGAGCTTATACGGTTTCTAAATAAGTATTTTACTTTCCTAAGTGTGGAATAACACTTTTAAAAATGTTAAAAATACAATCCAGAAATTGATACGAAAGCGTAGACAGGCAACTACTTGATCGTTTTTTTAGTTAATCAAATGTTTTAGATTTTCCAGAAATATTGCACAATTTATTACATTTTTAATATTCATCTTTATTTACAAACCCAATTAGAATAGATGAATGATGAATGAAAACAGTATAACCAAACAAAAAGTAGATGCCAGTTGTTTATCAAAGAAAACGACAAGTCATCTAGAGTCAGAATTATACGCGAGTTTGATTATAGAGTGTTGTTATTGGTTAATCTAAACTGAATGACACTATAAAGACTTCAGTATTCGTGGGAACGTCGAGGTGAGTTGACGTGTAATTGTCTTCATAGAACTATATTATATATGTTTACTCATTTGTATAAGTTTAAAGACGCCCTGGAATGTAATCTAAGACGGTGTGATTAAGTCGGTGTTAGCTGGTTATGAATAATTAATCATCTTTCGTAAGAAACGCATGTTGTGTTTTTTAATTAGTTTATGTGTTGTCAATATAAATTATAAGAAATAAATCAGCTTCACGCTGTATCCCGCACGCAGCCCCCAATCTTCCGTTCCCGAATTTCTGCCGAATTCTGGAGGCATTGCGTGTTGAGTGGCGCAGCTCAACACTGCGCTTTACCTCGGCACCAGAGCAACGTAATGAAAATATAAATTTAAATAAATATTTAATTTCCTTGAGTGAGCATCAAATCCACAACCAGTTCCGTAAACAGCCACACTTTTTTCATCGTACACCAATTTTTCATCGTATTCAAACTTCAATTACCCACCCATAAAATAGATAAGTGACAAATTATATATTACTAGTTGTCCGCCCGCGGCTTCGCCCGCTTGAATTCCATGATTCATTTAATAAACTGAATTGACTGACAATTATAATGACTCCTAATATGATTTTTATTAAATAATACAATCTGTAATCTTCCAATATGATTTTTTTACTATTATATAATACATTATCGTAATTTCTATAAGGTTTTATGATTGTTTTGTGCAATGTTGATAGTTGATATTTATANCTGATGTCAGTGAATAATTTAATTTACTCCTTCAGAAACAGCCTTAAATGTTAAATTATTGATTTGGGTAACAATTAATAATATTCTATATAAAATGATTGCTGTAGTTTTTAAATTAGTTACATATATTATTAGGTAAATGTACAATTGGTAAATATGGAGTTATTACAGAGTACACGTAGAAAGGCTGTTTTAAGATATTTTTATATAGATTTACTTCAAACGAACGAACGAACCGAATAATCTATGTATTTACTTAATATTACGAATTATACATTTATTATAAGTATAAATAGGGATTGTTATATAATTTTCGCAGGCAAACTAATGCCTTGAACATTCAAATGACGATAACTTTTTTTTAATTAACCGATTTTGATGAAACAAACTTTAAATGCTATTCTGCGTGAAAACAAAACAATTGGTGAATGTTTTAAGTAAATCGGTTCAGTACTTTTGGAGATGTACGTGGTCATACGTACAGGCAGATAAACAAGAAATTAAAAAAATATATGTTTGCTTTCTACTATTCATTTAAGTGTCCCTCTATCCATTTCAGTCAAAATTACTAAATGTTCAGACAAAATATTTTTACTGTTTTATCGATATATATCCGATATATATGCATAAGTTTTTATATCTGTGTAGAACTATACGAAACCGGAATGTAGAGTATGTTGAAATAAGCAGAATTGGCGATAATAACATTACTAAAATTTATCCATAAAAGAAGATAAGAATAATTATGTAACAAGCGTGTTTTTACTCAACTGCGGCGAAGCCCAAAAGGAGGGTTATGTTTTTAACACTTATGTATTTATGTGCGTTCCTTTATTCCCTTCTAACAAATCAACCAGTGAATCGATTTTGGTAAATGATACGTCGTTGTATTTATTTGTTTTGATATACATTAATTTAGCTCATGCCGTCGAGTTTTTTATTTTGTCTATACTAAATAAAAAACGACTATATCTACTTTTTTGTTACATTAAATAGAAAACCGGTTCCAACTAATATTTATAAAAAATTTAGGTATGTTTATTTACGTATACTATATTAATTTGATAAGCTCCGTGATTAGATAAAACTAAATATACCTACTATTAATACATCATAACTCATAAGCACTTCTATAGTATTATAGTATATAAAAGTAAATATTACAATATTATTTTTGCAGAAATTCTTGCAATACAATCAAGATGGTGAAAGCACGAAAATATGTTGTCAAAAACTATTTCAATGGACCTCCCAAAAGATCCGATTACGAGATAGTGGAGTACGATCTGCCTCCTCTGAAAGACGGAGAATTATTATTGAAGACGTTGTGGGTCAGCGTTGACCCTTACTTAAGGGCTTATAACAGAAGTAGCAAGGTGCCGTACGACCAGTTCAGCTTCCAAGTTGCAGAAGTTCAAGAGTCGAAGAATCCAAAATATCCTGTTGGCAGTAAAGTAATTACGCATAACGGTTGGTGCGACTACTCTGTGATAAAGGAAAGTAATGAACAGATAGTGGGAAGACCAAAAGTAATTCTTTACAAATTACCAAACTTAAAGGGATTGCCTGAATCCTTAGGTGCGGGCGCCGTAGGAATGCCAGGAGCTACCGCTTATTTCGGTTTCCTAGAACTTTGCCAGCCTAAAGCCGGTGAAACAGTAGTAGTGACCGGCGCTGCCGGGGCAGTAGGGTCTCTCGTGGGACAAATAGCCAAAATCAAAGGCTGTAAAGTCATAGGCTTCGCGGGATCAGATGAAAAAGTGCAATGGTTGGAAAAGGAACTTGGTTTCGACAAGGCTATCAACTATAAGACCGCAGACGCCCAAGTTGCCCTAAAAGCTGCGGCTCCGAACGGTGTCGATTGTTACTTCGATAACGTTGGAGGAGAACTTAGTAGCGTCATTATAGGACAGATGAATACGAGAGGCCGAGTGTCTGTGTGCGGCAGTATCAGTGCTTATAATGCTGATCCTTCCCAAATGCCTAAAGCAACGATATTGCAACCATCTATGGTTTTCAAAGAATTGAAGATTGAAGGGTTCCTGGTGTGGCGTTGGATTGATCGTTGGAATGAAGCACACTCCCAGCTAGTGGATTGGATCAAGAGTGGTCAGTTGAAAGCTCAGGAACATGTGACGGAGGGTTTTGACAAATTGTTTGACGCTTTCGTTGGCATGTTAAATGGAGAGAACGTTGGCAAAGCCGTGGTTAAAATATAATAAATAATAAAATATTCCTAACTGTTGTGTTAGTTAAAATTTTACTATTATATAAATTGTATAAGGATCGGAAATTTTAATAAGAACAATAAATTATCTATTTTTTATTTATATTTGTTTTTACTAAGAACACATAATGTTTACTTTTAATTCAATTGTTTATTAAAATAATTAATTACTAAGAATTGAGGCTGTCGTGGCACAGGGGCAACACAAGTGCAACTATAAGTCCGACAGTTGTGGGTTCAATTCCCACTCGGGGGAATGAAGTAATATTTTCATTTCATCGCTCTGGTAACGACCCAAATCGCGGCGTTGAGCTCCGTCTCTCAGCAAGCAATGCCTTGAGAATTCGGCGGAAAGTAGAGAACGGATATGTCTTAATGGGAACGCAGTGTCTAAACACTAGGTCCCCAGATTTCCTCCGGATACTCTGCTATGTGCCTATATATGCGGGATACAGAGTGCGGGAACCTAAAAAAATATTGAAATAAAACACTTTATACTTAATTATCCGTTTATTTAACAAAATACTTCTGTAAAATTAATTCCTTACTTTAAGACTTAACCTATGATTATTTTTAATTATAAATTAAATACAAATCGCTTTTAATTATGTAATTTGACACAACTTTAAAACCAATACTTCAGGTGTTCAGACTATAATATATAAAAAAAAATATTTTATAGATTTTTTTATTTTTTAAATTTATTGTATGTCATATAATACAAAGTTATAAGTTCCAGTATAGATTGAAATACTTTAAATCCATTTGATATTTCTAAAGCAATCGACCTAAACGTCGCAGATCCAAAGCAATCTCCATTGGAATAATAAAGAATAAGAAAACTTACTGGAAAAGAAAAGAAAAGCGTTATCTTAATACAAATATTTATTTTATTGTATAATGTTGTAGTGGATATTAATTAAAATGGCCGTACTTAGAAAAAGAATCAATAAATGTAGGTCAAAAGGAAAAAAGTATTTTACTTTCCTAAATTAATAAGTGTGCTTTTTGATTTATTTGCACTTAAAAATCTATTATTTATTTTTTTTACATAATTCAGACTTGTTTTTCAAAAAAAAAGCTAAAACAAAAAAATAATATAAGTTGCAATTTCTACATCATTTTAAAACGCAATAGGATGTTTAAGTCAGTTGTCAATTTAATAAAAATAAAAGCAGGCTACGGCTCAATTAGTTTCTTTTTTTTATTCTAAACAATTAAATTAATATAATAATTTTAAAGTTTTATAAACGTGATTTTTTATCTGTTTTTAATTAATTATAAATAAATTTAAGTACAAATAGCCTCTAAATTCACGTATTAACTCTTTTAGACGCCGGCGTTTCGTCGTCACTATTTTTTCGCTTCCTTTTAATTAAATGAGATATATCTGCGGCGGGTTTTGTTTCTGGCTTTGAACTTGTACTTGGTGAGGCTTGAGATCCTTCACCGTTGGAAGGACATAGGGTTTCACGTACCCTTTTTATCATCTGTAAGAGAATTTAGTTCTTAAATTATATTTTTTTCATGCTAAAAAAGTGTTTACTATAAGCATAGTACGGTCGACGTGTCGTGGCTACCCTAAAGTTAGTAGGAGAACGCTATGCAGGTTTAATTTTAGGATTTTTCTTATATTTTATTATTATCTTCTCGAGTGAACAATGTGCCAAAGTTCAGAAAATCTAAGAGAAAAGTTTTTGGGGCGACCACGATTCCTCGACCGTATTGTATATATAACTTTGTGCAGATATATGAATATTGTTATCATAATAAATCATACTAATATTTTTAGTAAACCATAGTGTTTTAATATTTGGATATAGAATTATATAGCCCCCGTTACTTATTGACACTCCGCTCCCATGTTATAAGGCGGAACTGAACGCAGTTTTATCTTCTTTATCTTTTCACCAGAGTGAAGAAGTGACCACTATCACTCGACCTCGGTGAATTATTCATATTTAAAAACCACAGATGTTACAATTTCATTACTTACTAATGTCTTTTAATGTTTCACGCTGTATCACGTACAAAGTTAACATTCCGTTTCCCACTATCCGCCGGATTTTCTAGACATTGTGTGTTTTATGGCGAAATTCAACTCAACGCTTCGTCTTATTACCAAAGAGAAGAAATGAAAATATTAAATAATGAATTCCTCCGAGTGGGAATCGAACCCACTACCATCGTATTTAGTCACACCTATATCATTGTGCTACGATGTCCTCGTACTGTCGGAATTTCTCTAGTTTTTTTTTTTATTCATTCATAATTACTTCTTTATTTTTAATTATAAAATGGTGTGGAATATATCATTACTGAGGCCAGTCGTGGCGCAGCGGCACGAGGTGTGACTGTAAAACCGACTGGTTGTGGGATCGAACCCCGCTCGAGGAGATGAAATATTTACTTAAATTTATATTTCCATTTCTTCGCTCTGGTGTCGAGGTTAACCGCGGCATTGATTTCTGCCACTCAACACGCAATGCTTCCAGAATTCGGCAGAAAGTGGGGAAACGGAGTGTCTTAACACTAAGTTCGCTCTGCCAACCCTGCTGTGTGCGGGATACAGCGTGAAGCTGATCATTACTAAAACTCGACGTAACAAAAGGAAACAAAACATCAATGGCCATAACTATCACACAAATTCACCACACGACCATTAATGTATGGTAAAATAGGGGCATGTGAAATAACACACAAAATTTTTAATTTCGATTCATTTATTTGAAAAAAAATCGTGTAAAGCGATACAAAAATGGCCTTGTGGTAAACAACACGCTTAGTTAACAATACAATGTACTCACTATACTAAAATCTAAATGCAAATTGAGATTCTAAGGCACTTATTTCTAAGAAAAAAAAATATTATGCAGATTTTGTAAACAGTATATAAAACGTTTTTGATGTTTTTCTAAAAAAAAAGTAAAAGAATCTAAAAAAATATTTTTGCTTCCTCAGTATGGATATAGGATATTTTATAATAGTGATGTTATTAAGTTTAAGTGATATTCTTTTAAGCTTCACGCTGTATCCAGCATCCCCGAACATAGTGTTAAGAGAGTCCGTTCCCCACGCACTGCTATATTTTAGCGAAATTACGTGTGGAGCGCCGGAACTTAAGGTCGCATTTTATCTTCTTACAAAGGAGAGAAAATGAAAATGATCCATTCCCGAAGTGGGACTCGAACCCACAACCGTCTCGTTTACAGTCAGTCAAATGTGCTCTGGCACGGCTGCTTCTAATAAAAATCCAATCAAAATAAAAATGGTGTGGAATATATCTGTAGAATAAAAAGTATATAGCAAACTTTCTTCTTTGTTTATACTAATTTAATTCACATTCAAATAAAATGTTTGTTTAATTTTGATCTAAAAAAAGCAAAACAATGACGTCATCATTTTGAAAAAAACATTTTAATTAGGACAAGAATGGTTTTACTATTTAAAAATCTGCATAACACCAAATCAATACTGATAAGAGCAGTCAAATTTATCACAAAAAATGTCACATTTGGCTTTTTTTTTTAATTTAGGAACTAATTTTTTTACAAATTTTCTAACGTGCATCTACATTAGTTAAAGATAAGTGAATATTAAAATGACCTTTAGGAGGCGTTTAACAATAAAAAAAATCAAGAAATAGAGATCGAGAAAATGCAGCGCATTTAAAAATGGCTGTAATACATTATTTATAGTAAATAATTGATGTGGTGAAGAATCTATTGTACTCTAATTAAAGAATATCAAAATCGAATATTTTATCCTTAATAATCGATTTGATAATAAAAAAATATCCTGCAACTAAACAGAACTCTATTGTAATGATTAGTTCACTATATTATTATAATTACTGAATTATTTAAGAATATGACATATAACAATTTAATTTCCAATATATGTGAAACAAAGGTGACACTTCGTCGGCTTAAGAGTGTAAACCTGCTAACAACCTATAAAACAGGTTCTCAATGGAGGAAAAATGTTTTTAAATGTAAGCATACCTACATATATTGTAACAAACTTTTTAAAATTTCAAATATTTCTTTCATAAGCTTTACCATATAAAATAAAAACAAGGTCGATTTTGTACTTTTTTTAACATTTTCGAATGGTGTAAAAATAAACAGGCTTACACTATTAAGCCGTCGATATACAAAACTTATACATACATACATAAAGTATGTACACAAAAAAAATATGGCAACAGCATATTGGAAATTAAAAAAATATCATCATTAAACTGTTTATATACATACCTAGTATAGCTGGCTTTTGTGTTAAAATTAAAAAATAACCCTAATTTAAAAAAAGAATACCTACAAATTAAGTGTATAATATGTATACCTAACATAACTGTATTTTGTCTCAAAAATTAATAGAGAAAAAACCTAATTATCACAAAAATCTAAGCTTGAACGCCTACAAATTGAGATTTCTCCTTAATAATCATATTTCTGAGCATGCTTCGCGTCGCCTCGATACAATCACACGGCCTTACCTCGGACTTGTAATCCATCATGTCTTGTATTTTCTCTTGTATTTCCGGCAACAAGTCCTTCAACTCTTTCAGCTCGCCTTCCACAGAGTAAAACGGGTCTGCCGTTGAATATTTCTTAACTGTGGCATCCTCCGCCACAGAAACTGGATTTTCTAAGGTCTTGATACGAGATTCCAAAATGTTCGCCGCGTTTTTGAAGTGAGTTATGGCGTCCTCGAAGTTAGATGCTAGGGAATTGGCGAGACCTGGAAGTCAAAACAATTCATATTTTTTGTATATTGTTTATTCTAAGAATAAAATTTCAATTGGTATAAAAAATTACAATAAACATAGATTACAAATATTATAAAATGCTGACATAACATAGTAATTATAATAAGCATTAAAATTGGAAGAAATAATTTACATAAATTATTTATAAATTATAAACAAGCACTAATATTGGTTAATTAAAAACAAATAATCTATGCTTTTTAATTCAAATTCAGATATCAGTTATTATAGAGATGATAGTGGCCGTCGTAGCGCAGGGGCACAAGCGTGCGATTAAAACACTACAAGTTATGGATTTGATTCACACTCAAAGTATTTAAATATTTTTTATTTTCATTTCTTCACTATAGTAATGAGGCAAAGCGTAACGTTGAATTATACCACTCAGCGCCCAATGTCTCAAAATTCAGCAGAAAGTGGAACAGAAGTGTCTTAATGGAGAACAGAATGCCTTAAAACTAGGATCCCACGTTTTCTCTGCCTACCCTACGCCTGTGCGGGATACAGCAAGAAGGTAAAAAAGTTAAGTATAATGTCCATACCAATTTGGTAGTGAGTCTCAGCAATCCTTCTATCATCACTTCGGTACAACTCCTTTTGTATGTCCAAACAGCTCACTGTCAAATTAAATATTAGATATAAATAAGCAATTAAAAGTAAAAGTTGATTTATACGAAAATACATAGATAAGAAATAAAAGATAATTAAACAATTTCTAGCTTATATAAGAAAAATATTATATCAATTATTTTATCCAGCTTCATCCTAAATATAACAGGGTAGGTAGAGGGAACTCAATGTTAAAACACTCGCACTTTTCGTTGAACTTTCGAGGCATTAGGTATTGAGTGGCGGAACTTAACGCCGCACTTTGCCTCGATACCAAAGCGAAGAAATGAAATTATTAAAAAATTATTTCCTCGAGTTGGAATGGAGTGTCTTAACACTAGGTTCCCTCTGCCTACCCTACTAGAAGCGGAATACAGCGTGAAGCCACAAAAAAAATATAATACCCATATCAACGACCGCCTTGTCGTACGTCTCGCTCTCCAGAGCCACCTCTCCCAGCGCGAGGTGCACGTCCGCCAGGAGGGCACGCGCCGCCATCGCACCACTCTCTGCACGTTTCTGTAATATGCCTCTGGATAGTTCTAGAAAAAAAGGATCAATTATTTTCTTTGATTCATTAATATAATAATATTTTTTATCTTCTACAAAACCAATGCTGCGTTTAGTTTTATTACTAGAGCAATTAAACTATTTTTTTTTTATTTTCTAGTAAATAAAAAAGCACCAGTAAGTAAATAAAAATATTTAATTCTAATAAAACATTAACTCTAAGAGATAAAAATTAACATTGAGGCCAGTCGTGGCGCAGGGGCACAAAGTGTGACTGTAAAATCGACTGGTTGTGGGTTCGATCCCCACTCGAGGAAATGAATATTTATTTACATTTATTTTTTCATTTCTTCGCTCTGGTGTCGAGGTTAAGCGCGGCGTTGTGTTCCGCCACTCAGCACGCAATGCCTCCAGAATTCGGCGGAAAGTGGGGAATGGAGTGTCTTAACACTAGGGTCCCTCTGCCTATTCTGCTGTGTGCGGGATCTGGTGTGAAGCTGATTTATAAAACATTGACGTAATTAATAATTAAATTTCCTAAGAATACTTTTCAAACATTACAAACCTAGCATTTCCCATGCAAGTTGTAAATTGTCAACGTCATCTTCGGTGTCCATGTTCACTGTTGACTCGTTGTTTGCATCACCATTTGACGGTCCCTAAAATTACATATTTTTTTTATAGAAATAATAGAAAAAATTGTTTTTCTTTAGTTTAACTTCCACTTTACTTAACATTTAGTGCATATTTTGTTCATAAATAAAAAAGTTATACTAATTTACTTTCCCAAGAAAATATATTATAGAATTAAATATGGTACTTACTGGTACTTCTTCTGAACTTTCAGCCGTACTCAGACCAGGTTCATCATCTTTAGTTGTTGATTCAGCTTCAATCTTTTCTACTTCTTCCTTGGTGCTTTCACCATTTTCAGTCTTAGCCTCTTTTTTTGCTTCTTCATTATCAGCATTTTCCCCATTTTCAGAATTTTCCCCATTGTCTGCATTTTCACCATTTTCTACTTAATAAAGTTATATGATTAATATAAAAAAATATCTCTATGTACTATATATGGGTAGTATTGATTACTGAGAAGTTTATATTTGAAATAATGTATAAAAACTTAAATGTCCAGAACATTTAAGTTTTTATAAAAAAAATCTATATTAAATAAATAAATGTTTATGAAATTCTGTTATAAATAAAATGAATGTACCAATAGAAATTAAAACATCAGCATTGATTACAATCAAAGAACACTTTTGTAGTGACAAGGAAAGAAAGACTGCCACAATTCATATATTAATCATCACACAATCACACACAAACACACACACCTTCATTTCTGACAGAATCTGACTGTAAATGTGATGGCAGATTCAATTTCCGCTTAAGAGAATGTATCTTTCATGTCCTCGTTGTATTGAAATTTAATTTTCAGTGATTCAATTTGCATTGCAGCAATGTTTCAATTTCAATGTAGAAAACAAAGTAGAAAATGTTTTGATACTATTGTTGATGTTTTCTTTATCTATTTAGCTAAATGTGGAACAAAATTTGAAACTAAAATAATCTGTACCTTCATTATCATCTTCTTCCTCATTGTTATCTCCAGGTACAGCTTCTCCCAGAACACCACTTTCTTCTCTTGATAACCCTAACAAAGCCTTTCCATACCTATAATAAAAATGTATTTTAAAGACAAAAGTATTGTTTTTTTTTAACTTCTTACTTACTACTTCTTACTTAAGTAGGATGAGGGAAGCTAGTGTTAGGGCACTCTCTGCAAAATTTGAGTGGGCCCAGTTAGTGGAGCAAGGAAATGATAATATTAATAAGAAATAATTTATTTGGGAATCAAACCCTGAGTGGGAATCGAATTATATCCATCGCATTACAGTCGCACACTTGTGCCCTTGCACCGCAATGACCTCAATTTTGTTTTTAGGTCACAAATTATTAGATTACAATATGATATTGAGTCTTACATGACACATTTAGAATTTTTTAGAAGATAGATAAATCTATGCTTTGATTTATATTTCATTCTTATATGTTTGTTTCTGTAATTATTCTCATATTAAGACAGTATCATCAACACAAAGTGAACATTTGACTTCCTTGGGAAATCTAAGAAGAGAAACTATTATGTTATTTATCTAACAAGCCAAACTAAAAAAATATCTATTTTAAACAATAACAATCACTAAAGAAGCTTGTGAATCTAAAAAATTAAAATGTGGAAATGATTTTTCAAATACCTAGAATAGTGACAATGATTTTTAAATATATTTATTATAAAAAATAGAACATATTTATTTTCATATTAAATCCTTTTCCATCAATATTTAAAATTTTATTGATTAACAATAAATAAATAGATTGTTAAAAATACATACCACAAATAAGCTTCAGCACATTCATCAGCCATATCACCGTGGGCCTTTGCTAACAGTTCACATGCTGTGGCCAACGATTCTGTAGCCGCATTATAATCTCTAACAGCTAAATGACGTCTGCCTGAAGCTAACAACTCCTCTGGAGACGTGGTGGTCACTTCTGATACATCTGCCATCTTATAAAGGAATATAGCATTACCGTATATATTAGATACTTAAAGAATTGAATTTTGGTTTGGAGGGAAGGTTAATTAACTAAATTAGTCTATTATTTATTTTAAAATTTTGAGAAATTTATTTTTCTCGAATAGCCGGCAAAAACATAACGGTCACTTTGACATCCATATAAATACAACAATATGAAGCCACGTGCACAATAGAATCTTTGTCTAAATAATAAAGATTAATGACTTTAATATTAAGCATAAAAACCAATATATTTATCATATCTGTAAAAATTTTGTATGTAATAGTTGTAAATGTAATGGTCAACGATAGTTGTTTTATTACAAAATTACTTACTTTTGGTTATTTTAGAGGGCCTGTCAAAGAGGAATTAGTGATATTTTATACCTTGATTAATTATAAGGCTTTTATTTTCATAAAAGTCGTTGTAATGGGGTCGTATAGTTTAATGAATTACGCCAGACAGTGATAGACTCTCACTTTTGCGTTAACTTAACTTGGGGTTTGAAGTTGAAATTGAAAGAGTTGATTCACGAAGTAGTGTTGCCAGATTCTTAGCCAACTCGAGCTATTAGGCTTAACTCGAATCAGGCTTAACTCGAGTCAAATATTTTCTTGTTCGAATCAATTCAATATTCAAGGTTATTTTTAAAATTAAGAAATAAAAATAATATTTAAATAAATTTAATTTGCTAAGAGTGAAAATTGAAAAAAAGATATTCAGATTAAATTATACATAGAATAAATTATTATATTTTTTTAAACTCGAGTTCAATTCGAGTTAAATTAATCTTTACTCAGTATAAATAGATTTGAAATTTTCTCAATGTGTATCCGTATGTGTATTAAAATATATTAAAAAAATAATTGATTTTTTTATAAAAGCACCTTTAACACAAATTTATTACAAAAAAATAGACAAATATTTGTTTAAATTATTAAAAACTATTTAAACCTGTGTTGATCGATGTATCCGTATAATTATAATGTATTGTAAGTCCATTTACTATTATATATATATATATATTGTTTACAAGGTTTTCATTTGAAAATAATTTCTCACAAATTACTAAAATGTCTCCTTTCTTCGTTAAATGTCTCCTCTCTTCCTTAAAATGTAACCTCTTAATTTATGTATGTTTAGTTTATATGAATTTATAAGTTATACTTAAAATTGTGTAAATTTAAACTTCTCTGATTATTAATACAAAACTACACTTGATAAGCCTATTAGAAACTATTTTTGCTACAAAATATTAAATATGATTTTTTTGTGATAAAAAAATTCTTACTTTGTAGTTTGCAAACAATTAAAGACATTGAACTTTTTTATTTTAAGAATAAACATTCCTTTTTTAAATCAGTACTATCTCGAATATATTATTTAAAAGTCATCGCGGCGCAGATTTATTTTAAACTGCTAAACTATTATTCTGCTGTTGAACGGTTGATGATCTTTACAGCGTCACCGGACGAGAAGAGGCGAGAGTAGCTCACACCTGAAGAATGAATACGAGATATGATGGACGTTCGTGAGGACAGCGATACGGAGCAATTTCTTTTGGACCATCTGAAGGCGTCTGTCTATCTTGGCTTGTGCAAACACGGCACAAGCATAGCTTATGATGGGACGAATGCAAGTTTTATACAATATCAGCTTGTTCCGAAGTGACATTTTAAAGGCAGCGCAGTGGCACCGCCCGCGATAATGACCACATTTGAGCATAACTTTAATTAACATCTAGGTAATGAGTTAATTTATTTACACAAGGCATTTAATTTATTTACGTAAACAGTAACGTTTAACGTTTACGATTTATCATTCACTATTGGCATCTTCCTTCTTTCCAAACATGCTTATTTTTGCGTTTTTCGTATTTTTCTGTATACCACTGAGACATGGATCTTACGGGAAACGGAAAAGAAGAAGGTCGATGCCCTGGAGATATGGACAGAATTCCAATATGTCCATACTCCAAGAACTTGGCATCAAAGAGCGACTATCAGCTCTTGTAGAAACCCGAATGCTTACGTTTTTCGGTCACATCTCCAGAAAATGAAACGACTCCATAGAGCGGCTCGTGGTGCAAGGCAGAGTAGATGGTACGAGACCAAGAGGTAGATCACCCATGCGATGGACTGACCAAGTAAAATCAGCTGTGGGCGGTAAATTACATGAGTGCACTAGAATGGCGACTAACAGAAAGAAATGGCGTGAAACTGTGGCAAGAATAACGAAAGCCAAAAACGTGACTACATAATGGCCACGACCGCACTGTCAAGAGCGCAACGACTGAGAAGAAGAAGAAAAATGCTTATAAAAAACAGATACGTGTAAATAGTGATTTTCAATTATTTGTTTTCCTTTTTCTAAGTGAAATGAAATTCACTTTGAAAAAACAAAACTCAACACGCAATGTTCAGAAGTCAGCAGAAAAATATGAACAGAGTGTCTTAACATTAGGTTTCTTCCTACCTGCTAGCGTGAAATATAAAAAAAGAGTGTTTAAAGAAATGATTTCTCTTAGATACCACGTCCCACGTCCGGCTAGCGTGTTCGACGCTATAAAGATTTGAATTTCACCATCATCAAAAGCACTCGGCATAGCCTTGCTCTGGGTAACTTATTATCATTGTTATACTATATAACACTTTATAAACCTATATAAACCTTTTTTTTAATTTGATTCATTTCACTCATTGAAATAGTAAAAATATAAAAAAAAAATAAGCCATCTACAATTACCTTAAGTAATTTTAAAAAGAATAAAAAAATATAATTACTCAATTTTACAAGAAATAACAATGAAAGAAATATTAGCATGCAGCATTGCGTGACGCACAATAATCTCGTTAGGTTGAAAGCATTTAATAAAGTTTATATATTTCTATTATTATTAATTATTGTGCAGTTTGCATCGTGTCGTTACACGAGTGGATATCGACTTTTCCCCCGCCCCAGCGATTGCCCGCCCAATATTTTCCTAGTGAAGATCCTTTAGCTGCGAGCACTATCGATAAATATATTTTTTTATATTCTAGTGAATTTCTCTAAACAATAATGTAATTATTAGTTAAATTATTTTTTTAAATTTCGAGGCTAGTCGTGGCGTAGAGGCATAAAGTATGACTGTAAATATGACTGGTTGTGGGTTCGATCTTTAATCGATAAACCAATATTTTATTAAAAAAAATATTTCCATTTCTTCACTCCGGTGTCGAGCCAAAGCGCGGTGTTGAGTTCCGCCAGTCAATACTTAATACCTCCATTTAGCCGAAAGTGGGGAACGGAGTGGCTTAACACTAGGTTCCCTCTGCCTACCCTGCTGTGTGCGGGATACAGCGTGAAGCGTGATTTAATTAATATTATGGTACATGATCAAAGCTCAATTATGACATTGGAATTTAATCTTCATTATGAGACAATGCGCGGTGTTTTATTTGCCACCTAACATATGATTATTGTATAAAGCGGAAATTGGAGTGCATAGTAACATTTAATAATAAAATAATTAGAAATTTCTCTACTAACCCCACAAATTAAAGAAGATATATTAAAATAAAATGAAATATTTTATTAACATCAATTCAGCCTCAGTGTACGATTGCTTCAATTTCCGATAGGCTCAACATTTACCAAAATTATCGATACCAAAACAATATATTTATTTTTCTACAATAGATACCGCACTACCGATTGCTTCATTTTCTCGGTTTCCCTGCCAGTTTGTTTCCAGTTGGCGGCTGAAACGGGCGTGTCGCGGCGTTTCTTGCTGCATTGCGATTAAATTACCCTAACCTTTCATAACACGCGACGTTCTTTCAAATAGTTATTTTATAAAATATATATATATATATATTATAAGAAAATGTGACACACAAGCGAGAGTTTCTCTAATCCGGCACAAAAATTAATGAAATTGTAAGCAAATTCATAGTAGTCATTGTATACAATTTACGAATACTAATACGTCGTTCGTTGGATTACTAATTATTGGGATTAACCACGCCTCTATGAATTTTGTGTGTTTATGGATTTTTTGATATGTAAAAAATGATAAGAATACGGTTTTTTACAATATAAATATTATAAAATAAATATAAATAAATCAGCTTCATCCCGCACACAGCAGGGTAGTCAGAGGGAACCTAGTGTTAACACAAAGTGTCTTACTTTGTTCCCCCATTTTCAGCCGAATTTCAGAGGCATAGCGCGTTGAGTGGCGAAACTCAACGCCGTGCTTTCCTCGACATACAGAGCGAACAAATAGAAATATAAATGTAAATAAATATTTCATTTCCTCGAATGAGAATCGAACTCACAACCAGTAGCGATTACAGACACACTTTGTGCCGCTGCGCCACAACTGGCCTCTAATAAATATTATTAAAAATAATATATTACCTTATCTATTCCTATTATTTTCCATTTATCACACACACGTTAAAATATACAAAAAAAGAAAAAACACATATATCAGATTGGATCAATGCTCGCTACTACTTTACTTCTTCGTGAGAAAAGTTACCCCTTTCCAACTTTAAGCCTGATTAAAGTAGGGTATTCGTANATAAATAACAATATACACACGCCACTACATATATATATATATATGTAGTGGCGTGTGTATATTGTTATTTATTTGTGGCTTCTACCTTACTATAAATTTGATAGTAAAAAAATATTAATTTAGGCCAGTCATGGCGCAGGGCTACAGAAGTGTGAGTGTAAACGCGACTGTCTATGAGTTCGATCTCCACTCAAGCTAATGATATATTTGTTTTAATTTATATTGCCATTTCTACGCTCTGATATACAGACCAAGCGCTGGGCTGAGTTTCGCCACTAACAACACGCAATGCCAGCAGGGTGCAGCTGAAAATGGGGAACGGAGTGTTTTAACACTGGGTTCCTTCTGCCTACTCTACTGTGTGCGGGATACATCGTGAATCTTATTTAAAAAAAAAATTAAATAATAGACATAGAAATTAGAAACAAATTATATCAAACACAATATTTCTTATTAACTAGTTTCAGCAATAATAAAAGGCCCCACAACAATAGACACATGTTTCCTGCTCTACTTATTTATAAAATGTATTAACCCACTGCAAAAGCTTCGACCTCAATCAATCCTGAAATTGATAGGTGAACCGCGTGGTTTAAAAGATAATTCTTATCACGTTTCCATTTTATTACATTGGCGGTGTATTTTGACGTCACTTGAGGTATTAGGTACTAATAACAATAAACGCTACATAATATAGAGAATAAATACTATATATTTAATAAAAACATATATAAAATATTGAAGCCAGAAGTAGCGTTGTGGCACAAGCGTGTTTAAACGCGAGAGCTTGTAGATACGATTCCCACTCGAGCAAATTAAATATTTAGTATTTTAATTTCTACGCTCTGGTGTGGAGGCAAAGCGCGGCGTTGAATTCCGCCACTCAACACGCAAAGCCTCCAAAATTGAGGGGAGTGAACGGGTAATAGGTTCCTTCCCTCCCGCTTACCATGTTGTGTGCGGGATACAGCGTGAAGCTGGAAAAAATATAAAATTAAGATTTTATGAAAATTGAACACAATCAGCGCTTCTGCTACTATAGCTATTGTGATTTGTAAATAAGTAAGTCAGTAATACCTTTGCAATTTTCATATTATTTTTTCGTCTCCTTTATACTAGGTATCCTTTTAATTAGAAACCTCAATTACGTCATAATCGAAGCATTTCGTGTTTATATTATAATAAGGGGCGTGGCGGGGGGCACAGAGTGTGACTGTAAAATCTGGTTGTAGGTTCGATCCCCACTCGAGGAGATAAAATATTTACTTACATATATATTTTCATTTCTTCGCTCTTGTGTCGAGGCTAAGCGCGGCGTTGAGTTGCGCCGCTCAACACGCAATGCCTCCAGAACTCGGCGGAAAGTGGGAAACGGTGTGTCTTAACACTAGGTTCCCTCTGTCTACCCTGCTGAAATAACAACATAAACGTTAGACCTATAGGAACCCACAACTATAAAATTGTGAATGTTGACAAAATATATACTTAATAACTACTGCACTACTGCAGTTTTTTATCAACGTAAAGACAACATATTTTGTTCATTCAATTGGATTTTCTTTGTTGTCTTTCATAAATAATACGAAACTTAAAGTATAAACATAAAAAACAAAAGCACCGCGCTCGTAAAAGGGACGCGGTGAAATCTGAAAACGCTAACGTATACAAGTGTAATGGGAACTCTTCACATTTTATATAGAAAACGAATATGGAACGTGGAGTTTGAAGATTATATAATTTAGCAAAATGTAGATTTAAAAATGATGCAGGTTCTAAAAAGGTTTTTGCTTGAAAAAGAGATATAAAATATAAGTGCACTTATTTTATTTTTTTTTATTATTTTATTTATTATAGAGATGGGGTGAACATTTTTATCAATAAATTGAAATATTTTTCTTCAACTAAATAATATTAGGAATTATAGACAAAAGCCGGACAAGTGCGATTCGGGCTCGCCCACCGAGGATCCGTACAAAAATTGGAGATTTCGAGCTTTTTCTGAAATTCAGGCTTAGCTTAGTTATATCCCTTTCATCTTGTAGTTCACTTGAACTAGCGACTTTTAGGGCTATTATTTTTTAGTATTTAACCAAAACTTATTTACCAACTATCTTCCTCTGAACTAGTACTACCTGTAGATGGTAGGTGTCAAATTTCATAATTCTAGGTCACCCAAAAATACCCAATGAATTTTGATTCCCTTTACAGTGTCGAAATACGTGTTTTTTAGCAGAAAATCATGGGATCGTAGATCTGAGTATATGGTCTGAATTTCAACTTGATATATCCAATCGTTCCTGAGATAAAGGGTCTTGACAGATAGACAGACAAACAGACAACAAAAAGTATTAAACCCTAAAAAATTTAATAAAATTTTTAACTGTTATTCTGATCTATACATTGCAGATTTTGCTTATACTCATTATAATCTATGCAGCTAGAAAAGGGAAAATAATATTCATATAATACTTTAATTACTATAGCGATTGGCGCTCAGTTTTCTCTCTTTGCCACGCTAGAAATAATGATTGAAGCTAAAAAAACCGGTTAAATGCAACTCACATACCAATGGTTCTGTACCAATTTCAGGATTATATGACAATGACAAGTACAATTTGTTAAAAATTAAAAACTTAAGATTGCGGGCGTACTCATATTGATTAAAATGGACTTCAATTATAAGTTTATATTGATTGTTTTTAAATATCTCTTGATTGCGTTCAATATTTGATATTAATTTTAGGTTGATACATTCACGCGATCTTGAGATAAATGCTCTTGACCTATAAGAGTTCTATTTCTTCCTTTTGAGGTACGGAACCCTAAAAATACAATAATAACTTCACGTTCCCTTGACAGGTAAACGACCGGGTCGTAGCGACCAGATGAGCAGATTCAATAGCCGCAGGGAACTACAGCCACAAAAATTGCTCCACACGGCAGTCCGGCGCGAGCTTACATCGCCTACCACAAGCTGGGCGCAGGCATGGAGGCACAGACTGAGACCCAGTCGGAATGCGAGTGCGGGGTCCATCCATCAGTGTTCTATCTACTGGCCACTTTATTACTTACCAGGTAAGCATGGGCGTATGAAGGGGGAGCCGGGTGGATCGTGCCCACTCTAGAATAGCCTAGTGCCCATCCCAGAAATTTTGCTTACAATAAAATTTACGTATTATTAAAGTATTAAAATATTCGGCAGAAAGTGGGGAACGAAGTGTCTTAACACTAGGTTCCATCTGTCTACCCTGCTGTGTGGGGGATACAGGTGAAGCTGATTTATAAAATTACCCTAAAAATTAAATTAAAACATCATTTACATAAACATATCTATTTAAAAGTTAAGTCCAAGCCCCCCCAGAAAATATGCATAGATACGCTTTCGGCTTTTGACGGTTGTGGGTTCAATTCCCAATAATTTATTAATATTTTCATTTCTTCGTTCTGGTATCAAGACCAAAAAGCGGGGTTAAGTTCTGCCAAGACGCGATTCCTCGAGAATTCTGAGGAGGAGTGTCTTAGCGCTAGATTTGTGAAGAAAAATTGCATATTCTTAATATTTTAATAATCAATAATCAGCTTCACGCTGTATCCCGCACACAGCAGGGTAGGCAGAGGTCACCCAGTGTTAATACAAATTGCATATTCCGTTCCCCACTTTCTGGCGAGTTCTGGAGGTATTGCGTGTTGAGTGGCAGAACTCAACGCCGCGCTTAACCTCGACACCAGAGCGAAGAAATGGAAATATAAATTTAAATGAATATTTCATCTCCTCGAGTGGGGATCGAACCCACAACCAGTCGATTTTACAGTCACACTTCGTGTCGCTGCGCCACGACTGGCCTAAAATATTTTAAGAACACTATACTAAATATTTAAATAATAATATGATTCCTGCTGTTTCTAAACATAACAAGGATATCTAATGCCTACAGCAGTTGTATGCGGTGTCGTACATTTATTTGCGAGCGGTCTCTGTCGGATTTAGGTAATGTAGCGCACACCAGCAATGCGGTAAACACAGATAAGCTGTAATAACCTACTTAAACGTTGAGAATTTTGGAGGGATTTTTTTAAATCTTTTTTTTGTTTCACGCTGTATCTCATATATAGCGGGGTAGGCAAAGGGAATCTGGGAACCTAGTATTGTTAAGATATATTGTTAAGACACCGTTCCCCATTTTCCGCCCAATTCTGGGGGAATTGTGTGTTGAGTGGCGGAACTTACCGCCACAGTTTGCCTCGTTACCAGCGCGAAATAATTAAAATATTAATGATATATTCTATGATTTTCTCGAGTTGGAATCGAACTCAAAACCTGTCGCACGCTTGTACTCACGAATTTTAGACAAGCACAATTGTCCTCTTTTAAAACATATTTTTTTATTTAACGTTTTAAAAGCCAATTTAATTTAAAATTAATATTTACGTTACTGTAGAAAGGCCGTTACTGATGTGGATTCAAATTCGTCTCAGGAGCTTTCCCTATTCCATGTAAATGGATTCAGTCACTTAACACTTACACTCGTTTGAGTCTAATGGACGATATGTGGAAAATAGAGTCAGATGCGGTACTAAGATTACCAAGATTTTTTTGTACAAAAAAAATTATTTGTTCTTTCCGTTCCCCATTTTCCACTGAATTTTCGGGGCATTTACTTTGTTACCAGAGCGAAGAAATTAGAATATTATTACTAAATAATAATTCATTTCCCCAAGTAGGAATCGAACCCTCAACCGTCGCGTTTACATGCTTGTGCCACGAAGGCCTCCACTCAATTAAATTATTGATCAAAACTAAAAAACAGGACAAGCGCGAGTCGGGCTCACCCACGAGGGTTCCGAACAAAATTGAAGGTCTTGAGCTTTTTCTGAAATTCAAGCTTAGCTTAGCCAGAGCCCTTTCATCCTGATACCTCACTGGAACTAGCGGATTTAATTTTTCCCCTCTTTTAAGGCTATTATTTTATAGGAATTAACCACAAACAGAGGCCAGTCGTGGCGCAGCGGCACGAGGTGTGACTGTAAAACCGACTGGTTGTGGGTTCGATCCCCACTCGAGGAAATGAAATATTTACTTAAATTTATATTTCCATTTCATCGCTCTGGTGTCGAGGTTAAGCGCGGCGTTGAGTTCTGCCACTCAACACGCAATGCCTCCAGAATTCGGCAGAAAGTGGGGAACGGAGTGTCTTAACACTAGGTTCCCTCTGCCTACCGTGGTGTGTGCGGGATACAGCGTAAAGCTGATTTATTTTGATTTTAACCACAAACCTCTTTATAAAGGCTCTTGACAGACAGACAGACGGACGGAAGGACGGACGGACGGATGGATGGAAGGCAGCAAGCTTATCTTATAAGGATTCCTTTTTCTCTTAAAAGGTACGGAACCCTAAGAGACTTGTTTTTTAAACTCAATTTATCACTGTACCTACTAAGTAGTTCTAAGTAGCTAATATTGTGGACTATCCGTGTATCAGAGAGATTACACGGTGTCCACGCTTCTTTAAAACTTAATCATATATAGCTTAACTATACGATACGTACTTAGCCGAGGAAATTTTATAATAGAATCTAACGAATTTTTTTTGAATTATTACAAAACTTATAAGAAAATTTAAATATATATTTGTATGTATATTGAATATACTAGCATATTTTTTGCTGATTTACAATGAAAAAGTATATTTAATGTGTCTTTTAAAAGTATATTTTATCAAATGCAATGTAAAAATAATAAAAAAATAAGTCGTGGCGCAGGAGCACAAAGAGTGACTGTAAAATCCACTGGTTGTGGGTTCGATCCCCACTCGAGGAAATGAAATATTTATTTAAATTTATATTTTCATTTCTTCGCTCTGGTGTCGAGGTAAAGCGCGGCGTAGAGTTCCGCCACTCAACACGAGAAATTGGCGGAAAGTGGGGAACATAGTATGTTAATACTAGGTTCCCTCTGCCTACTCTAGCTAAGGAGAAATCTAACGTTCAATTTTTTTATTTTATTCCTATAAAATCACAAAGTAAGTAATATTAATTCTAATAATATTTATTGATCAACCCTCGTTACCGTCAACGGGTATTGACAGATTTTATTACTAAGATTACACTTATTTATATTACTAGTACCACAAAAAGGCAGCCTAAATGAACCTGACGCGTTCGGAATTTTACAAATCCTTATTGCGATTCAGAAATTTTGTGGAATTGAAACGTTTTTTTATTTTTTTGCCTTCAATGTTAGGTATTGTAAGATTTTTTTTTCTAAATTATTAAAAGATATAATAATTAAATCCTTTTCGCTGTGTCCTGCACACAGCAGAGTAAGCAAAGGGAACCTAGTGTTAAGACACTCCGTTCCCCATTTTCCGCCGAATTCTAGAGGCATTGTTTATAGAGTAGCGGAACTCAACGCCGAGCTTCGCCTCGACACCAGAGCCAAATAATATCTATTAATGGTATCTCTCGTGACGAGGTATTATTATATTAATGTAAATTTTATTAAAAATTTGAATAGGCAGATAAACTATTGCCTGATCTTTTTAATATAACGTATTTCTTGTATTCTGTGAGACAACGATATACTGATTCAACATTTACCATTGAGGGCTACGACGCTCAATCCAAAGTCGCGTTCGAATAATCGAATATACAAACCAGATAAATAGTAATATATTTAAATGTAGTCAAAACTATTTATTTTCATAATAAAAATCCTCTGTCCTGAAATTAAATCTCAGAAACGTCTATTTCTTTTAACATCTTTAAAGTGTTATTCCACACGTAGGAAAGAAAAATACTTATTTAGAAAACATAAAAATTTGAACGTAGCGGGACTCGAACCCGCGCCTCCTGGAAAGTCCCGCTACCTACAAATTTTTACATGTTTTCTAAATAACGTCTATTTTATTATTCTATATCATATTATCAGTATGACGAAATGTAACTATGTACTCGAAAGTCAATGATAGTAGATCTTAATTAATTAAAACAGTCATGTACCAAAGTTTACTATGTATCCCTACGGAGGTATAATTTATATATGTAGATCAAGATTAAACGAAAAAAAAAAAAGAGGTTGTGGTGGCGCAAGGGCACAAGGATGTAACTATAACGCGACGGTGGTGGTTTCGATTTCCACCCCGCGGGAATGAATTATTATTTGTTAATATTTTCGTTTCTACGCTCGGGCACTAAGACTAAAACCCGGCGTCGAGTTCCGCCACTGCAATACAACACGCAACGACTTGCAAAATTCGACAGAAAGTAGAGAGTGTCTTAACACTAGATTCCATCTCCCTACCCTGCTGTGCGAGATACAGCGTGAGGTTGTTTTCAGGGTTCCATATCTTTCAAGGAAAAAAGGAACTCTTATAAGGATTACTTTGTTGTCCGTCTCTCTGTCTTTATGTCTACCTGTCTGTCTGTCTGTCAAGAGCTTTTATCTCAGGAATGCTTAGAGATATCGAGTTGAAATTCAATCCATATACCTAGATTTATGGCCTCATGATTTCCTGAAAAAAAAAAACGTATTTCTACATTTACTTGATTAAAATATGGCCGTTTATACAGCCAATAACGCGTATTTCGACACTATAAAGGGAATCAAAATTATTACGGTACCTCCGGTTAACCTATAATTATGAAATTTTCCAGCTAGCATCTACAGGTAGTAATAGTCCAGGAAAAATCTGAAAACTATACATTTGTGGTTAAATCCTGAAAATAATAACCTTAAAAGAAGGGCAAAACTTGGTATTAAATCCGCCAGTTCAAGTGAGGTGTCAGATGAAAGGGCTCTGGCTAAGCTAAGCCTGAATTTCAAAAAAAGCTCGTGACCTCCAATTTTTGTACGTAACCCTCGGCCAGCGAGCATGACTGGCGATTATCTGGTTTTTTTTAAAGATTAACCTATGATTTTAAATATTCAAATGTATATGAGGATAATTTTGAATTTAAACGTACCCTAATATACCCTAGTCTAGAAAGCTATTCAACAATGTTGTGCCAAGTTTAATCTGGCTCCACGCCATTCATGTTATGTAATTTTTTATTCATATCCTTGTGAATGTTTTTTTCTTATTTTAACTGGACTTATTTCATTTTTGGATCTAATGTAGTTTTTTTTATGTTTTAATGTAATACAATTAATGTAGATAGATGAATATAGAACTATTATAATTATTATTTATAGAATTTTATATTAAATAACAAAAGTGCAGTTTTGATAAAAAAAATGAAAAATCATTGATATATTATAGTTTTCTTCACACAAATGCTATATTAATAGTTATACATTATTTTGTAGCAAATCGTTTTCATTCACTTTATTAAAAAATCCAAATTTAAACTATCGATGATTAAAATTTGGTAAAGAAAATTTTCTTTTCAATTTTCACATTTTGTTCACGAGGCCGATCGTAACACAAGGGTACATGCGTGTAACTGTAAACGCTACAGGTTGCGGGTTTGATTCCTCGTCATCTTCATTTCTTCGATCTGATTTGACGTAAAGCGCGGCATTGAGTTGCGCCACTCGACACGCAATGCCTCCAGAATTCAGGGGAAAATGGGGAGCGGAGTGCCTCAACACTACGCTCCCTCTGCCTACCTCTTTTGCATGCGGGATACAGCGTGAAGCTGATTTTTTCATATTTTCTCATCAATCTCAACATAATATAACATATAAAATTTTATATAAGTACTAGCATTTTAAATATTCTAACAAGAACCTGTACTATTAACATTTTCTAATCGTAATTTGCATAATGACTGAACAAATATGGTTTTAGACCCACCCCTTAACGCGTACGTACTCTAACCAAACAAAGCAGTGCCTTATTGACAGTTTTCTATGGAGAAAATTAATGTTACACCGCTAACCAGAACTATAATGGATAAGGTCCAAAACAAACAAAAGTGTAAAGCAACAATGAAATTTCTCATTAAATATGTAAGGGCTTATGTATTAAAATTTAAATGTGAAAGGTGACTATTGTAGACTTAAAAAAAAATATAAGTCGTTTGTTGTTAGATTTAGGTTGGATATTAAATAGGGATTTAATTAATTTTCTTTTTCTAATGTTATTAGGGAAATAGTAAATATAAAGCCGCTAGTTCAAGTGATACATCAGATAAAAGGACTCCGGTTAAACTAAGCTAGAATTTCAGAAAAAGCTAGAGTCCTCCAATTTTTGTACTGAACCCTCGGTGGGCGAGACCAACTCGCGCTTTTTCGGTTTTTTTAGCTTCACATTGTTTTCCCCACATATCAGGTTAGGCAGAGGGAACCTCGGAACCTAGTGTTAAGAACACCTGGGAACTTAGTGTTAAGGGGAGAACAGGAGTACCGTTCTCTACTTTCTGCCGAATTCTGAAGGCATTGCGTGTTGAATGGAAAAATTAAGGCAAAAATGGAAAAAAGAATGTATTAACACAAAATTTCCTTGTCCTACAATGCTATACGCCCGAAAGTCTGAATCGGAAAAAATATGAATATACCATAAATTGTGTGTAAAAATGTTTACATCACAAAACTCGACAAAATCAGTGGAAAGTGGGACGAAGTCTCTTAACAAAAGGTTCCCTCAGCTTGCTAGCAATATGCAGGATACAACGAGAAGCTTACATAGTAGAAAAATATAATAATACTACAGTAGTTTAACATTGGTGAGTCATCGCTATAATAGTGATTCAGCAACCCCGTAAACAATATACCTAGTTCGATATAACAAAGGTCGACAAATTCTGAAAACAATCAAAGTACGACACGCAAGTATCTAATTGCTTTCCAAGAACCATTAATGTAGATAATGTATATTATTATAAATACATTCAAATAGACCATTGAGGCCAGTCGTGGCGCAGGGGCACAAAGTGTGATTGTAAATCGACTGGTTGTGGGTTCGATCCCCACTCGAGGAGATGAAATATTGACTTAAATTTTACATTTCCATTTCTTCGCTCTGGTGTCGAGGCATAGCGCGGTGTTGAGTTCTGCCACTCAACAAACAATGCCTCCAGAATTCGGCAGGAAGTGGGGAACGCAGTGTCTTAACACTAGGTTCCCTCTGCCTACCCTGCTGTATGCGGGGGATACAGCGTGAAGCTGATGATGATGACATTCAAATACGGTGAACTAACGCCATCATGACGCGGTGGAGCAGCGCCTCATTGTAAGCGAGATAGTTGAAGATTCGATCCCCACTTGCTGGGAATTAATTATTTTCAATTTCTCCTCTAGTTTCTGGAAGACAAAGAGTAGCGTTAAGTTCCGCCACTTCATACACAATGTCTTGAATTCACGCTGAAAGTGGAGAACGTTGTATGTTCTCTATACTGTAATAAAGGGTTGAGCTAAAATTCGAACATACCCGCGTACTCTATAGGTGTACTTTTAAAAAATCCTTTATAGAATTTCATAAGACGGTTGAGTACACCTCTTGACTTGATTTATTATCCGTCCAGTATGAATTTCAAGGCATCTCATCTTTGATATATATTAAAATTCTGAAGGAAAAATCCGAACAAAGTAAAATTTAAAGATTTTATTAAATACTTCCTGCGGATGTAAGGTACAGAATCTCGGAAAGAAATTGTGAATAAATTTTAAGTAAAATTAGCTGCCATGACTAAATTGGGGCTACCTAAGTCCTTGGATGTGTATACCCAGTTGCTATTAAAAATAATAATAATAATAATCAGCTTCACGCTGTATCCCGCACACAGCAGGGTAGGCAGAGGGAACTTAGTGTTAAGACACTCCATTCCCCGCTATTAAAAATAAACTGAATAAAAATATTTTCTAGATTAACTTTTGTTAAAAATATTTGAAAGTAATAAATGATAATAATAATGTTTAAGAGTACTCCCAATCTTAAACTTCATTTATTTCAGACTAGCGGCCCGCCCACGGCTTCGTCCGCTTAAAATACATAATTATTGATTTAATAAGCAGAATTGATTAACAACTCTAATGATTTCTAATATGATTTTTTTATTACTTTAATCTGTAATATTCTAATATATTTTTTTTACAACATTATCGTAACTTCTATAAGAATTTTTGATTATTTCGAACTAAAAAATATGACCAATGTTGATATTTGATATTCATAAAATATACATAAAGCAAATTATTTATTATATGTATATATTTTTGTAACATTACGTTCTTTTTTATGTTATGTACGTCTCATCATAATTTTAAAACTCTGTTAAATGTGCTGATGTCAGTGAATAATTTAATTTACTACTTCAGAAACAGCCTTAAATGTTAAATTATTGATTTGTAGGATTCATAATATTCTTTGTAAAATAACTGTAATAATTGCATATTAACTCCTGTACAGTTTTTAAATTAGTTACATATATTATATGAACGAACCAACCAAAATATCTTTGTATTTACTTGATATTTCTTTCAAGATCGTTCTTTATCTCTGTGTTGAATTAAAATAAATTAAAATTAGCTTCACGCTGTATCCCGCACATAGCAGGGTAGGCAGAGGGAACCTAGTGTTAAGACACTCCGTTCCCCACTTTCTGCCGAATTCTGGAGGCATTGCGTGTTGAGTGGCAGAACTCAACGCCGCGCTTAACCTCGACACCAGAGCGAAGAAA
>JAAIXJ010000133.1:179240-420744 GCA_013403705.1 Heliconius hermathena | reverse complement strand
GAGAAAAGACTCTTGTCAGACTCAATATGAGCGTGGAGGTGACTCGGAAAAAGACTTGTTTAAGCCCTATCATGATAGGTACGAGGTGACCGAGAAAAGACTCTTGTTAGACTCTGTTTGAGCGTAGGGGTGACTTAGACTCCTATCATTTAAATGTTAAAACAATTCATACAAATTGTATACATGAACTTAATAAAAATAAAAATTGTTTCCACAATTAGAGGTTGTGATCAGTGTAAATTAGAGGTTATGCCGCTCCCGGCGGCAGGTTTAAGCAGGCGCGAGGACGCTTGCCCGTCAGGAGAGGCCGTGTTAGCGTACTCGTGTAAAAGAGGGTAGATTTAGGTGGAAAATAATTATAAAAGCAGTGGAATTGTGTCAATCGGGGGCACTTGCTTGTAAGTGACGGCCCCTATTGGAAGGAAACTAGTGTGAAGTATTGTTAGTAGGTGATACATATCACTTATTGCAATTACATAGTATCTCTTTCAAAATAGTTTAGAATCATATAGACTATGTGTTTTTAACGTGTTTTTTTTTAAAAACGTTACCCGCTTCCGATTTCTAACAATATATATATATTTTTTTAATATTATAATTTTTTAACATTTTTATAGTGTTATTCCACACTTAAGACAGAAAAATACTTTAAAAATTACACATTTTTTAAAATGTTCAAAATTATGATAGATTTTTTTTAATATTAACACACAGATGTCCCCTCCCACGGGCTAGTAGATAACAATCTTTGTATAGCGTGCAACACTATTGAGTTATGAACGCTAATGTAATGTGATATAATGCAATTATTTCTTTGAAAAGAGGTCAATTTATGACGCACTTCCGAACGATATGTTATTCCAAAGGATTTACTATATACTATACTATACTGTGGTGTAACTTTGAACAGAGATCAGGGGCAGGGACACTAAGTTTGACTGTAAACGGAGTGTCTTGACACTAGGTTCCCTCTGCCTAGACTGCTGTATGCGAGATACAGCATGAAGCTGAAGCATGAAGCTGATTTGTTTATTTCTGAATTTCTATTATAAACATATTAAAAAAATACTGATATAACATTCTTATATTATTTTCTATTTAAAGACATGAGGCGAGACAAATAATATTAAATAAAATAATATAATATTATNTTAAGCGGGCGAAGCCGTGGGCGAGCCGCTAGTTCACAATAATTCTTATTACATTCGAAAAATTTCCTCATTTCCAAAGTTAGTATACATTCGTAACCACAAGGGAAGAAAAATATGTCGAGGCGGCTTTCCACTTTGCAAATGAGATTTTCCATTGAAATAAAACACCATTATAAAAAGGAATAATAAATTGTGTGGCACTGGCCTGTTGCGACAAGACGTGCCGGCGCCGACACTATCGATGTTCTGCTGGAAATTAATGGATACATCATTTTGTGATTCATGCTTTGAAAGTTTAATATATCATATTGTATATTATTTAGTTATTTTACAAGAAGTCAACTTGATCTACCGGCGCCTGAATGTGAACGCGACGGTAGTAGGTTCGAGTCCCATTTGGAAGAGTGAACTATTTTATTATCTCCCCGTCCTGACAACAAAATAAAGCGCGGCGTTTAGTTCCGCTGCTCCAAACGCAATGTATTATATATTGAGCGGTGTGCAGGGAATGGAGTGTCTTAACACTAGGTTCGAAGTAGATAAGTGAAGATTAAAAAAATACACTAACTACTAAACACAAATCTAGTGTTAGATTAAGTTAGTAAGTGGCAACCGAAATGAATAACTGGACTGTCCTAAGCTGATGTTGTAGAAATATAGAAATATATGTATAATAACATAAGTCTAGTTAAGTCTAATAACAAAAGGTACGGACCATAAGTCTGTAGTGTAAATAAGAATTAAAAATAAAAAAAAAACACAATTCTAGTCTGATTATTCTGGCTGTAAATGACTGCATAATAAAATAATATTGTACATAAAAGTAACTTTTATTACTTAAAACTTAAAAGAATCACAAAAAGAATCACTTTAAAAGTCAAAAGATTTTTTTCTCTTTCTCATTATGTTGCTTCAATTTGCAATTATACCTTTATTTATTTTGTAGAGCTATATGTATTATAATACAATACCGCACACAGCAGGGTAGGCAGAGAGAACCTAGTGTTAATAAACTCTGTTCCCCACTTTCTACCAAATTCTGGAGGCATTACGTGTTGAGTGGCAGAACTCAACGCCGCGGTTTGCCTCGCCACCAGAGCGAAGAAATGGAAATATAAATTTAAGTAAATGTTTGATATCCTCGAGTGGGGATCGAACCCACTACCAGTCACACTTTATGCCGCTGCGCCACGACTGGCCTCATTGAATAATTTATAATGAATCAGAATTTTGTTTCATATTTCATCAATAAAATGTATTTGGCGTGAATTTAACGATAATTAAAATGTTTCTTTAATTAATTTTTGTTATTAATTTTAATTGAAAACTAATGCTGAGTATAATTACTGTTATTAATAATACAAAAATAGATACTTCTCTTATAAATAGTCCAACCTTAACATAACTCGTTTATTTTATAATTTCCATTTTGATTAGTTAACTAAATAAAAACTTAGTGTTTAGCCTGTTAATTTGTTCGACAATACTGTCTACGATATATACTTTTATTATACAAGAGGAACCTATTTTACATTTTTAAATATAAATTGTTATAAAAAATAGCTAGTCCAGAGACAAGTCGTTGCGCAGGGGTACAAAGTGTCACTACTGAAAAATGGACTGGTTGGCGGTTCAATCCTCTCGAGAAAATGAAATATTTATTTAAATGTAAATTTCCAGTTCTTCGCTTTGGTGTCGAGGCAAAGCGCGGCGTTGAGTTCCGCCACTCAACACGCAATGCCTCCAGAATTTGGCGGAAAGCAAGAAACAGAGTGTCTTAACACTAGGTTCCCTCTGCCTACCTTGCTGTGTACGCGATACAATGTGAAGCTGAACTAATAATTTAGTCAGTATTAAACTTATTGACTATACTACCTTAATATTATTATACGTAATGCTTTTTCAATTAACTGGCACGCCTAAAACCAATAACCAAATATTTAAACGAAAATCTATCAATTTTAACAAAATCTAAACATTTATTCAAGAAATAGGATGCTTAAGTTACATAAAACATCTGCAGGATAAATATTTGGTAAATTTATTTCACCCATTTATTTCTCGTAGCGAAAACGAAATTTGCCAAGAAAGTTTATTGTAGATGTTTTGTAGACCGTCTACGATGTTCTACAATGTGCTACGAAATTGAAGAAAGAAAAGAAACGTTTTCGCTGTTATTTTATAATAGAGGTTGAACGTTGGGCTGTTGAGGTTTGTTTGATGATATCTTTTATATTTTTTTAGTTTCCACTGTTAGTTTCCACATTAAAATATTTATGTACTGTACTGTTGATAGAAGTTTTGGACCATTGTTCACTTTACCTTGTTCTTGTCTTTCAAGACAAAAATAAGGAAAAGTGAAGTAAAATAAAAATAAATCAGCTTAACGCTGTATCCAGCACACAGCAGGGTAGGCAGAGGGAACCTAGTGTTAAGACACTCAGTTCCCCACTTTCTGCCGAATTCTGGAGGCATTGCGTGTTAAGTGGCAGAGCTCAACGCTGCGCTTAACCTCGACACCAGAGCGAAGAAATGGGAATATAAACTTAAGTAAATATTTCATCTCATCGAGTGGGGATCGAACCCACCACCTCGTGCCGCTGCGCCACGGCTGGCCTCAAAAGAAATAAAAAGTGAAGTGAACGTACTTTATTGAGGCATTCTTCTATGAATTCTTTCATCAAATGCCTCAATAAAGTATTAAATACAACATAAAATAATGTAATATAGCATTACAAACTTAATTATGATAAGTAAATTATAGTTTTTTGAATAATATTTTTTTAAGTTTCACGCTGTATCCCGCACATAGCAGAGTAGGCCGAGGGAACTTAAGAATCTAGTGTTAGCACACTCCGTTCGTCATCAAGCCACTTCCGTTTCCTATTTTCCGCCAAATTCTTGAGACGTTGCGAGTTAAGTGACGTAATTAAACGCCGCGCTTTGCCTTGTTACCAAATTGCATTTTCATCGTCGCGACGAGATGGCATTTTTTTTTAAATGGTGGAAGATGAGCGTAGATAACGAGGTTCAGTGCAGTTCTATCAAGAAGAATTTACTTTATATACAAGTTATATCCATTTTATATCCACTTTAAAATAAAACTTTATATTTCTTAGAAACCTTTTACAATAAACCTACATTTGTAAGAGTGTTGGATTATATCAGTCTCGGCGTGTTGTACTAATGCCACGTCATCTCATGCATTAGAATTTGCATATTGTGTAGGGCTGTCGGATAAAAAGTATCTTTTTAATATATATTTCATATTCAACATAATTTAAAAAAATATTATACGAGGCCGATGTGGCGCATTGGCACTAGCTTTTGACTGTAAATGCAATGGTAGTGGATTCGATTCCAATTCGTGGGAATGATTTAAACATTAATTTCGTTTCGTCGCTCTGGTAACGAGGAGATGCGCGGCGTAGAGTTCCGCTACAAAATAAGTGCGAAAGTGCGGTACGTAAATGTCTTAATGGAGAACAGAATGTCTTTATACTAAGTTCCCCAGGTCTCCTCTGCCTACTCTGATATGTGCGGGATACAGCGTGAAGCTAAAAAAAAAGAAAAATAAAATATAATCAGAATAACACTAAATATACGAGTAAGTACAGATTTACAAAAATCCGCTAAGATGAATTTCATATATTTTAAACAAGATTCACAATATTCCCACGACGTGTAGGATCCAGAAAATACTTATATAAATATTGCAAATTCTGGAATTCGAGCTATTAATAGATAACATACATAGTCAATGCAGCTACAGAGTAAATATTAATATCTAATGTGTTTCTCAAAATACCCTACATTTTTTTATTTTTGCAATATCGCCATATTTTTATGAGCTTCCCTATTTTTTAGTTTATACTGGTTGAAAATTATAAATAATATATGAATCGTACAGAACAACAAATCTCTTGTATACGAAAACCAAAATTGATGTTTAAAAAATATATTTTTGTCACTATATATAATATATAATAAATTTTTCTAATAGCTTTTAATATTACAACGGCTCCATTGTGTCGGTCTTAACGTAGAAGAATTATATATAATATTTTTATTATTTATATTTCTCCCAGACAAAGACAAAGAATAGCGTTGGGTTTCGCTTTCGCGACTCAAAACTCGATGTCGCGAAATTTTTAACAATAATTTCTCAATGAATATCCTTTGTGCTACTTGTGCTACGCGTGAACCAAAAAGATCAAAATTTAGAGATAATTTTTTTCGCATATGCAGGCATTTCCCTAATTTCCACATAATTTTCGAAACATTACGTATTAAGCAACCGAAGTCAAAACTGTTTGTTTTATCAGCTTCACGCTGTAAATTAGTATGAAACATAAATTAAAATGAAACACCGAATATCCCCCACACAGCAGGGTAGGTAGAGGGAACATTGTGTTAAGACACTCCGTTCCCCACTTTCTGCCGAATTCTGGAGGCATTGCGTGTTGAGTGGCAGAACTCAACGCACGCACTCAACTTTTTGTTTTAGTTACGAAATATCAAATAATTCATTTCTCCGAATAGAACCAATAACCATCGCGTTTACGACGACACTTTACCGCTGCGCCACAACGGCCTCCACGTAAATATATATATATAGTTTGTTGTAAAATTTGTTGCAGCTGTTCAACCGCAATGCTCTGCGCCGCCATCATGACAGAGCACTGGGAGCACGTGTCGTGGGAGAAGGCCGCGCTATCTGCTCTCGCGAATGCCTCGAACACCGCCTTACAGTGGTTACTTGATGAAAAAGTCGTAAAGGTACCTACTATATTCTTATTTTATGACTTTTTGTTAGCTTCACGCTGTATCCCGCACACAGCAGAGTAGGCAGAGGGTATCTAGTGTTAAGACACTAAATTCCCCATTTTCTGCTGAATTCTGGAGGGATTGTTTGTTACTATTTCAAAGAAATGAAAATATTACATTTTTCGCTCTCCCGAGTAACAATCTAAACCACAACCGTCGCGTTTATGTTTCAGTCACACGTTTGTGCCACTGCGCCATGATGGACATAACTGCGACTTATTGCGTATAAAATAGTAGAATCCAATTACCCTTTTCCAATCCAATCGAACCACATTAAAATCCAATCAAAATTTTGAAAATTAAAATTTAATAACAAATTTAAAAGTTAGATATAAATTGCTATTGTGTTCAATAAGTTGCTTCCCAAGGCGTCATAATGGCATCAGTGATTTCACACTCGCACTCAATAAACAAGCCAAACATTATGATTTTTTTGGGATTCCGTATCTAAAAAAAGAAAAAACGGAACCCTTATAGAATTACTTTTTTGGCCGCCCGTCCTTTTGGGAAGACCTATCTCGAAATCGCGTGGAGGTACCATGCTCGAATTAATATCAAATATTTAATTCTGCAGTTTATAAGAACACCGAAAAAATCAAAGTAAGGCAGCGCAATCAAAATCTATGAGCATTTATACATCGTTTTTGCTGTATTTTGTATGAAGTTCAATGCGTAATTAAAACCTATAGACTATTTCCCGTGAAGCAACGATTATGAAAGAACGAATTGAGAACTTACAATACAAATAAAACGAAAAAAAATCGAAATCTGAAAATTCATAGAAAACAATAATTACAAACACATATATTTAGTTCAAAGTTAAAATTGTCAATTTTTATTAAATATACTTCCCGTTGACCTACAATCCCTAAATTGGTACGGAATGCTCGGTTGACGAGTCTGACTCGCACTTGACCGCTTTTTGTCTTATTGTTTCTAACGGATCAATTTAAAATATTCATTAAACAGGCGTTTTACTAAAAATATAGCTACAAATTTAAGTTAAACATATAGAAAATAGATTGTAGCCTCAAATTTAGTTAACGCCACCGCGACTCTCGCAAGGGTTAATCCGGCGTAACAAAATAATTACATTACTAATTAGACAAACATTCACTATGGAAGGTTCCCTTAAGTATAGGTAAAAATATTTCATATAGTTGTAACCTTAAAAAAATGTGAGGTATATGTTAATTAACATTTATGGTAATTTCACACCAGCTCGAACCAATTGTATATTTTTTTTTGTAAGCCATTTTAATTTTTTAATTTTCTGATTTTACGGAAAACATAATTTTATTTTCTACTAGTTGCCTCCCGTAGCCGGGTTTGCGTGGACGCTGTGATATTTATCTCTATCGCTTTATAAGGAGGTGCTCATAATGTTTAACTTGGCTGCTGGGGTTCCACATTAGATTTTTATTCTCTATGTCAACAGATGCTTATCATTTTAACCAAGTTTATCTAAGGAACTATTTTAGTATATCTTATAGATTAGAGAGGCTGGTTGTATTTATAAAAAAAAGCTTCACGCTGTATCCTGCACAAAGCAAGGTAAGCAGAGGGTAACCTAGTGTCAAGACACTCCGTTCCGTTCTGGAGGCATTGCGTGTTGAGTGGCGTATATTTATAGTTTGAATTAAATTGTAGCCTGTATGTTGAGGACTAATAGCTATATAGTAAAACAAGCGTAATCGAAATCCGTCCAGTACTTTCTATTCGTATTTAATTAAAATATTTCTTCAATAAATAACTTTCAACATACAACTTAATATTCTTCATTTTAAAGGAAAATGTAAGTTGGCATTTGACATTTAGAACATTGTATCTGCAGTTTAAAGGTTATGTGTATCCATTTTAAATAAGCACGTGGGCGTCCTGCTTGCTTTATCACTTTTATGTCGAAGCCTTTCGATCACTACCTTGGCTTACCTATAGAAACTATTATACAAAAGTCACGCTATCGGATTTTTTTTATAAAATAAATTTCTCTAAATTTTTTTTATAAAATAAAATTATAAGTAGTCGCTGTATGAACATGCGAAATTTATGACAAAATCTATTATTAGTGTATATTTTTGTTGTCTGTGCGTTTGCTCACGCTTATCTCAGGAATGGCTTAACCGATTAAAATGCTATTTTCTCTTGTAAATACATATATTATTGTCGATTTCGATGATTGAAAATATTTACGAAAATTGCTTTTTCAATTAGATTATTTTTGTTTGAGGCCACCGTGGTGCAGAGGCATAAAGGTGTGATAGTAACACGAAGCTTGTGAGTTTGATCTCCAATCGAGGGAATGAATGATTATTTATTAATATTTTAATTTTTTCCCTCTGGGCAAAATGCAAGCCCAGCGGTGGGGGAACGGAACACTAGGTTCCCTCTGCCTACCATGATTTATACGGAATATAGCATGAAGCTGATTTTTATAAGTGTAACACAGTTATTCGTTATTATTTATATCACTATTACGCAGAATAACACTAACGGCATTGCTATAAGATTAATATAAATCAGCTTAACTATAAATACATATTTATTTATTGAGGTGTATTCGTTATATAATTTGATACAAGTTATACATTATCAGAATATATTGAATAATTTAAAAAAAGTAAAACGGACTACAATAAGCAGACATAAGGAACCCTAGTGTCATAAATTATCAAGGAACAATCTGTTGTCCGTTTTCGATCGTAATTTTTCGTGTTAAGTTGCGGAACCCAACGTCGCGTTTGTCTACGAGAGCGAGAAAATAAAAATAAATTAAATATTTCCCCGATAAACGTTGAACCCATAACCGACGACTGTTCCACTGTGCCACGACAGCCTCAATAAGGATATTATATACAAATAAGATATAAAAATTATGGAAGACACATTACAGCCTATTTTTCCATTATTATGGGCAGATACACATAATTCCTTTGTGCCCTTGCTCCACGAATGGGGCACTGAAGTGTGACTGTAAAACCGACTGGTTGTGAGTTCGATCCCCACTCGAGGAAATGAAATATTTCTTTACATTTATATTTTCATTTCTACGCTCTGGTGTCCAGGCAAAGCGCGGCGTTGAGTTCCGCCACTCAACACGCAATAAATCCAGAACTCGGCGAAAAAACGGGAACGGAGTATCTTAACACTAGGTTCCCTGTGTCTACCCTGCTGTGTGCGGGATACAGAGTGAAACTGATAAAAAAATCATTTTAATTAAGTATACTTAAACTAAAAAAAATTAACAAATAAAATGATACACATTTTCAAATTCAAAAATCAATAAAAGAAACTAAAAGTGTATCAACACAGACGTTTCAATTATACGAATCCATTCCGCTGTTCCAAGTTGTGACAAGTGCTGAAACAAAAGAAAAAACATAAAAGATGAAACTGAATTAAAACTTCAATCGATGTTTTCATATAATAGGTACTCTAATAATAATTATGAAATATTCTACATATTTAATCATAATTAAGAATTTCTCGAATACTATTCGTTTTTCCGTACATTTTAAGGAAAAAAGGAACCTTTATAAGATCACTTTATTGTCCGTCCGTCCGTCCGTCTGTCTGTTCCTTTTATTTCTGGAATGCTTGGAGATATCGAGTTGAATTTAAACCATATACTCAGATCTACGGCCCTATGATTTCCTGATAAAAATACTTAGTAAAAAGATATAGCCGTTTATATCGCAAAAAACTTATTTTGACACTATAAATGATATCAAAACTTTTAGGGTTCTTTCGGTAGAATTATGAAATTCGGAAGCTAGCGTCTACAGATAGTACTAGTTCAGAAAATATCTAAAAACTAACTTGTGCTTAAATCCTAAAAAATTATAGCCTTAAGTAGTAAAAAACGCGTATTCCAACACTATTAAGGGAATCAAAATTAATAGACTCGCGCTTGTCCGTTTTTTTTTTTTTTGGTATAGTCTATTTTCTCCTGTACCTTTATTTGAGTTGTGATATATTAATGAAAGTAAAAAAGAGGTAATTAAAAAGATTTATTTACCGAAATATAATTTTTCATAAATTTAGAAAACAAAGTCTACGCCAAATTGGAAAGGAAAATTACTTAAGTTACACTTAACGCAAATTTGAACTAAACTGTTGAAGAAATTCACTTAAACTTGACGTTATTAAGAGGGAAATTTAATTTTGTTACTTTTAACAGGGTTTTAGGTTGATGACAGTGGACGAGGCGAAAGAGGTATGTAGAGACCGTAGCGTTTGGCGCTCCGTTCTCTCTGACTACCCCGCTAGGGATAACGCGTGAAGTAAAGTTAAGTTAAGTTAAGTTTAACGAAATATTGATCTTATAGTATAAGTATTGAGCTTATAGTAGGCACTTATTAAGGCAGCTAAAATTAAACTGTCATAAAAACCCTAGATTAGTTTAAATGTTTTTATATAATTTATATAAGGTAAACTTATTTATTAAAATTAGCCGTTTCTAACGGATTTCCGTTAGGAGGAGGTTTTCAATTCGACTGTATTTTTTTATGATGATATTTTTTTAAGAATATTAACAGTAATTTGGTCCATTTCTGACGATGGTATCTATGATACGATCACATAAGTCTTAAATTTACATTAAGTATGTGTGCGACAAAAGGACGAATAACTCAATATTACGCTAACTGATTCCTAAGATTTTTTATTGGAAAGAATACACTTCAAGGGTAGTTTGATGAAAGTTTGGTTAGGTTTGGTTAGGTTCTTTTTTTTTTGTAAAAATTGTAATTCTTTTTACCGACCTTAAGTAAATTAGATTGTTTAGTTTTGTTAATTTGGACTAATTTATATCAATTTAAAACATTCACTTCAATTGTCGATAATGCTTCTTAATCGTAATCAATCTCCATAATATATTGAACGATAATATATTTTATGATCATCGTGGTGTAGATGAGACCTCGGTTGACCTTTGAAAACACAGTATCAAAGATACTGGAGGAAGGTCACGTAAAAAGCATGAGGACCCCCCGGAGGGCATGTATGAAGAGGTTGATTACAGTGGACGAGGCGAAAGAGGTATGTAGAGACCGTAGCGTTTGGNGGGGGGGGGGGGGGGGGGGGGGGGGGGGGGGGGGGGGGGGGGGGGGGGGGGGGGGGGGGGGGGGGGGGGGGGGGGGGGGGGGGGGGGGGGGGGGGGGGGGGGGGGGGGGGGGGGGGGGGGGGGGGGGGGTGTAGATGCACAAACTTGTGACAGTATCACGATGGTTGTGGCTTCGCTCTAGCACCAAGGCAAGAGCCTGGCGTTGAGTTCCGCAATTCAACACGCAATGTCTCGAAAAATTCGACAGACAGTATGGTACGGAGTCTTAACACTACATAAGTTCGATCTGCCTACCGTGCTGTGTGCGGGATACACCGTGAAGCTGATTTATATTTATTTTTATTTGGTTGAGTTCCTCTAATAAACCAAAGCTATAATATACAATCCCGCGATAAAATACCACATGCCGCTTAAACTTTTGCATATTATTAACATTATAATAGGACCGGCGAAATTACTTTTACAAGGGAACCTTGACTACCACGACCACGGCACGACACGCGATGTGACTACGTAATAAAATGGTGGACTATGAAAAATTATATTTTGTTATAATTAAACGATATTTTTAACGACGGTGGACGTTAGCGGAGTACAAAGTGAAGCTTGTGTTTTTGAACGATATTAATGAGATTTAAGAACAGGATGGCTTACTAAATTAAGTTGGTAAATGGCTGCCATTAGACTGGTTATTTTAAATTGGTAATTTGACTGGTTATTTTAAATTGGTATTGGGTAAATTAAGGAATAAAGAACCTTATAAGATCTCTTTGTTGTCCGTCTGTCTGTCTGAGCCTTTATCTCAAGAACGCTTGGAGATATCGAGTCGAAATTCAAACTATATACCTAGATCATCGGCTCCATGATTTCGTGGAAAAAAACATATTTCTACATTTACATATAAGATATGGCCGTTTATATAGCAAAATACGCGTATTTCGACACTTTAAAGAAAAGAATGCCTTATGAAATCGGCGGAAGGTGGAGAAAGGAAATGTTAATGGGAAAGGAGTGTCTTAACACTAGATTCCCTCTGCCTACCATGCTATGTGTGGGGGATACAGCGTGAAGAAATAAAGTCTATCCATTCTTACTTAATATGTATAATTTAACACAATATTAAATGAGGCCAGTCGTGGCGCAGGGGCACAAAGTGTGACTGTAAAACCGACTGGTTTTGGATTCGATCCCCACTCGGGGAGATGAAATATTTACTTAAATTTCTCTGAAATATTTACTTAAATTTCTCTGCTCTAGTGTCGAGGACAAGCGTGGCGTTGAGTTCTGCCACTCAACCAAATCGGCAGAAAATGGGGAACGGAGAGTCTTAACACTAGGTTCCCCCTGCCTACCATGCAGTGTGCGGCCGGGTACTATATCGCCAGCAAACATTTCAGACCATTTCTATTTACTCTTAACTCAGTAAAGCAAGCAATTCGAGGCAGGCAAAGAAGTTATGATCTAATTAGAGGCCTAAGTGACTTCTTATCTTCATTTTCCTTTCAACTACAGTAAAAAGTACGAAAATAAAGTTCAAGTTTCATAAAATCGTATGAAATATTGTAAAGGTTTAACTTCCGAACCCAGTTAGTTTTCGCTAAAAAGTTTGTTTAATTAAAATCGTCACCTAAAGCACTAGTAAACGAATTTGAAAGCCACTACGGTGTTGCCTTGACCCCGAACCATTTCTCTACTATGCTAGAATTACGGTTATTCTATTAAAGTTAGGTTATTATACTCGATAGTAAGTTATTATAAACTGCGGTTTTTATTTCTATTTACATTCAAATAATTGACGTTGTATTGACGCCAGTCGTGGCGCAGGGGTACAAGTGTGTGACTGTCAACGCGACAGGTTATGGATTCGATTTCTACTTGAGAATTTATTCTCTGGTGTCGAGGCAAAGCGCGGCGTTTAGTTCCGCCGCCCAAGACGCAATTCCTCCAGAAGTCGGCAGATAGTGGAGCGCTAATGTTTTGACACTATATTATCTCTCTATATCCTAATGTGGGGTGGAAGCCGGTATCTTTAGATAATAAGACCCAACATTTAAAATAGAATATAATAGGCTTGAGGACAGAGGCCAGTCGTGGCACAGAGGCACAAAGTGTGGGTATAAAATCGACTGCTAAAATCAGGCCATTAAATAAAAAAAAAAGTTGACTGGTTGTGGGTTCGATCCCCACTCGAAGAAGTGAAATATTTATTTACATTTATATTTTCATTTCTTCGCTCTGGAGTCGAGACAAAGCGCGGCGCTAAGTTCCGCCACTCAACACGCAATGCCTCCAGAACTTGGCGGAAAGTAGGGAACGGAGTGTCTTAACACTAGGTTCCCTCTGCCTACACTGATGTGTGCTGAAAAAAAAAAGAATATAATAGAAAACAAAACCACCCAAACTAGCCATAACACGAATAGATAACGAAAAATAAAGAGGCAAAAGGCGGACATTTTAGTTTTCCTCCCATGAGATTCGGATCACGTGCGAGTAGGGCTGGTAGTGCGGCTTTTCATTGCAGAAGGAGAATATAAGCTTATTTAACTTTGTTTATTTTACGTGCGTAGATTTAATTTTAAAAATATTTATAAAAAAAAAATCAGCTTCACGCTGTATCCCGCACACAGCAGGGTAGGCAGAGGGAACCTAGTACTTTCTCCCGAATTCTGGAGGCATTGCGTGTTGAGTGGCAGAACTCAACGTCGCGCTTTGCCTCGACACCAGAGCGTAGAAATGGAAATATAAATATTAGTAAATGTTTCATCTCCTCGAGTGGGGATCGAACCCACAACCAGTCGGTTTTACAGTCACACTTTGTGCCCCTGCACCACGATTGGCCTCAATACATACAATACAATATTCAATACAGACAATTATACATATTTTAATTATGAATTATGTCTAAATATTATCCATTTTTAGGCTTATCTATATCTTGGTTTTAACTAAATCATAGCAATTTATATGAGGCAACCCTATAGGTATTTTTTTACATTGAACTTTAGAAAAAGTCAGTAAGCAAACGAAACATATATTTACATAGTATCTTTAGCGTTACAGCACACAGTAAAAAAAGATATATAAAATCTCTTTATTTCTTTTATACAAGCCGTAACCAGGGTTACTATTTTTTTATGAAAATATCCTTGCCCTATATTGTAACATACTGTATATGAAGCTATTTCACTTGAGTAAGATAATGTAAATAAAAATAATAATAAATCAGCTTAACGCTGTATCCCGCACACAGCAGGGTAGACAAAGGGAACCTAGTGTTAAGGCACTCCGTTCCCCACTTTTCGCCAAGTTCTGGAGGCATTGCGTGTTGAGTGGCGGAACTTAACGCCGCACTTTGCCTCGACACCAGAGCGAAGAAATGAAAATATAAATGTAAATAATTTTGTGTGGTAGAGTCACGTCGCCAGCAATGGCAACACGCATGGGCAGACTCGACCGGATCATTACCACCCCCGGCATTTAAAACCGGCGTGAAGTAGTGGCTTTATGCCACTGCGTTTCGCATCAGGTAATGCCGGGCTCCGGCGCCCAACCCACCTTACAGGCAGGCAACGCACCTGCAGCTCCTCTGGTGTTGCACGGGGTCGTGGGCGGCGGTAATCACTTACCATCAGGTGACCCGAACGCTCGTTTGCCTTGTCTTTTCCATTAAAAAAAAAAAATATTTCTTTTCCTCGAGTGGGGATCAAACCCACAACCAGTCGATTTTACGGTCATACTTTGTGCCCGTGCGCCACGACTGGCCTCGCAATAATAATGTAGATGAGTGAATAAAAATAAATACATATGTTAATACATAACTAATGTTAAAACTACCAACATATTATTTATATTATTGTTTTTAGGGTTCCCTACCTTTTAAGAAAAAAAGGAACCCAGATTACTGTGTTGTCCGTCCCTTCGTCCGTTTGACGGTCTGTCTGTCTGTCTGCCTGTGAGTCTAGAACTTTTATCTCAGGAACGCTTGGAAATATCGAGTTGAAATTCAAACTATATACTCAGAGATACGGTCCCTCGATTTTCCGAAAAAAATATATTTCTATATTTACTTACAAAGAAATATCCCTAAAAAATGCGTATTTCGACACTACAAAGCGAATCAAAATTAATAGAGTGCTTACTACTAGAAACTTGGCAGCTAGCATCTACAGGTAGGAGTAGTTCTGAAAAAAAACTTAAACTATACATTTGTGGTTAGATCTTAAAAAAAATACATTTCAAAGGACAATAGTCGAAGTGAGATATCAGAGGAAAGGGCCGAGACTTCCATTTTTTGTACGGAACACTTGGTGGGCTTGCCCGAATCGCGCTTGTCCGGATTTTTCATGGCATATACCATCTCGTCTCGTCTGACTAGTGATTCTCCGGACACCTTTAAAATTGTTATTTAATAAATAATGCTTTAATTCATGATGTATCTAGTGCTTAGAAACTCTTTATAGTTATGATCGTCAATGACCCCATTTTTTTTTAAAGATTTAGAGGTAACACAATGTTAAGAAATTTATATTTGCAACACATGAGTTTTATAGAATGCTGAAATTTATTTAAATATCTGAAACTCGACAATATTGTTTTGTGATAACTGGAAGCTCTTCCGAGGAAAAACTAAGAGTGCGTCTTATTTTCCTCTCCATTATAACTTTCCAGTATTGTTAGTTATAATAAAAAAACAAAGAGCAAGGGCACCGCCCCTCCACCGTGAATTCCTACTAGACTGCGGCTGTAACAGTCTTTGTTGAACCCTCTGAGACGTTTATGTGTGATCTTTCTGAAGGTACTCGTTACGCTTGCTTATATTAAGATTGTATTAGAATGGTGTTACATGATGTTGATTGATTTCTGAGATCAATATAATTCGTTGGGTTGAGCGCACTACTGCGTGCTGCTAAGTGGCCGATATGTTGGTTAAACGCAAGACACACACACACAGTCGCGTCTTCTCACATTACAACAAGTTGTTAAACCCATAGTATGTTAAACTGCAGTGTATGTAGTAGTGTCCGCACACTACTACATACCCCGGAGTTCCAGGACATAGATAGCACACACCTGTATAAAACGAGTGGACGCTACTACATACACCGGAGCTGGGCCCAAAAAAAGCATCACACACCTACTTATATATATATATATATATATATATATAAGTATACCAATATCATTCAAGCAAGAAGCTTACGCTTCGTTAGCGCACCGCGAGATTGATTTGAACACTATATATAGGCCAACGCTAACTTTATTAGTACCCTTAGGCTAAAAGTATCAGCTTCAGCAGCAGCTTCGACGGCGCTAAATAACGCTGATTTGTGTGACAGATATCAGTTATCAGCAAGCAGTAGCTCACCAAATCTCGATATTCATTTGTTACATTGTGCCCCCTACTTTAAGTCGCACGTAGAAACTACGGTATAAGCCATTACATCTATGCCCAACTCCATACAAGCATCGCTTACGAACGAAAATGAAAATTAAACACGATATAACAACCATTCATTTCTTAATGTCCATTTTATTAAGGGCATTTAACAGTAAAATAAAATTATATTTATGTTCGAAACTCCTTTTGAATCTCAATGTGTCGCCCCTACACATATTTTGCTTTTGTAGGAAATTCTATCCTAAAAGATCGTGCCATTATAGGCTTCAAATTATTATATTATATTTATTATACATTTGATACGAGTCTTTATGTGCATCATATTTATTAGTACTGTAGTACTTAAGTACTGGCTTCCGACTGCTATCCACTATCTACGTATATTAAACGTCGGTTGCGACACTCGGGCCGACAAAACATGAACTAGTCTAGATTAATATAATATTAAAAATATATATAATAGATTGTGTTATTCATATTTAACTATGTTATTTAAGTGTATTGCCATACATTTTATATTACATCATACCCAAGGTACATACTGTTACACTAGATCAAGGAAAAGGAAAAGGAAAGGAATGTACATTTTTCTGTTATACCTATGTCTAAAAAGGAGTGTATGATTTTTAAATTTTATATTAAAAATATCGTCACGAGTTATTTAAGTCATAAGTAAAAGTTACATCGTTGTCGTTTCAAATAGTTTTTTATCATTACAACTTATAGAGCGCATAACATATTATGACTGTACAAATTAATTTAATACATGCTTTTATTATCCAAAAGAAATAAATGTTACATTTTTAAATATAAATTAATTTAAAAATGTATTTACTTATTGTTTCCTCAAGTGAATATGAGCTTACCACCATAGTGGTTAGGCTGACACTCTTCCACCCAATGTACTTTTACATCGATATCATAAGTCGATGTTTCTTAAGATGGAACGCGGCTTTATAAAATTAATCTGTTATCTCACTTAATTATATTGATTGATTTTACAATAAGTGGCGGATTCATTTTCTTGGATTGAATTGAAATTGAAATCATTTTGTAAGTAATTCCCTGAAATAAATCGCAATGACGATTGTTTTTCTAGGATACGTAAGTTCACAAATACTGTCTTTCTCTTCTTTTTTTTCAGCTTCACGCTGTATCCCGCACATAGCAGGGTAGGCAGAGGGAACCTAGGGTTAAGACACTTCGTTCCCCACTTTCCACCAATTTCTGGAGGCGTTGCGTGTTGAGTGGCGGAACTCAACGCCGCGCTTTCCCCTCGACACCAGAACGAAGAAATGAAAATATAAATGTAAATAAATATTTCATCTCCTCTAGTGGGTATCGACCCACAACCAGTTGATTTACAAGCACACTTTGTGCCTGTAAATCTTCTCTTTCTCTTCTCTTCTCTTTTGATTTACTTATTTATATCTATAAATACTTGGTGATCAGTGCCTGCATTGTGTAAATGGAAGACGTATGATAAAAATTATTGTTGGGAACATTTAATAATGTGACATAAAACAATTAATTTTAAATATTGTGTATGTTTTTCAGTGTGTTTGTACCCGCTTCAGAACGGCCTAACCTATTTAATTGCAGATTTCACTATTATATTTTGGCAAACTTCCTTTAACATCTAGTGTTTGTTTTATTGTAGTTATGTAAATTTATAGAATTTTGTTCAATAAAATTGTTGAAAAAGAACTATTTTATTGAATTGACTGAAACATTCGTTTTTGATGTATAGATATTGTTTTTAAAGTGATAATATTAATAGAACAAAAAAGTTATTCATTAAATAAATAATTGTGTTGTTCAAGCGGGCGAAGTCGCGAGCGAGTCGCTAGTACTTGATGTTATCGATCCTTGAAAACCGCTTATTGCTTGCTCATTTGTTGTCCATTTAATATAATCGATGAACCGTTAAAGTGGCTCTACACTAAAATATTAGCGTAAGCAATATAAAATTTGTGTTTAATTGTGTAATTTTAAAAGTTTATTTAGCTTTGTTATTGCGGCGTTGAGTTCTGCCACTCAACACGCAATGCCTCCAGAATTCGGCAGAAAGTGGGGAACGGAGTATCTTAACACTAGGTTCCCTCTGCCTACCCTGCTGTGTGCGGGATACAGCGTGAAGCTAATTTAATTTAATTTTAATTTTTACTTAGCTTTGTGTTGAAACACGAAATGCACGTGTTATTTTATATTTGCAATTTTATTTAATATTTTGATTATACAGTCCAAATTGCATTTATAGATCACATTGTTATCAGTCTATCCGTCTACCAAGAACATTTATCTCGATATCGTGGAGGTATTAACACCTATAGGGTACTTCCCGTAGACTTGCAGTTATGAAATTTGGAACAAAATGAGAACTTTAGACCTCTGCTGACCTTCGAAAACACAATATCAAAGATACTAGAGGGTTGCGAAAAAGCATGAGGACCCCTCGGAGGGCATGTATGAAGAGGTTGATGATATTGAGTGGACGAGGCGAAAGAGGTATGCAGAGACCGTAGCGTTTGGCGCTCCGTTCTCTACCCCGGTAGGGTTACAGCGTGATGCTAAGTTATTTTATAGAAAATGAGTGCATATGCTGACAAACTTAAATTTGTGGTATTTGCCGTTGACCTACAATCCTGAAAATTTTACGGAGCCTCGGTACGCAATATGAATCACACGTAACTGGTTTTTTATAATAAGATTCTGTTCCTTTTAAGGAAAAAAGAACCCTTATAAGATCATTTTTTTGTTCTTCCGGCTATCTATCTGTCAAAAGCTTTTATCTCAGGAAAGTCAAGAGATATCGAGTTGAAATTCAAAGCATATACTCAGATCTACGGTCTGTTGATTTTCTGAAAAAAAAACGTATTTCTATATTTATTTTAAAAAAGATATACTGTTTATATCGAAAAAAACTATGCATTTGTGGTTAAATCTTAAAAAATAATAGACTCAAAAGGGGGCAAAATTTGATATTAAAGCCGCTAGTTCAAGTGAGGTATCAGATGAAAGAGCTCTGGCTAAGCTAAGCTTGAATTACAGAAAAAGCTCGAGACCTCCAATTTTGTACGGAACCCTCGATGAACTGCCCGACTCGCGCTTGTCCGGTTTTTCATTTAATAAAAAGGCAACCCGTGCCATGAATATCTCATGGCAAATACTTAATTCATATTGATTTACGGAACACAACAATAGATAGCGCAGGTTAAACGAACATAAAGCGATTTGAACGAAGGCCAAATAAATAGTTTCAGTGACAATACGAATAAAACCTTGAAAGTACACGCTTGACATTAAAACTGTGACGTCACGGACAACTTTTTTTTATTTTATTTTAATTATCTCAAACAATGGAGTTTGGTCTACAAGAGGAAGCTGAATGGTTATTTGTCAGTCGCTTTAGCTTTAAAAGACTATTCTATTTCCGAGACATGAATTGTCGGTATATTTAGAGTATGATTAAAATCTTTTGTCAATTTAATACTAAAAAATTGTTTTAAAAGCATTTTAATAGCATATTTTAAATATTTTAGATTAATATAGCGGTTTTGTACCACTTTGGAAGATTTATGTGCCTAATTAAGACGTTAATAGACGTTTCAAATTTATCATAGGCACCAGTTCCCTAGTGTAAAGAATATTATCAAAAAAATAATAGAGTTCAAATGTAACAGCTTGAATATAAAGTACAATTGGAGATTCGTCAAGAAGCCATAGCTTCGCAGGGATTACAAAGAAACCTGCTTGTTCTTACGCACTCGAACACGTACGTAATTAAGATAACACCTTCTTTGCCTGAATATGTATTATGCTTTACAGTGTTTATTATATTTATTTTAAATCAGCTTCACAATGTATCCCGCACACAGCAGGGTAGGCAGAGGGAACCTAGTGTTAAGACACTCCGTTCCCCACTTTCCACCGAATTCTGGAGGCATTGCGTGCTGAGTGGCGGAACTCAAAACCGCGCTTTGCCTTGACACCAGAGCGAAGAAATGAAAATGTAAATGTAAATAAATATTTCACTCCCTCGAGTGGGGATCGAACCCACAACCAGTCGATTTTACAGTCACACATTGTGCCTCTGCGCCACGACCGGCCTTATCTATATATATAAAAGGACTTGTGCTGACTGACTGAGGTAAGACGCACGCAGAGCCGTAACCGCTGATGGTAGAAACGTGAAATTTGGGCAGATGTTTATTTTCATATTCTGGACATCCACTAAGAAGGGAATTTGAAAAATTTTAACCCTAAAGGGATGAAATAGGGGTTGAAAGTTTGTATGGAAAAAAAATTTAATCTGTACCGATTTTTATAAAATTTGAAATTCAGACTCTTAAAAATATTTCATTGAACACGTGTTTCATGGTTTTTAAGAATTCACCCCCTAAGGGTTCAAATAAGGGGTTGAAAGTTTATATGGAAAAATCTTTAAATTGCCACCGATTTTTATAAAAATTTAAATTCAGACTGTTAAAAATATTTTATTGAACACGTGTTTCGTGGTTTTTTTAGAATTCACTCCCAATAAGCGGGCGAAGCCGCGCGCGCCCTCTAGTTATATATATTTGCTTTGTTATAAAGGTTGGGATAAAAATAAACTTTGGTCTAATCTCTTTAATGTTTGATTTTTTCTTCATAAACATTATTAATAGCTTTCTATACATATAATAAAAGCGTAACTGATTGTGTATGGAGGATGTATGTATGAGAAAAATATTTTTGGGGGCATTTAACAATGCAGTTGATGATATCTTAAACTGTCACTTTTAATGTATAGATAGATATCGTTTTTAATCTAATAATGTTATTAGAACACGAAAGTAATCCAGATTAGTAACTAAATAATTTTCTTACCTTATATTATACATATTATATATATTGTATAAGATGAGAAAAATGAGGCCAGTCGTGGCGCAGAGGCACAAATTGTGACTGTACAATCGACTGGTTGTGGGTTCGATCCCCACTCGAGGAAATGAAATATTTATTTACATTTATATTTACATTTCCTCGCTCTGGTGTCGACGCAAAGAGCGTCGTTGAATTCGGCCACTCAACACGCAATGCCTCCAGAACTCGGCGAAAAGTGTGGAACGGAGTGTCTTAAAATTCGCTTTTGGTTTCGATGAAGCGTATGCGGCGGTTTCCCTTTGATAGGTTTATGTGTGCGTGCGTCGTTCTTGACAAATGGCGTCTTATTTTACGATGATATTTTTATTATTTATTTTGTTTGTCATTTTTTGATTTTTGGAATATTTTTTTATTGTATTAGGATTTTATAGAGTAGTTAAAACTGTGTTTTCATTTAAAGTGGTGCTGACAAAAACACTCTGTGTATATAAAACTATGCTTGACCACAATGGAATACAAAAAACTAATCTTTTGCATTTATATTTCCATTTGAAATTTATCTATTTATAGAAATGTTAATTTTTCAGATTGAAGATTCGAACACTCGGAAAGGTGGTGGCACTTTTTTAGTCCCAATGAACGGGGGCATTTGGACCATGTGCGTGTCATTAGAAGGTATTATTGGAAATCAATATAAAATGTGTTATGTTTTTCTAATAACCAAAACTTACATTTATTCATAATTCTGTCCGTACTTGACGAAGAATTTAAGACGAGACGAGAATCCCAAACTTTAGTCTTATCAGATTGAGAAATGAAAAGAAATTTAAATAATATTTCTGTCTAATCGAAATCAAACTTATAAGTAACGTACGTGCAATTTGGAATATACCACGATGACAACTATAAAATATATAAGTAGTAAATAATGATAAATATGTTAAAATTTTAGAAGAAGAAGTCTCCATACTATCGAGGGCAGGCTTTCCAACAGAACCTCTGTGCACAAATTATTTGGCTGATGAAGAGAACGAAGAGCAAAGAGGAGATTGGCAACACCGTAAGTTTACAAGAAATAATGTCAAATTATTAAAAAACATATATTATAATTTAGAAATAACTGTTTTTAAGTTACTAATGATGAAAATAGAAATATTATCTTGTATAGTCTATTTTTGATAAAAACTTAAAGCTGTATTCCGCACACAGCAGGGTGGGCAGAAAAACTGAGTATTATTATAAGACTTTTTGCTTTTTTTGTATATGAATAAAGAATATGATTTATACGGTTTCTACTCTTCATATAAAAAGATTTTAAATTTTTTAGGTATGCAGAATTTATCCATATCGTGTGCACTGGTGTGTCTAATAGTACTCGGGAGCGCCGCACTCGTGGGGGCATTCGGAGTTTGCAAACATCAAATTAGCGCAGTACTCGTTACTGGCGTCATGTATCTCTTAGCTGGTAAGAACTATATGATAAACTTGTAAAAATGAATATTTTGTTATTAATATGGAAATTTAAATACAAAATTATATGTTTTGTTATTACTAAGGAAAGTTTGACTCTTAAGAACTAAATCTATATTAAGCTAAGAAATGGGGGACAACCTGGTTTAGTGAACACGAATTATTCCATATTTCAGATATTTAAATAAACTAGCAAGAAATAAGAGATATTAATTTAATAAAAACATAACTCTAACTGAGAATTGAACACACAACCATCACGTCAATAAACACTATAGTCAACTGCACGAAGACATCTTTACAAATGTTATTAATTTAAAAATATTATTTGCAGGTCTTTTCGCCATGTTCACCCTGATGATAATCCACTTCAAGCGCGTGCAGCGGGTGTCGAGCCGCAGCGCGGCGGGCGGCGGCGCGGCGGACGGCGTGCTGGGCGCGCGCCTGCCCGCGCTGCCCGTGCTGTCCGCGCGCCAGTTCAGCACCGCCTGGTCGCTGGAGCTGGGCTGGGGCGGCGTGGTGCTGGCCACCACCACGTCGCTACTGTGGATCTTGCTGTCCAAAATTATGAGATATAATCCCATATTGTCGGTTTTATTGTGAATTTTGCAATTTTTGCATTTTGAGTTCGCACGGGGTGGTGATTTTGTTTGTTACGATTTTTTTCGTATTTGTAAGATAGATAATTTAAGTATGGTACGTGTAGCTACAAAAGTCGCTTAAGCTCCAATATTTTTATTAATATAATAAAGCACTAAATATTTATTTTACATGACCAAAATTACTGAACCCCGTGTGCGTACGATCGCGATATCAAGTCAATTACCTTCATCCCAATATTGTAAGTAGGTACTAAATTACATAGACGCCATTTAATGCGTTCAAATCGTTATTCAATTAGCATAAATTATTATCTGATTAAGCCGCCATGTTTACAAACGTCAAATACAATCAGCCCACGCTCGATAATTTGTTAAATATATTATATGTATATTGTCTTCAAAATTATTTTAGTTCATAAGGCTTTCATAATTATTAGCTTAGGCAGTCAGTCGCCGAGCTTGTTGCCGTCCATTGTAAATTTATTACTCTATTATTAATTTATTACATTATTTCCAGCACATTCTATTTTGCCTCGCAATATAGTTACCTAATATTTAAAAATTTATCCATTAATATTTTAATATATATTATTCGTCTCTAAATACATCTTATCTATAAAACACAATATTTATTCACTCACATTTTTTATTCTTAATATCCTACCGTCTATTTAAATACTATAAAAAGGCGGCTTAAAAAAAACGTCATTATTAGTCCAAGTGCACTCTTCGTCACTATTGAGCTTATAAAATTATAACCTTTTTAAATTGCAATTCGTATTTTCATATTTTGCAATTCTATTTATTACTCTACTATACCTACTTATACATTTTTATCCTATTATAATAACTACTACTAGTACTACTAGTCTTAAGGCACCATTTACCTAAAATTGTGATCATTTTTATCGCCTCTCTATGGAAAGAGACATTTATTTTTATTTTATGTTAAATAATAATCATGTACTATTCGCTACGTCGTACTAATTATAATATATTTATTTAATTGTACGTTTCACGAATTTCGAATGATAACTTATCAATTTTATGATTCAGCATACTCTACAGCAGTGGTTCCCAACCAGTGGTCCGCGGACCACCAGTGGTCCGCAGAAGCCTAAATATGGTCCGCGAATGATTTTAATTTTAAGACTGAGGATGGTGAGGTTTCTGTTTAATTGTCACAGTTAATTTTTATTATACCTACATACATAGTGGTCCCTGCTACCAAGAATGATATAAAAGTGGTGCTTGATCAAGAAAAGGTTGGGAACCCCTGCTCTACAGGGATATGCTAAAGTGTAAAATTTACAACATTTTTAATACCTTCCACACTCTTCCATTGCTTTATACCTTTCCTATTACGTAATTATATTACTAATTAAAATAAGAATATTTATAAAGATGTTAAAATATTTAAAAAAGATTTTTTTTTATTATCTGTAGATTTAAACTGGCAATTAGTAAATTACTCTGAAATTTAATATAAAAAAGGTAATAAATACTAATCTAAACTTAACAGTTAAAATAAGAAAATTATGTTTAAAAACGAAGCACATACTTCACGAGGTAGTTGCTCCTCTTGTAAACAAGTCAAGTAGTCTCTCAAGTTTCTCCTTAGCTTCGCAAGCCTTTAAGATACAAGTAGGTACACTATAAATATTTACTTAACAAAGTTTATAGTTGTTTGAAAGTTGGTGCTGTGAGGTAAATATTAGATTAATATGTTCATAGTTTCTTTTTGTTAGCGAATAGCAACTGTAATAGTTTAACAAAATGTTATTTAGTCATACAGTTATTGAAACAGTAAGATATAGATAGAGATAGGGGAATACCCAATAATGATTACTTTAGTGTAGTACAGTCAACGAGTCTTGGCCGCCCTGAAGACTGTTTTGACAAGTTTTCTGAACTTTTTCGCATTGGAATAAAATAATCAGATGCAAAAAAAATCTTAAAATCAAATATGCGCAGCTAGTTATAGCTAAATTTAGGGCGGCCACAACTCGTTGGCAGTAGGTACTGTACATTAGTGATAATGATTTTTAGACTTTATTACTGAAACACATGTTACTTAGTAAAGATTAGTTGCATTATTAATATGTCACTGCAGAAGTAAAGTCAACATTTGAAAGTCGGTCTTTTTATAAGAAATAAATGGCCGGTCGTGGGCACAAAGTGTGACTAAACGCGACTGATTTTGGGTTCGATCCCCACTCGTGGAAATGAAATATTTATTTAAAATTTATATTTCCATTTCCCCTCTCTGGTGTCGAGGCAAAGCGTTGAGTTCCGCCACTCTACACGCAATGCCTCCAGATTTCGGCGGAAAGTGCTGAACGGAGTGTCTTAACACTAGTTCCCTTTGCCTACCCTGCTGTCTGCTGCGTGAAGCTGTTTTTTGTTTAAATAAATTAACTTAGTATGATAATGATATATATTTTTTTATAACTATAGTTTTTATTTGTTTTTTTTTATTGTTTTTTATGAAATCATATTGAATTGGTTACTTTTGCATTGATAATTTAAAAAAAAATGTATAATACTTAATTATATCGAGAACAATAATAAAAGACAACGATTGTTATTTCGTATCCATAAATTATAAAATGTAAAAAATATCGGAATATTTACTTAAAATTTTGATATGAATTTTACAGAGTAAACGATAATTTATTACCACATGCGTCCTATTATGTTGTCCAAATGGTAAACAATACTTTTACTATTTATAACTGTATAGTTAATTACTTTATGTTAAAATATAAAAAACAATACATAAAAATTCTTTTTATATTTTATATAATAATGAATGAGGACATATTAAACATAGATTATAATGAAAAACAAGGGACTTTATGATTATGAAGTATAATTCCACAAGAAGAGAAAATGAAGTTTATATTATACAAATTATTAATAATTGTATAATATACATTTAAATATTTATTAATAAAAAATATATATTAAACGGCTTTATTTCAAAGGTTAAGGCAATGCAGATATCGATTACCATTTTGAACATCGAATAAAGGGGCAAGCTGTATGTAACATTTTTACATAATTAAATACATAAAAGCTTTATAAAGGTTCTAGTGTTGTAACTGTGGTTAAAAAAACTTAAAAAAAATAATAATTTAAATATTTCATTCTACGAAAGATTCTGTATACGTTACGACGTTAATATTATAGAAATATTGCACAATAATATAAGAAGGTTTATTTAAAATAAATTCTAAGTAAAACAAAAATAATAAATGTATAAACATTAATTACGTACCACAAGAATGAATGGGAACTTTATTTAAAAAATGATTATATATTGCATAGTCCTAAAATTATAAAAAAAACCATAAAATTACTTGTTTTACTTTATATTTGAGATTTATACTAAATTCAAGTAAAAATAAAATCACAATCACAAAAAGTTTGCCATATTAAAAAATAAACCTTCTTCTTCTTCTTCTTTCATCTACACTATTCTAGATGTAATAATAAAAATAGCTGTATGCACCTTCCAATGCATTGTTTCTATTGTGATGTATAGTTTATTTGAATGTTATTAAGTTAAATCATTTTGTAATGCATAAAGCAATATTATTTTGTTTAATATGGAGTTTAATTTCGCCCTCTGTAGTGTATACATACATGCACTTTTGTGTTTTAGCCATAATCGCTTTTTTATTTTTGAACCATATAGAGTTTATTTTTTGAGGCCAAAAATGTTGGCGCCGAAAATTCCGTAGATTTTTATCTATTTAAATTGACGCCATTATCTATAAAACATAACTTTAACTTTTTATTATAGCTTACTTGTTATTAAAAAAAAATGTTATGACAAAAACAGGAATTTTACTTTTTTAATAAAAAAAAAACAAAATAATGAATAAAATATTTATTTACAAATTAAAACTAATATATACAGGCTATATACTAAAACAAAGTGTTTAATATTTCAGTGTCTCACATTAAGATAATAAACATCTAGACATTGCTTTCAACGAATTCTTTTTACCAAAGCAGTTTTAGTAATCACATTAGAATATGTTTTAATAAAAATGAACTATTTTCATTTCTCGTCGCTCTGGTACAAAGCGTAGCGTTGAGCTCCGCCACTTACCTAGCTATGTCTCGAAAAATTGGACAAGGGGGTGGGGGGAACGGTGTATAAACACTAGGTTCCCTGCACCTACCCAGCTATACGCATTCATTCAACGTGAATCTATAAAAATTAGACCCTACACTATAGAAAAATGTTTTATTTTATTAATCATCTTTTAACAATTCATCTTCAATATCAACATCCTCCGCTTTCCGTTTCTTAGGTCTTGGCCTTTTGCCGTGTAACATTTCCAATTTAATTTTCTTTGCTTTTTTCTTCTTTTCTTTAACTTGTAGTTTCCTTTTTGCTGCCTTTTCTGGGTTATTTACTTTTTCTTGTAGTATAATCTGAAATGGTAAGATTCAATATTAAAATATTATAATGACTATGTGATATTATACAAGGGGTCAAGAGATATTAACTTTTTTAAAATTATATTTATAAAAATAGAGGCCGGTCGTGGCGCAGCGGCACGAGGTGTGACTGCAAAACCGACTGGTTGTGGGTTCGATCCCCACTCGAGGAGATGAAATATTTACTTAAATTTATATTTCCATTTCTTCGCTCTGGTGTCGAGGTTAAGCGCGGCGTTGAGTTCTGCCACTCAACACGCAATGCCTCCAGAATTCGGCAGAAAGTGGGGAACGGAGTGTCTTAACACTAGGTTCCCTCTGCCTACCCTGCTGTGTGCGGGATACAGCGTGAAGCTAATTTAATTTTATATTTATAAATAATTATATTTATTATATTTCGAACACTTTGCAGTAGTCCGTGGATGAATAAGCTACAGCTTTTGTTGTCAATGTGTACATACATATTGTCTTTAATGAATAAAAATGAACGCGAAAGTAATTAATATTAGTAAATATATAATTGTGTAGTTCAAGCGGGCGAAGCTTCGCGTGGATGGCTATCTGTAAATAACACATCAAGTTATTTACAGATATTTTATTACAGATATATAAAAAACTTGAAGACGTTGCGGCACATGGGCACAAGCATGCGACTGTAAAAACGCTACAATCATGGGTTCGATTCCCACTTGTGGAAATAAAATATGAAGTATTTTCATTTCTTTATATTAATAACAAGGCAAAGCTCGGTGTTAAATTCCGCTACTCAATGCATCGACACGTCAATTCCTCCAGAATTCAGCGGAAAGTGGGAAACGGAAGTGTCTTAACACTAGATCCGGGATACAGCGTGAAGCTATAAAAAAAACACCAGATATAAAATATATAAAATAGCCTACCTTCTTTCTTTCAGCTCTTCTCACATTCAAGCGCGTCTGAGCCTCGGCCGCCATTTTGCTATACTCAATGTCTCCGATTTTCCTTCTCAATTTCTTTCCCAACCTTCCAGCTAGTTGTTTCACTATGGACGATGGTCCTTCACCCGTGGAAAGTTCTCGAACGATCGCCGGTAGAAATATATCGACTATAGTGTAAATGTCTTCAGTGTCTAAAGAGCTTATTAGGTGAAGCCACATCGTGAATATTGCTGTCCTCTGTGAAATTATAGTAATTTCATTTTTAAAACAACAGGCAGGGTAGAAAAAAAAATCTCATAAAAACCATAATAAAAATAAAATATTTTTTTTTTATGGGAAAAGACAAGGCAAACGAGCGTTCTGGTCACCTGATGGTAAGTGATTAACGCCGCCCACGACCCCGTGCAACACCAGATGAGCTACAGGTGCGTTGCCGGCCTTTAACTTAACAAAACTATTATATAACCAAAAAAGATAGCCCGTCGTGGCGCAGGGCAGCGTGCGACTGTAATCGCGACTGTTATGGGATCGATTTTCATTCGGAGAAATTAATTATTTTATTTTTCTCATTTCCTCGTTCTGGCAATCAGACAAAACGCTAATCACGAATGTCTCGCAAATTCGACGGAAAGTAACGAACGGAGCGTCTTAACAGTAGGTTCCCATGTTCCTTTTGCTAAATGCGGGATACAGCGTTAGGCTAATAAAAAACAAATAATAAAAAAAATATATTCAAACTTACAATATTCATACTAGTAGGCGCCTTAGCGACTTCCACGTTGACTGCTTTTCTTAATTTAAACAAAATCCATCTTATATTCACTTTAGCATTATACTCTGTGTCTCCTTCATCTGCTTGTACTTTGCTTATTATTTTAAAACAAGGCATGGCGTGGACGATTTTTAATATTTGAAATAAAACTGCTGTTACCTAAATTATAAAAAAAACTAATAGTTAACACTAACACACACACACACACTTTCTTTATAAGAAGACTGTTGCGGGTTCGATGCCCAAAACCGTTGCGTTTATAAATAATTTGATAAATTATATGGTTTTTTCATAAATAACATTGTCAAAAATTGACCAAATTCGGAAAAATTGGACCGCACCAGCTAAAACAACGAAACATTTTCTTCAAATAAAAAAAGAATCATCAAAATCGGTTCACCCAGTCAAAAGTTCTGAGATAACAAACATACAAAAAAACAGTCAAATTGATAACCTCCTCCTTACGGAAGTCGATTAATAATAAAAAGGTTAAAAAGATGCTCAAAGGAACCTTTACTTCAACCAAAAAATGTTTGGTTACCCGGGAAATTATTCTTAAATGTTAAAATCAGTTCTTAGATATTAATAAAAATGTAATACCTGTTCAGCCATATCTTTCGACACAGTAGGCGTGTACTGCGCGCACAGATCCAAAACGAGACTCCTCAAGAAATCCTCCGTACTATCAAATATAAAGCCCCTTTCACACTCAACACTCAAATTATCATTTAATTCATTTATATCGATAGCTTCTAACAACGCACTCAGTATTTTAACAGATTTCAATCTAACCCAAACGTGTGGATACGCCAGTAAAGCTTTACACTGCTGGCCGATTTCATCAAAATCGTTCATATATTTTTTATACTTCAAACTAGACGAGCAATGTACGGTTATTTTGTCTATTAGATTCAACATTTGTATTAGACTATGGTCTTTCTCTTTTTGTTTGTTTTCGTCGGTTTTTTCGTCGTCTTGGCTGAGTTTCATTTTGACGAATCTACCTTCTGTTATGTCGTTGCTTAATAAGTGTATTTTGCCGATCACTAAAGGGAGAATGGAGGTTAGACGGCTTTGGAATTTCTCTTGCTCGACGTTCACAAAACGAATGCTTAGTTGGGCCGCTAATTCGAAATGGATAGGCTGTAGATAACGAAAATAATATTAAAAATAACAAATTAAATAAATGTATTACATAATGTGATATTTCGTGATTACGTTTTAGATAACTTTAATATAAGAGAAAGATTAATATTATATTTATTTATAATTTGATTTATTTAATTTTTTTTTAACCAAATTTGCACATTTTTTTTAATGTTGGCATCCCATTGAATTCTGGATTAAATGACATAAAATTTCTAAGAGTAAAATCTAATTGAATCGAAATCGTCTAATATCGGTTTGATGCAAACTCGTTTCCAATTTGAAGGCGATTTCAAATTTAATTATTTATTTATTATTTGTTATATATTTTTTTGCGGACGTATTTTTTACTGTGACATTTGCTGAGCGACAAATGAGCAGTATTATTGTAATAACAGTATTTTTTATCTGTTTGTAAGCTCAGTTTAAATATAGAACATCTACATACCTGATTATCCTTAAAAAACGCTAAAAGTAATTCATACAGTTTATTTCTACCAGTCAATGGTAGTTTGTTCAGAATAGCTTCAATACAGGACGCGGCTGAGGCCCTACACTCCGGTGAACTGTCGTTGAGCATACACGCGCCGAGTGATAGGAACATAAAGTCACCGTGGTTTTTTAATTGATCCTGTAAATAAAGTATTTTTTTAGTTTCACGCGTTAACCCACATTTTACAGGGTAACTAGAGCGAACTCAGTGTTGAGATACTCGGTTCCATTACTATCCGATTTTTCGAGACATTGCTTGTTGAATGACACAACTCAACGCCGTGCTCTATTTACCGGAGTAGGAAAATTAAAATTAAAATGTTAAAGAAACAAAAATACTGAATATACTTTCTTTCTTACGGAGTCTTCATATAAGTTTATTGACTCCTTGATTTTTTTTAATGAAATATAAGTATTATATAATATATAAATATCTATAATGAATAGATATTAACAGCTAAAAACATCCTTTTCAAAGAATTGAAATGAACTAAAAGTAAAAAATGTTCCACTTTGACCAGATAGGTAGAACCTAGTGTTAAGACACTTCGCTCTCCCGAGTCAGCTTTGAACCCATAACCTGTCGCGTTTACAGACACGTGCTTGTGCTCCTTCGCGTGGCCTCATTATTTGATATTACAGACAATAGAAAGGAAATATTTACCGCATTCAGTTTACCGATGACCATTTCTAGGAACTTTAGGGAAGATTCCCTACCATGTTGCAATTCATAATTGAGTTGTGTTACAAAGAACTGTATATACTTCTCCAGTCTCTTGCCGGGAGAATAATGTGTTAAATAATTAACAAATATTGTACGAGCTTCTTCTCTGTAAATATAAAATAGATTTAATATAACTATGTATAATTACAGTACGGTCGACGAGTCGTGGCTGCCCTGAAATAAGATTTTTGATAAATAATATTTTTCTTTTTTTTTTTCATAGCTTCACTCTGTAACCCACACTTGGCAGGGTAACCAGAGGAAACATGTTAAGACACTAAGTTACCTGATCCTCACCTTGCAGCGGAGTTCAACGCCGCAATTTGTCTTGTATCGTCGCACCAGAACGCAGAAATGAAATATTCAATATTTAATTCCCCAAGTGCGAATCGAATACACAAACATTGGTTTACAGTCACACGCTTGCTGCGCCACGACAGCTTCATTTTTTACACTGTATCCCGCACACTGAAGGGTAAGCAGAGGGAACTTAATGTTAAGACACTCCATCCCCCACTTTGGATGGAAATATAAATTGAAGTAAATATTTAATCTCCTCGAGTGGGGATCGAACCCACAACCAGTCGGTTTTACAGTCACACCTTGTGCCGCTGCGCCATGACTGGCCTCAATATTATAATTTTTCATGACTATCGTTGAAAAAAAATTAATACATATATCAGTACCTTGACCTTGCAGATTCACTCAAAATACATATCTTAGAGACTTTCTCCATAACCTCATGCAATTCACTCGAAACTAATTTAGCTTCCAATATGGCTTTTAATAAAGAAAACGAATTCGCTTGTTTTTCATCATTCTGACAATCTTCTTCTGCATAAAGTAAAAGTGTTTTCAATTGTTCTGCTTCTAGATTGAAATATTTAACGTTTCTTATTAGAACTGTTACAGCCTGTAATAAAATGATTAATTTGAGTCTAAATAGTTCTTAACTAAGTTTCTCAGAAATTTTATACGTAAATTTATTAATAAAATTATTTATTGAAAAATGTAAAAGAATTAATGGCATCCCATTCTACTAATATTATAAATGTTTAATAAACTTTCAACTTATGCGGTACTATTTTCACACAAAAACTACAAAACAAATTTAGGTGAAATTTTATAGCTCAGAATAACAAGTTGTCTAAAATTTATGTAAAAATTTTGCGTTATTAACGCTAGTAATTAAAAAAGAATGGCTTACCTTAAACGAATTCCTTACTAAATGATAATTATCATTTTGCTTACTAATTTCAAAGGTAGCATATTTGTGTAGTATAGAAAATATGGTTTTCACAATATCTTTGACCATTTCTTCTAGGGTTGGCGTACTTATTCTGATCGTCCACAAAGTTGCTATGCATTTAATTGCAATTGTCGTTACTTTGACGTGATCACTCTTCAAAGCATCTACTAACAAAGGAATCAGAGGATCCACAAATGCTTTGCAATCAATTCTAGGAACCTTTTCCCTTTTAAGTATCACATATAATATGTTCAAGCTGAACTCTATAAGGACGTGCGCGTTCGTTTTTGATGATGTTTTGACGTTTCTAGCCTGAGATTCCTTATTACGTTTCGGGATTTCCGGAACTATGAAACAATCTGGCTTAGCTCTGAGCATATTTTCTCTTTGAGCCTCAGTTAGCTCGCGTTTTGGTGCGTTTAGAACGAATTCTGGTATACTTTCCGATGCCAAACCGTGTAGAAATACAAATAGTGATTCGACGTCGATAAATTTATTTGTTACTAATCCACTTGTTATATGCATGAGCGCTTCTTGAACTTTAACGACAATTTTCTTCGAATGGTGATTTTGTAATACCTCTTTGAAAGGCAATAGAAGATTTATCAAACATTTTTCACTAATATTCTGAGCTACTATCATAAGAGTAACGTAACTTTTCTTGCTTGGCTTAGCTTCAGGTGTTTTATAATGTAGTTTGTCGACTTCTTTCTCTTCGGACAGTGCTCCAAAAAGATCGTTTGTACAAACATCGATTATATAATCGAGATTTTCATCGATATCGCCATTTTTAAAATCGTTTTTCAAAGCATCTAGCACTGTATGTATTGTAGCAACGAGCACGTGCACTTGAAAACCTCTAGTCAACAGTAAAGTGAGATGTTCTAATAGTACGCCCAAGTATGGCGTACCGACTGTCAACATGATCTTCTTGACGATATCTCTTGCAGGTATTCTTATTTGTTTTAATGGAGATTTTAAAAATGAGCACAGCTTTATTATAATCCTACAATAAAAAATCGTATTACTGTACACATTGATCTACTCGTACATACATCAAATGTAAATTTTTTAAAAATTATATTTTGAAAAATATTTTTCACCAAGCTATAAAGATATTAACATAGCGAATAAGAACGTCGACGTAACTTGATATTAACGATCAGAGCATTTTGACGGTTTCCAAGAGTCTCGTTACGTAAAATTTTTTATACATTTTTTTAAAATTTTTTTTTATGGTTAGTGTGGAATAAAAATTAAAGAAAAAATAAATATGACAAATTTAAAAGCTTACCCAGGCAGTTGATGTCTCAATATATCTCCAGGCAGTCTTTGCAATAGCTTAACCAACGCAAGCGCGATGGGCACTCGCAGCATGTCCTCCTCAACGCGCGCCATCCCCATACGACGCCTGTTCACTTTGTGAGACTCCTCGTGCTCCGTTAATTTACCGATTGCCCTAAAATATTTTGAAATTAAAGAATAATTCAAATATCTTAAAAAGTAGTAAATATATCGCTTCGTTCTTTACTTTGGGACTATTTTTGCCTAACCTCCCCTCTGATAGATAAAGTTCGGCGTTAAATTCCGCCACTCAGCCTCTCAATCTATAGTCGATACAAAGTGTGAAACCGAAAAAAACTATCGTGTAGATCATCGCTTTCTGGTTTACCTAAATATTTTATGCTACAACATCATTAAAACATTTCGACGCCAGTCGTAGCGCAGGGGCACAAAGCGGAACTGTAAAACCGATTAGGTGTGGGTTCGATCCCCTCTCGAGGAGATGAAATATTTACTTAAATATATTTATATTTCCATGTCTTCGCTCTGGTGTTGAGGCAAAGCGCGGCGTTGAGTTCTGCCACTCAACACGCAATGCCTCCAAAATTCGGCAGAAAATGTAGAACGGAGTGTCTTAACACTAGGTTCCCTCTGCCTACCCTGCTATGTGTGGGATACGGCGTGAAGCTGATTTATTTATTAATTAAAACATTTAGTTGACTCTTTCTAGTATGACAAGGTTAGTTTTCTTACCGATTCAATTGTGGCAGCAATCCGCTGGATAACGATTTGATTATTCTGTTTGCGACAGACGGCGACACATTGGTGATTCGTTCATAAGCAGGTGTGTTGTTTAATTCTTTGCTATTCTGACTTTCATCGTCCTTCTCTCCTTCTATTAACAAATTAGATTCTAGTTCTTCAATTTTTTCCTTTCCATGCTCTCCCTCATTCTCGGAATCACTGTCTACATTATCTCCTTGTTTATCATCATTAGTTTTACTTGTTTCTTTTGTTTTAGTTTTAATGTGTTTAGTTCCAATATTCATGGTCAAAGCTTTCGGTAGTTCAATATTTTTAACTTTTGAGAAGTCAAAGTGAAAAGCGTCTAATATACCGATTAATATGCGTGTTAATTGTTTTTGATGTTCTGTTGTATGACGCATTTTGTTTAGATACAGTTTAAGTATAAATTCATAGTGATACCAAGGCAATAGTCTACAGCATGTCGATATTACTTCTATACACGCATCTATAAGACTGTTTTTATCATTGAACTTGTCGTCACAAATGTACATCGAAGCTAAGGGCAAAATGAAGTTTGTAAGAGTCCTCGGTGTCGGACATTTTATTTGTTTCTTAGCAACTTTGCTAAATTTCAAGAGCGCTCTCACTTTTCTATGTAATTGTAAGTGACAGGAATTTTCAAAGAAATCCACTTCCACGTCTTCTTTACTGGCCAATGGAGCTAAGTCCGATAGAACAACGTCTACTTCAGGACATTCTCTAACCAATTCTCCGAGTAGAGTAATACTCTCATTTCGAAGAATATCATTTTTCTTATCTCTAATCCCAGTTGATATAAGAGAAAGAACAGTATCACGAACTAAAAATTGGCCAACGGTCGCAGAACGATATTTTGTAAGAAGTTTTGGTAGAATTTTTTTTAAACACAACCCCGCACTATCGCGCAAACCTATATCTTTTTCGGTGCGAATGAAATAAAAACAATTATTAACGATCAATATTGTTAGATCAACATCGATTTCATTTGCATCTAGCATCTGATAAATTTGTTTATATGCGTCGAGCCTTCTATCAAAATCAGGCTGTTCTATCCATCTCTTATTAAAGGCATTCATTTCTGTTATCACATAAGCTATTTTCGATAAATCATCTTTATTTGCAGTTGCATTTTGAGCAATCGACGAAAGTAACTTAATAAGAAGTTTTCTCACTTCCACAGGACCAACTTTGTTGAACAAAATGGCAATGTTTTTTATGTATTGTTGTGGATTAGTACTATGGCCGAGCAAATTTATAATTGTATTGACAGCGTGTTCCATATTTTCTTCAGCCATGTTCATGCAGACCTTCTTTACTAGTATAGGCAATAGTAAACTCAATAATTCATCACACATTTCCGGTGTAGTCACCATTTCTGTGACTCTTGACAAAATCAATAGATCTCGTTTGTTTACTGTATTAGATTTTGCTGAATTAGCTATTCGTCGTTTCATAACTTCCAATATGCTTGGCAGATGTGGGATTAATATTTTACTTCCAAAATTAATATCAAGTTTATTTTCAGCACCTACTTTTAAGGAACAGAATAATTCTATACTTGGGACATCTTTCTCTTCTTCGTCTTCTGCTAAAGTCAATAACTTTTCAATCATGTCTAATATCAAATTGACTACTCCAGGGGCAGTTTTAGGAGCTAATAAAAGTTTGAATATAGCTGGCAAGACAGTTACTGAAGAATCTTTCTCACAGCAAGTAAGAAACAATATATAGTACCTAGGATTTTGACACCATATGTTAAACAATTTAAGTAACGCTGTGGGACTATGGATACCCTCAATTTGTAATCGCGGAACGAGCGGCCATATTAATGTTTCAAACAGAACAAAGAATTCGTCTTTATTCCATGTATATTTTTCAAATTGATCAAATAACTTTCCTAATGTGCCTAAGGATAAAGTTCGTAGGTTTTTCATTACCTTCACATAGCCAATGTGAACTTTATCAACATTTGCTAAAACACTACCTATATTAGATGACACTGCGTAAAATATCTTAAAGAAATCGGACAGCAACTGATCTTTCATATAACCGCCAAAATATTCTCGCACCACATCAAATAAGTTCAAAATACTATTTAATTTGCCAGGACTTGTTACAGATTTTAAATTAGTATTTTTTGATATACTGATATATATTTCTTTTGGATCCATCGCCATGTATTGTTTGAGGTAAGAGAATGCCATTTCTATAAACATTCTCAATTCATTTTCGTTGCAGCCGCTCAAATATCGCATTATTAAAGATCTTCTTGTTTGACCTCCGCCTTTTTTGTCAGCGGCTAATTTGGAAGTCATTTTTCCATAGAGTATTCTCAGGATTAGTGGTATCACATGTTCTCTGTGTTCCGGTTGTATTGTCTGTGAATCTTCAGTTATTTTGAACTGTGTCAACTCATCTTTGAATTTTTTCTCGTCCACTAAGTTGTACAAATTGATTTTGTATGGCGTAACACCTTTATTTTTATAATTCAAAATACAATCCAAAGCATATTTTTGTAGACCAGGATTCTTGTGCTTCAAAAATTCTAAAAACAATTCCCAAAACACAGGTTCTTTGTGAAGGGCTCTTGGATTTTTGAATTGTGACAAAACTTGCATTATATTTATAAGAGTTTTAAAAACAATTTTACCAGATACTGAATCATGGACATTATCATCTAGTATTTCGATATTTTCTTCTTCGTTACCATCATTAGATTTATCATCTATATCCATATCTTCTTTGTGATGTATTTCAATATCTATTTTAAGAGCATTCATAGTGTCACTTCTTCTATATTCTTCATCAATGAATTTTAAAAACAAAACTACTACATCTCTATTCTTTGCTTCGCACACTTGAATAGTATTATTCATTATTTTCAATATTAAATTTCTATAGTTATACAAGTCGGGTCTTTCCGATATATTTGTATATTCTGAATAAATGTTAGCCACTAATTCATTATTAACGTCCAAATCGTCTTCAAATATGAATATCTTTAAGTTACTTTTAGCATTAGCAAAAGAACATTCCAGTGCTTTATAGAATGTAGGCCAAAAATCGTCTGCATTTAACGCATTCCCATATCCAGCAATAAATTCAGATACAGGTTCCCATAACAACTTGAAATTAACGTACAACACTCCCAACATGTAATTTAATGAGAAAAGATGAAAATCGGTCTCTTTCGCAATTTCATACTGAGTTGTATTAAAGACCATTTTTTGTAACAAATTTAGCTGAGTTCTATATTCTTGTATAGTTGGTGATATAGATTCGACAGTAAAACAGTTAGTAAAAATCGAAAATCTTTCAGTATCTCCATCACTTTGAACTGTTTTATTTAATTCTTGTACATTTTCAAATAATTTATATATATGAGTAGTCAATAGGCGCACCTGTAAGTTTGAAAAAAAGAATATATCAAATTAAGCTTATTAAATCATATATAAAATATCATTAAAAATAAAACAAATATATATTTTTAGTGAAACTAAATTGAACTAAACTGTTGTATCCTGCACATAGCAGACTAGGCAGAGGGAACCTGGGAACCTAGTGTTAAGACACGTTCCCATTTTTTTCCCATTCCCAAAGTCGCATGCTTGTATGTGTAAAAAAAAGCAGTCATGCAGTCTCATACTTGTACCCTGTGCCACAACCTATTTCTTAAATTGAATTCAATATATTAATGTAGGTAAGGTTGAGATCAGTCGTGGCGCAGGGGGCCATGCATGCAACTATAAACGTAAGAAGTTGTGGCTTCAATTTGATATTAACGAGGCAAAAAAAAATTATAAAACCAAGTACTTAAAAATAATACTTACTATATGAAATGGGGACGACACATTTGGTCTTAAATAAGAATCAACTAATGATAAAAATGGATAACTTAAATCATTCTCACTTTCATATGCACTCAAATATAAATCCACTAAATGAAGTGCAACTAAATAATTTGGATCAGCAGCACAAGGTAATAAAATAGGAAGCAAAGTATCAATATTACATATTTTCGTTATATTTTTACAATTTGATATATGAATTGCACATTCCATAGCACTTGCCAGTAAAAATATGACTTTTCTGGCTAATTTTGATTTAAGTGTATTGTCACAATGAAATTTATTCTCCTCTGTTTGTGCTTCAATATTGTAACTCATTAGGACTTCTAAAAATTTCGATATAATATTACTGAGCATTTTGATACATATTTCGACATCAATCTTTTCAATATGGGGAAGGCAATATAGAACATTTAGTAGCTGCTTTGGATTTTCAATAAAACTATCAACTTCTTGGGTCAAAACATTTTTAACATGATCCAAAAACATGGAGTGTCCTTTACCAAAACTCAAAGGATATTTCACCCATTCAAATAATTTCAAGCCATTTATACACAAAGGCGACTTTTTAAGGCAAACCTTAGCCAATGTGGACATGGCATCATCATCGAAATTTGATTGAATTACAAATTTTATAAATGGTGGTAGTATGTGCATATCAAATTGTGAATATTCGATAACATTTTGCACAAAATTTATTAGAATTTTTGGATATGGCAATGGTAATAATACTTTAACAATTATACCAGCATGTTCTTGTGAAAGGGAAATATTAGAAGAAAGAAGCATGAGTGTTCCAATTTGTGAACATACTTCTAGAACATTCTCTGATGATTCATTGCATATAATTTTAACTAATAACAAAGTAAACTGTTGTGGGTTCAACAAATATTTTCCTTGCTGATGTTCTATTATTTGACCGGTTAGTCTTAAAATGTATTCCAATCCCAGATTTTCATTTTTTTCTTTCAAAATGTCTTCTAAGTTTTTATTAATATTTCCCCAAACTATGTTAAATTCTTTAGGTGATATATTTTGTAAGATATCTTCAAATGTTTGTGTTAATATTTTAAATAAAACATTTTGATGTTCTTCTTTTTCTTTTAAATGTTCCAATAAAAGTGGAAGAAAGCTTTCGATGCAACTGTGAAACTTGTTGCCCACACCTCTTACAATTTCAAACAACAAATGACCACAGCCTGATATTGCCTGTAACAGATATATTTTTTTACTTTAACATTTTATTTATAATAGAATTAGCAAAGAACTTAATTTTAAAACATTCATTTTTCTACTTTCCAAAAGAATTGGTGACACTTAGTGTGGCAGAAGTCAACACACCATTTTGTGTACTAGAATGAGGCAAGGATTAAAACTTTTATCCATTGCATTTGCCCTCAGATGCAACTTCATTGTACCACAAAAAATATATATTAAATTATGGGAAAGAAATAAAATAAGAAAAATGTTTTCTTGCTTGTTTGTGTGTCTTCTAAAATTGGCTTGCTTTATGAGTGTAAAACCAAAACATGAAAATATACTCACATCATCATTTGTTTGCAAGTAATTAAGCATAAGGTCTATAAATTTTTTCTTATCCCTTATATCTCTTGCAACAAATGCGAAACTTTCTGCTGCAAAATTATTTATATACTGTGGTTTTGTTTCACTCAATAAAGGGATAATTCTAGTCAAAACAACTCCAATATCCTTCTTCAGATAAGGTTTTAGTGTTTTAAATAAAAACGCCAAACATACTAAAGTCCACTCTAGTTTTTCAGCATCTTTTGTATTCAGTAAATTTATAAGAATATCAAGAAATTTGGGAAAGTGTGGATAAAAATCACATCTTAAATCTTTTGCTGTAGATACTAAAATTCTAAAAACAGAGAAGTAATTAGTATTTATTATTATTTTTATTTAGAAAAATATTCTTTTAATCTTTATACTTACTCTAATAATGGCTGAAGACATAACTGGTCATCTAATTGCAAATATTTTTCCAATAAATTTAAAACTTCATCTTTCTTATGAATCAATTGTGGTACAGTGACTATACCATAAACTTCTTTTTTAAACTTTTTAAAGTTTTCAGTCAAGTTGAGGCCATGCCATTTTTGTAATGCCAAATGAAAATGAGTGTCGTTTTCACTAGGTTGACTTGCATTAACATGTTCAATATGATATAGGGCTGCATGTCGTATATCTATAGAATTAATCCGTTCAGCAAAGGGGACAAACTAAAACAATAATTTATAGTATTATTCAAGTCACTGTTTGTTGAAATGTGGTTATTCTTTACTAGGCCTCTAGAATAACCTGCAAACATTTGTATAGTTCCAGTTATTTTACGTAAATATACTTACACGGAAGGTATTTGTAGTTTTATGCTTTACAGGTTTACTCTTCATGATTAAAAGTTATCGATATTCATAAATATGTCATACTTCTAAAAATATTTCTATTTATTTTGAAATATTACAATTTGAATTAGACACAACACCGACATCGACATAAACACGTGTGTTTGACAGTAAATGTCAAATTGTCAGTGTCACAGCAACTTCCAGAACTACAGACAGGCACTAAATAAAAATATAAAACAAAATTTAAAATAATTTTACAAAATAATATCAGAGTAATAAATTCTCTCACATTTTTTTTCTAAAAATGTCTTATTTATTTTTATTGAAACAAAAAAAACAAAAGTAGTTAACTTCTAATTTTTTACCGTTTACCGGTTTGTGAACGACATCATTATATGTTCAAGAATCAAAACATCGAGTTTGTCCTTTTATCTTACTCGTTTCTCGTTTCTTATTTTGTATTTGTACGTTGTAATCCTAATTTGTAAAAAAAATTGGAACATCAAAGAAGAAACAATCGCTTTTATTTTTAAAACTATTTCGATTGCCTTAAGGTATTCTAGGAAGTAGTGATTACTTATTTTCCTCTTTCTTTTGTTCAATGCTTGCTAGATTTGTAAATTCACTGCCATTTGGGCTATCACAGCGAATAACTAAGCTGTATTTTCAAGGTAAATACTTACGAATCATTTATATTACAAAGTAATTGAGTAAACAATGCAAAAAGTATATTAGTAGTAAACACGACATTGGAGCAATTATTCTACTAATAGCCGGCATTTAATTTCTAGCTTTAGTTTGGAATCAGCGTCATTCACATAGTGTACAAGAAGTCCACGAATACAAAGCAATGGATATAAGAATATTGCCAGCTTTACAGGACAATTATATGTACCTAATTATTGATAAGACTACTAAAGAAGCTGCTATTGTAGACCCAGTGGAACCACAGACGGTCTTGAAAGCTATAAATGGTCAAGGAATAAAATTAACTACTGTATTGACTACTCATCACCATTGGTATTTATATTTTAAATTAATATTTGTAGTACCTACTGACTTGTTTTAATCTTATCAGAAAAGTTAACCTTGTTATCAGTATTGAAATAAAACATAGATTTTTGCATTTTCATACATTTCAGCTTCTTTATTGAAAAGTTAGTTTTAATTGACCATTATAATTTTAATTGAAATAAATTATACAATTTTTATTTTTTAACTTTATGTGCAGCATTCAGCACTCACATATGTAATTATACTTACATATAGCAGGATAGGCAGAGAGAAACTATTTTCAAAAAACTCCACATGATAAATATAGAACACAATGTGTTGAGTGTCAGAAAGCCATATTCACCTTGTCACTAGAGATGGGACCCTAGTGGAGTTTGTACCCACAACTACTGAATTTACATTAAGAATCATCCATTTGTGCCTCAATGGCTATATGGAGTATGTAGCGTTCTATTTCCTTTTAAATTACAGGGATCATGCAGGAGGAAATGAAGATTTGGTTAAATTACAACCAGGCTTAAAAGTATATGGTGGGGATGACAGAATTGGTGCCCTAACAAACAAAGTTCAACATGAAGAACAATTTAATATTGGCGAACTCAGTGTGCAGTGTCTTTACACGCCTTGCCATACTTCAGGGCATATTTGTTATTTTATTTCACCCAAAGATGGCAGTGAATCAGCAGTTTTTACTGGTAAGTATTTTATTGTAGTAGTTTTAGAAGTTTTACTTTACAGCTTTCCACTTTGTATATACTTAACACTACATTCTCTATGTAGTGTTAAAGCACTCTTTTCTATGATTTCACTCTGAAATTTGGGACACTATTTTTATTTTACCACTCTGGTTCTACCAGTTTCCAATTCATTAATTTTACCAATTAATTTTCCTGAGAGAGAAATAAACAACAATAGCATCAACAGACTGTACCATTGTGCCACAATGGAGTTGTATATATTGGTATCAATTTAATTGTGATAATCATATTTTTTTTATTTGTTATTTCTTTGAATAGTATAATATATAGAATTGAGAATCATAACTTTTACTATTATAAATAAAATGTTTTTTAAATTTTAGGTGACACTTTATTTTTGGGGGGATGTGGTAGATTTTTTGAAGGAACAGCTGAACAAATGCACAAAGCACTTATACAAGTCTTAGGCGCTTTGCCTAATGAGACTAAGGTTTTTTGCGGTCATGAATATAGTCTACAAAACTTAAAATTTGCTGCCCATGTTGAACCAGACAATGAAGAAATTAAAAAGAAGATATCCTGGTCAAAGAGGCAAAGGGAGGAAAATAAGCCTACTGTAAGTTTATAAATGTAATCACCAATTTTGGGAATTGAAAATAGTTTCACTCTGTATCTGTGTTATAAGCATTGTAGACACAGAAGGCAAAATGGTAAGAAATGTGGCCAAAATTTAATGTTTTAATAGCCTGAATACTAACAGTGGTATATTTATGACACTTGTTTAAATGCCAGTATATAATAAAAACTTTATACCAACCCGGCCTTTAGTTAGTAGTTTAGAATATCTAAATGCTTAGACAACAATTACTTTGGATCTAGTCATTAGCATATCTAGAGATATATTATAGATGGGAGGTGGGGCTGGACTTTAGCTTTGATCAGATATATTATTGTAGATGTTGTTTCTCTAAGCACCTGACTATTGCGGAGTGAGCAGGGCCCACCTGGCTCCCCCCTTCCTATGCCAATGTCAACAGTATAATTCAATGTTTCTTTTCAGGTTCCTTCCACCATTTATGAGGAAAAACTCTACAATCCTTTTATGAGAGTAACAGAATCATCAGTTATGCAACATGCAAAGAAAAATGATGCCATAGAAACAATGAGAGCTATCCGTCTTGAGAAAGATCATTTTAAAGGTTAAAGAAACATCAAATATAATGCACACATTTCTTTTTTTTTATTAGTTTTTTGTATAATTATATGAATATACTGGGTTACTGTTAATAATAAATTATATCTAAAATAGGCATTTATTTTTATCATCTTCCTATTTAAAGAAAATGACGAGTTTAAGGTGAATTGACTTTGTCTTGCCACAGTAGTGTGCATACCCAGGCACAACATCATATTTATATGCATTTAATTTTGGTTGGGGCCCAACCTATACTACACATGATTATGGTCAAAAACTGTTCCACTGTGCCACAGGCCACAATGGCCTTATGTCTCATATACATATATTAATCATTTTAGTATAACAATTATAACTTGTAAATAAAAATGTAACAAATATATATAAAAATCTCTATTTTATTATAATAATAACTTAATATTAAAGCTGAAGATCACAAAGGAATTAACTGCTAGTGTTCAACATCTCCGAATGTCATTGTTCTTTCTTAATATACGCTGACATTTCCTCTGCATACTTCTCCTTTGATCTCTCAAACATTGCAACATATATCTATAAAAGAAAGAAGTAAATATACATTAATAATACATGGTTTCAGGACTTCTAAGAGTTAAATAAGGATGATTGAATTGATTATATACTTGTCTAGATAGGTATAATATTGACAAATTTCAATGTTTAGTAGTATTTGTAGCCATTCCCCCTGAAAACAGCCCAAGTGCTTTTACAACTAAGTTTACATTTCTTAAAAATGTGTTTTTTCTTTTTCTTGTAATTGTGGAAGAACTCATAACTTTAAAAATGTTAAAAATAAATAATTGGACAAATTTAAGAATTGGTTTTGTATATTTTCTCTATAACCTAATCACACTTTAAATGAAAGCTATAATCCAGAGTGAGTGTCAAAATTATTATTATTATTATAGCATTCAAAGATTAACCGAAGTAAAAGACATGGTTTGTTTCTCTACTAAAATTATTTTTTATTAAACAATACAAAACAAAAATTGTATTGATTTAATAATATTGATACTTAGTTTGACCCATTGCAATAAAGAGAACAGAGCTTTTGGATTGAACATCCATAGAGTGAAACAAATATACCTAATGTCAATTTAAAATAAATTAAAATAAGCTTCACATTGTATCCCACACACATTGGGTTAGGCAGAGGGAATCTAGTGTCAATACATTTAATTTTCTACCAAATTCTGGCACCAGAGTGAAGAAATTAAAATATTCATTTAAATAAATATTTCGTATCCTTGAATAGGAGTAGAAGCCACAATCAGTTGTGTTTACAGTCACACATTTGTGCCCCTGAGCCATACATATTGATGATATTTAAAACTTACAACTTTTTTATAATAATTTATTTTTATCTAATATTTATAATTTATTTACTCTTATTTTTATATTGTTTTTAATTACCTTCTTTTCCTAATAACACTCTTAAATATAATAATAAAGATCCAAACCAAAATAAAAATAGATTAGACATTCTAATTACCCTTTTCTCTTCATTTGTAAGTGCTCTCCACCTAGAAGCCAATTGTCTCGTAACTTCTTGTTTGGATGGCTCTGAACCCATTTCTGTGGTAGTTTCAGCTACAACTACAGGCCGTTGTTCTTGACAAAATTGAAAAAATGCATTGCAAGGTTTTTTAGGTGCATTAGGATCTCTTTCAGGCTGTAAATAATGTATAAACAAAATATTAAATCTAAATTACCTCATAATAGATAGAAAGCAATTCTCAAGGACGAAATCGTAATTTATCGTATTTATTTACCTTATCAGCTTTACTTTTTCTCTTAGGTGCTGGCTTTTTACCCCCTGAAGCATTTTGTTTGTCTGTTTGTTTTGCACCAGTTTGAGTTTTGGCCCCCGCACGAGGTGCTCGGGGAGTGATTTCAGGCTTCACCTCTACTTCTACTGTAGCTGTCCTGAAGGGATCACCATGCTTATCTAGCCGTTCCACCAATAATTTTATGTCTTTTTTATATCGTTTAGTTATTTTTTTTACTTCATGTATCCTGCATCAAATTAAAAGTAGATTATCACTATGAAATTGCTACATTAGAACGAAATTTCGAATATATTATCAAACCTATTCACAATTCGCTCATTATCCTGCTGCAACACTTCACATCGTTCCAATAACAACTGATATTTTCGCCTATAAATTTCTTCCTCCGATGGTAAACTAACCATATCATCTGAGTCGTCAGAAATATTCGAGTTGAGTTGCTGGACTGTCATTTTAATTTATTTCACGACTTCAAAGTTCAACACAAGCAAATTTCTTTTTATTTAGTTGTCGGTTGTCATACAACTGTTTTCGTTTGTGTTGTTATGTTGGTAGCAAAAATCGAAACTCGTATTAAATTCATATAGACCCTATACTCTAGAATTAAATGTCAAATTTAGAAATTTTGCCAACAAAATTGGATTAACTTAATTACTATCAGACCGTTCTTATTACTATTATTATAATTTACAATTTTTGAAAATAAAATTATACAATAATTGTTAAGGAAGCACAAGTTTATATAAAGAGTTTTTATATTTGTGTGTTCCTTATTTATATTGTATTCAATCTCATTGATCTTCAGTTATTATTTTACACATTGACATATTGTAATAAAATATCTGAACAACGAAATGTATTTTTTCTCTACAATAATATATATTTTATGAATTATTAAAACGTTGTTTTTGTTAACTTTAATATGGTAGCAGAGCGTTAAAAGTAAACAATAATAAAGACCTATAAAAGAAGAAGAAAAGACTAAAAGAGTTACGATGGCATCAGCAAAACTTGAAATAGGACTTTTCGATGGATCTAATTGGGCAACTTGGAAGTTTAAAATAAGGTTGTTGCTTCAGAGTAATCCAGGCACTTTAGACGCAGTGGAAGGAAAACTACAAAAGCCAACTCTTCCAGGTGAGCAAACAGAGGCTAATTTAAGCAAATATAAAAATGATTTGCAAAATTATTTAAAAACTGATAGCACTGCAATGCTGCTTTTGACTACCAACATGTCAGACGATATACTCACGAAAGTAATGCGTTTTATGACAGCAAAAGAGATGTGGGATGAATTGAACCATCTTTATGAGAGAGCGTCAGAAGATCGATCATATGAAATATGTATGCAATTCTTTAAATACAAAAAAGATCCCGCACATGATATAGGGTCACATTTGTCATTTATAAAGAATATATGGCATGATTTAAAAAAGAATTTAGTGGACAGCGAACTGCCAGATATATTACTGATTTGCAAAATTTTAGATTCTCTTCCAGAACAATTTTTCAATTTTAAATCGAGCTGGTTACTTATTTCAAAACAAGATCGTACTATTGAAAATCTGACTACTCAGCTGTGTGCATACGAAAGAGCTTTATCAGAATCTGGTGAAAATAACATGAACGCCTTAATGGTACAGAACAGGAAAAATAAATTTAAAAAGAAGTACAAATTTAATAAATGCAAATATTGTGGTGCTGATGGTCATATTGTTAAGCAATGTAAAAAGTGGATAGCGGATGGAAGGCCTCCTAAACCTTCAACAAATCCAAAGCAATCTACAAACAATACAATGTTGACAAGCATAGCCTTAGCTTTTGGAGAAAATATTGACAAGGATGCATGGTATATTGATAATGGGGCCACTAGTCACGTAACTAATAGAAGTGATCTGTTTCAGACTTTTGAATATTTCAATAATTCCCAGACAGTTATAACGGCAAATGGTCATCCCGTTGAAGCCATTGGAAAAGGTACAATACATGTGGAAGTCGATATAAATAACAAAAAGGAAGTATTATTTTTCACTAATGTATGGTACGTTCCTGGAATACAAAGGAATTTATTCTCAGTTTTAGCGGCTCAAGACCTTTGTCATAATAGCATTTTTGAATCAAGCACCGAGTCTTGTTACTTTAAGATCAATGGTAAGGTAAAATTAATAGGATTTCGCAAACAAAATGGAGGTTTGTATAAACTCAAATTAAATGTTCTACCTCCAAAACTTGAAATAAACCTATTAACAGTACCTAGTAAACTACAACTTTATCATGAACGTCTAGGTCATCAAAATAAAAGACATGTCAAACAGGTAATTCAAAGAGAACTTGGTATACAGTTTAATTTTGATGTTAATTCAGAAATCTGTCAAGGATGTATTTATGGAAAATCACATAGATTAAAATTCGGAACCAGACAAAGAGCTACAAGACCAGGCGAGCTTATTCATACTGATGTTTGTGGACCATTTGTATATTCTATTTCCAAATATAGATATTTTATTATTTTTAAGGATGATTTTACCCGTTTTCGATACATATTTTTTCTAAGACATAAATTTGAAGTTCATGCACGCTTAAATGACTTTCTAGCTGAAGCCAAAACATCTGGTCACGCTATTGAAGAAATTTTAAGCGACAACGGTGGTGAATTTGATAATGAACAAATTCGAAATACTTTAAGACGATATGGAATTAGGCAAAGAATGACAATGCCATATACACCTGAACAGAACGGTTGTGCTGAGAGGGAAAACCGTACTGTAGTTGAAATGGCGAGATCACTTATGCATGCTCATAATGATATTTCTCAAGGTTTGTGGGCTGAGATAATCAATACATCAGTATATATACTGAATCGAACTGGACCTACAACAATTGAAGGTAAGTCACCTTATGAGTTATGGTGGTCTAAAAAGCCTAAAATAAGTCATCTGAGAATCGTCGGTTGCACATGCTATGTACATATTCCAAAACAAAGGAGACCAAACAAGTTAGACCGAAAAGCACAGAAGGGAATACTTGTGGGATATGATGGTGATGACGGATATCGTATTTTCGACAAAGAAAACTTAAAATTGTGGCGATCTAGAGATGTCTCTTTTGAAGAAGTACCTTTGTTGGATAAAAGTGAGCCTAATTTTGAAATCCCAGGCACAATAAAGAAATCATACGAGTTACCAACAACTACTGCCACTATTCCTCCAGATTCACAAATCGAAGCTCACAGTGACAATGATTATCAGTCTATTGATTCAGAGGATGAGACAGATAATAGTAATGATGAAGTGAGACATGAGCAAAACACACCTGACTTAAACAGGCGTGTGCTTCGTGATCGGAGTCAAATTAAACCTCCAAAGAGATTTAGTTTTGATCAGTTCATTAATGAAGCTATAGCTGATACCGAACCATCTTCATATCGAGAAGCAATTCAAAGCACTGATAGAGACATGTGGATAAAGGCTATGGATAGTGAAATAAATTCTTTAAGAGAAAATGACACTTGGGACATTACATCACTACCAAAGAACAGAAAAGCACTTCGCTGTAAATGGATATATAAAATAAAAAGAAATCCGGATGGTTCCATAGATAAGTATAAAGCAAGATTAGTTGCAATTGGCTATTCACAGAAAGAAGGTATAGATTATAACAAAACATTTAGTCCAGTAGCTAAACTATCTACAATTAGAATACTATTAAGTATAGCAGCTAATGAAGGTTTATCGCTCAGACAATTTGATGTTTCAACAGCTTTCTTGTATGGTATTGTTAAGGAAGAAATTTACATGCGACAACCAGAGGGGTATAATGATGGAACAAGTAACGTCTGTAGATTAAAAAAGAGTCTCTATGGACTGAAGCAAGCGCCTAAATGTTGGAATGAATGTATTCATAATTTTCTAATTGAAACTGGATTTTTACAGAGTGACGCCGATCCCTGTTTATATGTACTTCAGCGTTATAATGTAAAAATGGTGTTAGCGTTGTACGTTGATGATGGCTTGATAGCTTCTTCAGATGATTTTGTAGCAAAAAAATTTATTGAAGAAGAACTCGGAAGTCGATTTAAAATAACAACAAAGCAACCATCCTATTTTCTTGGATTAGAAATAAATCATAGTAACAATGGAACTATTAAGGTACATCAAACTGCTTACACAAAAAAGATTTTAGACAGATTTGGAATGACTAACTGTAAGGAAGTTGGGACACCAGCAATCAAGGATGTTTCAGAAGACGAGATAGAAAAAGATGAGACTTATAAAATTTTTCCTTATAGACAAGCAGTAGGAGCTTTATCATATTTAATGGTTGGAACAAGACCTGATATTGCTTATGCAGTCGGTGTTGTCTCTAGAAATCTTGACAAACCTAGTGCAAGAAATATTGTACAAGTTAAAAGAATATTTCGTTATTTAAAAGGAACCATTGGAAACGGTTTAGAATTTAAAAAGAACGAGAAACGACTGGTTTGTTATAGTGATGCAGATCTTGGAGGTGACAGTTTTAGTGGATGCTCTACCAGTGGTATGATATGCATGTTTGGTGGATCAGCTATTTCTTGGAGAAGTACTAAACAGACAACAGTTGCCTTATCGTCTACAGAAGCAGAAATAATAGCTGCTAGTGAAGCATGTCGAGAGATAATGTGGCTGCAAAGATTATTTACAAGTTTAGGAAAAAAATTCGAAAACCCAATTTTAAGAATTGATAACCAATCTGCAATAAAACTGGCTCATAATCCTTCGTATGAGTATCATAGAAAAACCAAACATATAAAGCTCAAACACTTCTATATTAGGCAATGTGTTGCTGAAGATGAGCTTGTCGTAGAACATGTTTCTGCAGAAGACCAGTTAGCTGATTTTCTTACTAAACCAGTGTTCAAGCCCAAATTACTAAAGACCTGTAAGCTGCTTGGTCTACAAAAATGAGGGAATGTTAAGGAAGCACAAGTTTATATAAAGAGTTTTTATATTTGTGTGTTCCTTATTTATATTGTATTCAATCTCATTGATCTTCAGTTATTATTTTATACATTGACATATTGTAATAAAATATCTGAACAACGAAATGTATTTTTCTCAACAATAATATATATTTTATGAATTATTAAAACGTTGTTTTAACTTTAATAATAATATGCTTTAAACTAAAATGTTATTAGTTAGAGTATCCGATTATAAAAAAAAAGGTACCTAATACTATATCCGGAAAATGACAAGCAACTGCGCGCGCAAATGCCGATTTATATTTGGCGCGAAGTTGAAGGTGTCCTATTCTATTGCTATTGCTTTGGTTAGTTCATAGTTTTCGCATTACCTCCCGTCCTCCCGTCCTCCTCTCACGTCAGTACTCCGACGCGATTGCGCAGTGCGTTTACTTATGCAGATCAGGTGTGCAGTACATTTTCTTCAAAAGAACCGCGTGGTGCTGTCACGTGATTTCGACGTGTTTATTTATACTAAATTTCTATTAATTTTGTTCTAAGACAGTTGATTCTGTGGTATCATTTTATTATTTCTGGCGCATAAGTTTAATTTGTGGTATTTTAATTTATAATCAGTGGTGAACAGCAGTATTTATGTTATACTTACACTATACAAACAATTTTGATAAGAAATTGCTCTGTCCAAATGAATTCTAAAAGCAGCAATGAGATGGATACCGGCTCTTTCGAAGCGAACTATGTTTACTTATTTCATATTGTTGTTTCTATTATATTTATTTTATTTTTTGAATACTTGTTTAGTTGACGAAAAAAAGGTTTGTAATTAGAACGTTTTATACATTTCTAAATAATATAATTCGATTTTTTTTGTTAATTTATTAACATACTAGAGATCTGTTCGCAGCTTCGCCCGCATGTACATATATTCATAATTAATTATTATCTCATTTAAATTACTTTTATGATCTAATAACATTAATTTTAAAGACAATATCCACATATTGATAGCTAAAATTTTTGCCAATTCAAAAATGGACTTATTATCGCACACAATTCCTTATTAACATTTACGTTTTGTTTATGAACCGTTTGAAATAAAACAATCTATTTAGGTACATATTACGGGAAGTTTGCCAAAAATAAAAAACTGCATTTAAATATTTTTTACATTTTTTTTTCAACATAATGTGTTATTCCACACATAGGAAAGTAGAATACTTATATAATACGTATAAAAATTTTTAGCGTAACGGGATTTGAATCCGCGCCTTCCGCGGTTTTCAAAGAGGATTTAAATCGGTCGCATTTTTTTGGACATTTCTGGGATTAGCGTGAACAAATGCTCAGACATACGTTAAAAAAAATGTTCTGGGTTCTGTTACGTTAATAAATGCTCCCAACAATATATTTTCTCATATACGAGTATATACCGTGTGCAGACAACTTTGACTTACAGTATTATTATAAGATAGATTTAATCGTACCATTATTATATTTAGTTCTATTGGGACTAAATACACCTACATAATATAATAAGAACAATCCCAACATATATATTATGTAATTTAATAAATAAATAAATAAATATTAATATTTAGATTAAAAACTTTCAGTTCTCCTTTAAATATTTCTCTCTAAAACATCATGTTTCAAACTATAAGAGAGTGACGAGTCGATTTGCCGCGCTGTTAGGTTACGATTTTGATAGTAAATACATGAGACTAAATACAACGAACGTGGTTCCAACGAAGAGACTGCCGGATGCCTTGATAATAGGTGTTAAGAAATGTGGAACGAGAGCACTACTAGAGTTTTTAAGGTAATCTTGTTAAAAAAAATAATATGTTTAAATTAATATTGTAGAAGAATTAAAAATGTTTAGTTTCACGCTTTATCCCGGATATAGCAGGATAAACAGAGACAGAGAAACCTCAATGTCAAGAAACTCTTTCTTCCCATTTTCGCCGAAATTTCAGTTACTTGTTGAGTGGTGGAACTTACTCTGCATTTTGTCTTAACTAAGTAACTTCGTTTTATTGAACGGTGAATGCAAAAGTGAATTTTCTTTGAGGATTGAACCCACAACCTTCACGGTTTTAATAATCTTTCTTATATAACTATATTCTTTTAAAATACTCGTATGTTACATATGTGGTGTATTATATTAGGTATCTTAACACTACATTCCTTCTGCATATCCTGCTATATGCGGGATACAGCGTGAACCTAAAAAAACACCAAAATAGCATCCATTCGCCAACTTCTTAGTCTATTTATCGAAGTCTTATAAACGGAAAAGCTGATTTTAATGAAACGCTTCTTGACGGAAACAATATTTTCCAGAATCTAAGCCTAAAATAATTGTGTAAGTTTTTGTTCTTTAAAAAGTATTTATTCTTTAAAATTATATTTCAATAATTATTATTGAACAATTGTGAATGGTATGAACATTTAAGACTTGACTCTACATTTGACCTACAACGGACGATATTTTTTTAAATTAAAAAAAAACAAGAGTTTTACAATGTTTTCCCGCAAAGCAGTCACTATCTCACAGTCGACACATTATATATTGAGTGGCGGAACTCAATGCCGCGCTTCATTTTGCCATATCAGTAAAATAAAAACCGGACAAGCGCGAGTCGGGTTCGCTCACCGAGGGTCCCGTACGGAAATTGAAAATCCCGAGCTTTTTCTGAAATTCAAGCTTAGCATAACTAGAGCCCTTTCATCTGATATCTCACTTGAACTAGTGGCTTTAATACCAAAATTTGTCCCCCTTTTAGGCTTTTATTTTTTAAGATTTAACCAGAAATATATAGTTTTCAGATTTTTCCTGAACAAGTAAGTTTATAATTCTACGTAAACCGGAAGTACCCTTCATAGTGTCGAAATACGTACTTGTTGCGATATAAAAGGCCATATCTTTTTTTTAATAAATGTAGAAATACGATTTTTTTAGGATATCATGGGGCCGTAAATCTGAGTAAATGGTTTCTTTGGTTTCTTGGAAATGGAAATTTCACCCCGATATTTCTAAGCGTTCCTAAGATAAAGGCTGTTGACAGACAGACAGACAGACTTACGGACAACAAAGTGATCTTATAAAGGTTCCTTTTTCCCCGAATAAGGATCAAATCCACAACAACATTTTTACAATTAGCTCCCACTACGCTTCAATGTTTTCTATTTCAGAAGTAGGTATAAATTTAATTTATATTTCAGGTTACATCCGGACGTGAGAGCAGCGGGTTCGGAAGTACATTTTTTTGATAAATATTATCATAAGGGTTCCGAATGGTATAGGTAAGTATTTATATATTTTATTTCAAGTGTATTTTTTCTACTTATAATTTTATAAAAAAAATCCATCTAATGTTTTTTTTTCTTAGAATTTTCTAAATTATGCAAAGTTTGTCAAAGATACTTGGTTATTACACCAACTTTTTCCATCAAAGCGTCATAATACTCTCTAAGCCATCTAATACCAGACTATATTAAAATTAGAAAATTTATCGGACACTAAAAAAAATATTTGGAATACATATTCATTAATTCAGGCAACACATATGACATAACATATGTATTGTATTGTGACCTGACGTCCCATTTTGAACGGGATGGGACGGCCCATCTTTCGCTTTTGTGTCCCGGTATCCCTAAAGACGGCACCGGGACGCTCCATTGCTTCATTTTCGAAATACCACGAAAATTTGGTCGATCGAAACAATTTTCACCGCGTCGATAATCGTAGTAGGTACAACCAAGAGCTTGGTTAAAAATAGCGGAATGTAATTATCCACTACAGAAAAACAAAAGCATATTTTAAATTAAAAAAAAACAAATATTTAATACAACATTTAAAAAAAAGGCCGGTCGTGGCGCAGCGGCACGAGGTGTGACTGCAAAACCGACTGGTTGTGGGTTCGATCCCCACTCGAGGAGATGAAATATTTACTTAAATTTATATTTCCATTTCTTCGCTCTGGTGTCGAGGTTAAGCGCGGCGTTGAGTTCTGCCACTCAACACGCAATGCCTCCAGAATTCAGCAGAAAGTGGGGAACAGAGTGTCTTAACACTAGGTTCCCTCTGCCTACCCTGCTATGTGCGGGATACAGCGTGAAGCTAATTTAATTTTTTAATTTTTTTTATTTAAAAAAAAATACAAATTAACGAAAAATAATCAAGGTCCCGTTTTGAGCCGAAAAAAAAATAGTCACCTATATAACTAAGTACCTATACCAAACACAATGAAATATATGTTTACATTTATATTTTCATTTCTTCGCTCTGGTATCAAGGCAAAGGGCGGCGTTGAGTTCCGCCACTCAACACGCAATGGCTCCAGAACTCGGTGGGGAACGGAGTGTCTTAACACTAGGTTTCCTTTGCCTACCCTGCTGTGTGCGGGATACAGCGTGAAGCTGAAAAAACAACAAAACAAAAAAATTGGATTAAGTAGCGAACAATCTACATACTCGAAGAATTCATATTAGGCGATGTTTGGATAAAAGAATTCGTATACTGCCTTTGTAAAACTCGCTAAGTTCTACAAAAGCACAACAAATTACGTGAATACACAATGCACTAGCATTCTGAATCGTAGAGATTGTTAACAACTTATTCATAAACGACCCGTTTTATTTCCATTAAAACTTTTCCAGCGATGCATTTTTAGTTTTTTTTTTTTGGTATGGATTTGTATTTTTAAAATTTGATTGTTTTTTTCTGTTTGGAATAAAATTTATTGTAAAAGCGTCAATAAGTAATTTGTTCGAATGCTCCGTTAGTTTTTCAATTAGTATGTTTAGGGTTCCATTTAGAAAAGCTCGCGACCTCCAAATTTTGTACGGAACCCTTAGTGGGCGAGTCAGACTCGCGCTTGACCACTTTTTTTTATTCCATGTAATGATTAAAGCGCAGTAAATTAAAATAAATATGTACCATTTTTTTTAGTTTTATGTTGTATCCCGCGTATTTATTGCAGTGCCTAATGTTAAAGACTCTTCGTTCCCCACTTACCGCCAATTTTTGAGGCATTGCGTGTTGAGTGACGGAACTCGACGTCGCGCTTTGCCTTGGTACCATAACGAAGAAATTAAAATAAATAATAATTCATTTCCCCGAGTGGGTATCGAACCCACAACCATCTTGTTTACAATCACACGCGTGCGCTATGACAGCCTTTAAAAATTACTTTTATGAAAATTTATTGATGCCGTCGTAGCCCAGGGGCACAAGGGTGTGACTTTAACGCGACGGTTGTGGGTTCGATCCCCACTCGAGGAAATGAAATATTTATTTAAATTTATATTTCCATTTCTTCGCTCTGGTGTCGACGCAAGAACGGCGTTGTGTTCCGCCACTCAACACGCAATACTTCCAAAATTCGACGGAAAGTGGGGAACCGAGTGTCTTAAAACGAGGTTCCCTCTGCCTACCCTGCTATGTGCGGGATACAGCGTGATTTTGATTTTGATATAATATAACTGTCATGAATTTGTTAGCTATAGACGAATGCGACTTCGAATCACTCTACTTCCGAGATTAAAAATATAACAGAAAAAAATATTTGGCATCATTTTATAAAGTATCTTTGTATTATAATTTAAAAGCCTAAAGAGTACACTAATTTTTTGTAATTGGAATTCGGCTCCGACTCTCCAGTTAGTTGAAGTGCCACACTTGTAAATTGTAATATTTGCGGCCCCGTAAGTAAAGCTACTCACAAATACTATGTAATGAATACTATCTATATAACATAGAGATGTACAGTTTTATATTTTTTTATCAGATTTTAAACTTACATACTATTACTGACTGAGTCACCTAAAATATTGTTTATAATCTGTGATGCAGACATTATACATAGATTTATTTATAGCCGTTTAGACCAGTCCGGTTAGGCATTGCTGGACTCTCTTTTCAGGATATTGGTACTTCGCTGTGACAGAGAGATGGAAAAGATATCTAATAACTAGATAGATATCTCTAGTAGTATCTATAGTTAATTACAAAAAAAAAGTCTTAATACCAGGACCTATAGTTTTGATGTTAATCATAAAGTTGTTTAATAAAAAAACAAACAATATTTTATTACGTTTCGTGGGAGAAAATGAAGAAGAAACCTTCCTGGAGATAAATAGGCTTGACAGTCGGACAACGTAGTGATGATTCCGTTGATTCCGTTTTTTCGTCGGAACCTTAAAGAATCTATTTAATTTTACATTTTCAGGGAGAAAATGCCTCCCACACTAGAAGGTCAAATAACAATGGAGAAGACACCCTCGTACTGGGTCACGCGGTCCGCACCTAAGCGCGTGTACGCTATGAACCCTACTATTAAATTGATAGCGGTTGTACGCGACCCCGTCACCAGAGCTATTAGCGACTATACCCAATCTGCCAGGTAAACAAATATTTATTATTTAGCTTCACAGTATATCCGGCAAGGGGATCCTGGGAACCTAGTGAAAATATATTTCCTATTGAGATACTTGCGATCCCTACTTTCCGTCGAATTCTACCCGATCACTAGTAAAATGTGAATTTAAGATTTAATTCCCTCGAGTGAGAATCGAACTCATAACTGTCTTGTTTACAGTCGCAGAAGGTTTAATTCCCTCGAGTGAGAATCGAACTCACAACTGTCTTGTTTACAGTCGCAGAAGGTTTAATTCCCTCGAGTGAGAATCGAACTCACAACTGTCTTGTTTACAGTCGCAGACAGCCTCATTGAAATCACATTGTATGAATGTATTTATCTCTGACTCTGACTACAATTACTGACGTCACCATCTAACTACAAATACAATGTTGTGGGATCGAATAGGGCACTAGTTGTATTTCTTTGCCCCACTCTGCTAAGGCAAAGCGCGGCGTTGAGTTCCGTCATTCAACACGCAATGCCTCACATTCAGGCGGAAAGTGTACAGCGGAGTCCCTTAACACTAGGTTCTCCTACCTACTCTACTACAAACGTGCTACAAAGCAAGCAAATTAAAATTATGCCTAATATATATTCTTCTATATTGTAAAGAAACTGAAACCTATAGGCAATCTTCAATTTCAATAACTATGAAAATAACTTGAGTTTACACTAGAGATGCAGATGACAGATGTATCTATAAAATTTTATTGTTTTACCTATATAAGATACTTTTGCGGCGTGGCTATGGCGATGTTTTAACATAGTGCGGTTTCGTTATACTACAAGGTATAAAGTATAAATGTTAGTTTCAAATGTCACCACGTAATCTCTCTGAGTGGGCGGTGGGCGAAAAAAGAAACCAACTTAGAGTCTCCCTAAGGTTTGAGGGGCACCTCAAATACCGAATATATGTTGTTTTCATTATGCCGTTTTTTACCAAAATATTAACAAGAAAAGAGGCGCAGCGGCACAAAGTGTGCCTGTAAACCGACTGGTTGTGGGTTCGATCCCCACTCGAGGAGATGAAATATTTACTTAAATTTATATTTCCATTCCTTCGCTCTGATGGTACCCTGCTGTGTGGTTACACCGTGAAACTAAAAAAAATTACAAGAAAATATTTTGTAATTTTACATTACATTCTATCGCCATCTGTTATATAGCAGAAGACGTGAAATATTAAATCTAAACCCATTAATGCCTAAATATGCAAGATACATAAGAAAATCTATTGTGTGGGTATTTATGAATGTAGTAGAATCCAGAATAATTAGTTTTAATTTTTTTTGTCTCTTTATCTGTTGCGTGCGTTTGTGGACCCTAATCTCAGAAGCGGCTAAACCGATTTAAATGCAGTTTTAAATATTGTATTTCGGCAATTTTTTCTTAATATTTAGTGTTAGTTTTATTTAAATCAGTTCATAAATAAAAGTACTTAATTCAGAGAAAATAAATAATTTTATAATATAAGCGGGTCGTAGTCGTATACGTATCGGCCACATATATAAAGGTTCAGCAATCAGGATATTTATTCATCGTAGAATGCCGTATTAACCATTTTAGATCAGATTTACTTCAAAAATGAGACTAAAATTTACTTAAAACGTTTACCTGATTTATATTTCGCAAAGCATTAGTAAAATTGTTTGAAACGTAGCCTAGTTTTTGTTACTTTTGCTGTCAATATGGTTATGCATTTTACTTATTTTTTATAGTACGTATACATAAACACAACCGAATTTTCAAAGTAAAAGTTTCAAAGCAGCACTTTTATGTCTCATATGTGAATAAAGGTAAATACAATTTTTATAAAATACTACGCGGCTTCGCCCTTCGGCTTAAATTTATGAATTATTTGTTTGTTTAAGTATAGGGAGTTACGTTCCTGTTTTAATAAATAATGTATGCATGCAGCGCACTTAAGATTTCTGTTCTTGCTGTTCATTATGACAGAATGTAAAACAGTATATCTATAGAGGAATAACATACTCTTTTTATTCTTTTACAATGATATATATATTTTTTAGATGTCTCTCTGTACTACGATGGCGGCTCTGTCCTAGTTAGTTTGCACATTTTCCTATAGTTTAACAGTTACACATGGTATCGTAAACTTTTTTATAGATACTTATTTAGAAAACGTATAAAAAATTGATANTATATATATATATATATATATATATATATATATATATATGGTTATGGTTGGTATATTGCGAGATCAGCACGGCGCAGTGGCACAAGCACTTTTAACGCGACGGATGTGGGTTCGATTCCCATTTGAGGAAATGAAATATTTAGTAATTTCAATTCTTTGCTCTGGTAACAAGGCGGCGTTGAGCTACCTCAGGAATTCGTATTCGGCGGAATGTGGAAAACGAATACGTGCGGGATACAGCGTGAAGCTAAAAAAACATTTAAAGAATTATATTTTTATTATATTATATTAACTAAGAGCTGGTTAAAAAATTTGATCTACACAGGAAATTCTCGGTCCTATTCGTCTCGTTTCGTTTAGAATATTTAAAAACAAAGACCTTTTTACGGCACAATGGGACATTGGCTAGCTGTAAATGCGATGGTTGTGGGTTCGATTTCCACTCGAGGAAATTATTATGTTTTCTCGCTTTGGTGGACAAAGCGTAACATATATGACAGACATGATTTAGTGTAAGCAAAAAAATTGTAAACTTATAAAATAAAAAACAATTGCATATAAAATCTTAAATTATATCAGCAAAAACCCATCTCTACTCTATTTTGAAGACTTAGATATAGAGCTTTATTAAATAGTATAAGTATAGTATAAGGAGAGGCACGTGGTCAGGGGTTGACGCGTCATGGCCACCCGTTACAGCTGATATTTAAACTAAACTTTTACACTTTATATTCACTAGATAATCTTTGGCAATTTCGTACTTCAAAAAAATCTAATCAAATCAGCTTCACGCTGCATCCCGCACATAGCAGGGTAGGCAGAGGGAACCTAGTGTTAAGACACTCTATTCCCCAATTTCCGCCAAATTTTGGTGGCATTGCGTGCTGAGTGGCGGAAATCAACGCCGCGCTTTGCCTCGACACCAGAGCGAAGAAATGGAAATATAAATTTAAATAAATATTTCATTTTCTCGAGTGGGGATCGAATCCACAACCAATCGCGTTTACTGTCACATTTTGTGCCCCTGCGCCATGACGGGCCTCAGTTATTAGTCATAAGAAGTTATAAGTCATAAGCCATCTGTTTGTTCTTTTTAGTAAACGGCCATCTCTTCCCCGTTTCGAAGATCTAGCCCTCATAAACAGCACGGTGCTGTGGGGCGGCGCGTGGTCGGTGGTGGACGCGTCGTGGCCGCCGGTGCGCCTCGGCATCTACGCCCGGCCGCTGAGGCGATGGCTGCGGAGGTTCCCTAGGTCTCGGATACTGTTGATAAGTGGTGAAAGACTGGTTGTCGATCCGGCGGCTGAAATTGCTAGAGTACAGGTGAATCTTTGTTTTATTTTTGTGTTTTATTAAGTAGAAAATGATATTGTTTCCTAATATGGCTGGGCGTAGGGAGAGAATGAGGAGAAACCGTGGTCCGGGCCCACTCAATTTTACTGAATAATTTGACTTGATAGATGAAAAAAAATCTTTACACGAACTAATCTGTTCAAAACTAAAGCTCAGTCCCGCTCAGACCCAAAAATATACATATATAGATACGCCCCTGGTATTATGAAACTTTATGATTGCTCTGGGTAAAGTATTCTGTTAAGTTTCCAACATGGGATCTTTAAAATGAGTGAAATGTAAAAGACGAAATTAAGAATTTTTGTTGCATTTTCATGTAAAATTATTATATGAATATTTCTGCTCACAATTTTGATAAATTATGAAAAAAATATACAAACAATATGTTAAAAACAATGACTTAACAAATTAACTTAATTAACTAACAAGATCAAATCTATTTTTCCAGAACTTTCTAGGCTTAAAACTGTTAATAACAGAAAAGCACTTCTACTTCAATTCCACAAAGGGCTTTCCCTGTCTTCTGAAATCCGAAAGTCAATCAACACCGCACTGCTTGGGTAAGAACAAAGGTAGGAGCCACCCGTACATAGACCCCGTAGTCGTAGAACGACTTAGAGAATTCTATAGGCCATACAATGAGAAGTTTTACGAATTATCCGGTATTAATTTTGGTTGGCCTTGATGTTTCGATTAAATATAAAAAAAATCATTTTTTTATATTTTTTAAATAACAAAAAAAAACATATCAAAATATAAAAAAAACATTAAATTCTTTAATAATAATTCACTGAATTTTTCTTTACTTTTTTTGTATGAACATTTATATTTACATATTGTAGTTAAAGAATTTGGTTAAAGAATTGTAACACCATACAGGAAAGCCATACAATGAGAAGTTTTATTGATTATCCCATATTAAATTTGAATGCCAGTAAAAGCGATTTTTAAATTATCTGTCATTTTAAACATTTAAATGTATTTTTTAAAATTTAAATATATTATAATTTTTCCATATTCAACATAAAATTTTATATTATTAATTTTATGATTTTTTTTATAAAAGTTTATATAAAAAATTTAGTTTTTACATTTATTTACAATATGGTAAGTAAATGTAAAAGTAAGAGATGAGATCAAAGTACTAAACATGCCAACATGTATTAATAGTAGACTGAAACATGCCATATTTAGAACATAGGAATGTATGTAAATGCTATACTTAAACTGTTATTTCTAGACTTAGAACGTTAGTTAGAACATTTTTGTGCAATATTTTTTTAGAAATAGAATATTTGCTCACAATTAATCTATAATTTAGATTGAAAAATGACATTTTATAAAAAAAATCAGCTTCACGCTGTATCCCGCATACAGCAGGGTAGGCAGAAGGAACCTAGTATTAAGACACTCCGTTCCCCACTTTCTGCCGAATTGGAGCCATTGCGTGTTGAGTGGCAGAACTCAACGCCGCAACATTTTATAATTGTAATCAATATAAATAAAAAATTAAAAATGTACTCTTAGATACTTAGTGTCGTAATGATTATCAATACATATGATCACATTTACTTAAATTACACTATACATATCTATTCAAATGCCATTAAATTATGTTTAAGTTATATAGTTCCTAATAACTAGTTGATATACATATGTATAGGAAACAGATCAATTTACGTTTCTTTTTGAATCTATAAAAGGTATACATCGAAATATTTAACAATTACTTTAAAAATTAGTTTGTAATATGTATTTATAATTTTTTTTATTATAAAAGTAAATAAAAAACCTTTTTTTTCGAAATGGTAGAAAATATTTTTTAATAAAATAAATATCTAAGATATATGTCTGAGCTATAATACATTTTCTTTTAATTTAAGCTAAAATGTTTATATTTTTATGGATTTTTTTACGTTATTACGTTAATTTATGAAGATAGAACTTTTTTATGAGTATAGTGCCAAATGTTTTACACAATTTACAAAATTTTATTTTTTTTATAAAAAATTCAAACTGATCACTAAATGTCTATCTAAATACTCATGTATATTACATATATCAATGTTTCGGTTGTATTATATTCTTGTTTTTAATATTAAAAAAATTTAGTTTATATAAATAATTTTGGTTTTATATACGTAGTTTCATTTAAAAACATGAATTCTTTTAAGGCTTTTGATTTGCAGTAAAATTATTTCGTAAAAAACCAAATAAGTATTTTTGTAATAAGAGCATATTATTTTTTTATATTAATTCATTTAAGATTAAAAATCAAATAGAAAAGGACTGCTTGGTCCAACGATATTTTTTTTTGATTATTTTTAAGATAATAATATATATAACAAGTATGACATATTTTTCCTAACACGAAGTTAATTTTGATTTTAAAAATATATTTTATTTGCGGATTGTCATGTCGTGTTTAAGAGTAATTAAAGAAAATATGCTCAATGTTAAGTTACTCACTTAATAAAAGTAATAAGTTTTTAAGCAAAATAATATTATTCTTGCCTTAATTTTATGAATTATCAATCAATAGTTACACAATATATAATTGCATTTTATAGGTTGTAAGTTTTACATAAATAATAAAAGTATTATGTTAAAAGACAGTAATTTTGATCCTTGTGGGTTGTGGATATAATTCATATTTTTTTAAATATTTTCATTTCATAATATATATTTATTTAATATTTAACATATCGTTCATTTGGAGCAACGATGATGTAATTACACTTATTTATTTGCAATATTTCAAAAAGTGCAAATACGTCGTTGTTGCACCAAAATAGCGATATTATATTTTTTGTAGTTTATCAGTTAGTTTCGTATAAGGATAATAAAATACTTATATATTTACCTANGATATAATTTAATTATATTAACATTATTATATATTTGCAAAATTTGGCGGCACACTTTTGAAATTTGGCGGCACACAAAAGTGCCGCGGCACAGTGGTTGAGAATCACTGGACTAGATACTCTACATGAGTATCTAGATAGACATTTATAGATTTATACTAGATATATAAATGTTTCGGTTATATTATATTATTTTTTTTAATATTAAAAAAATTTAGTTTATATAAACAATTTTGGTTTTGTATAAGTAGTTTCATTTAAAAACATGAATTCTTTGATTGCTTTTGATTTGCAGTAACATTATTTCTTAAAAACCAAATAAGTATTTTTGTAATAAGAACATATTTTCTTTTTATATTAATACATTTTAGATCAAAAATCAAGTAGACAAGGACTGCTTTATCCAACGATATTATTATTATTATTTATTATTTTTAAGACATATATAGCAAGTATGACATATTTGTCCTAACACGAAGTAAATTTCGTGTTTAAGAGTAATTAAAGAAAATATGCTCAATTTTAAATGAGTAAAAAGTAATAAGTTTTTAAGCAAAATAATATTATTCTTGCCTTAATTTTATGAATTATCAATCAATAGTTACACAATATATAATTGCATTTTAGAGGTTGTAAGTTTTACATAAATATTAAAAGTATTATGTTAAAAGACAGTAATTTTGATCCTTGTGGGTTGTGGATATAATTCATATTTTTTTAAATATTTTCATTTCATAATATATATTTATTTAATATTTAACATATCGTTCATTTGGAGCAACGATGATGTAATTACACTTATTTATTTGCAATATTTCAAAAAGTGCAAATACGTCGTTGTTGCACCAAAATAGCGATATTATATTTTTTGTAGTTTATCAGTTAGTTTCGTATAAGGATAATAAAATACTTATATATTTACCTATATTCCTAAAAGTAAACAAATAACAAGAGAGAAAATCTTACTAAAATTTTTGTACTTTATTTTATATCACACTATATTTTAATAAGACGTTAATAAGTGAAGAAACTAAAAACAGAATGTTTTAATTTGTATTATATAAGCTACAATATATCAATTTTATTTATGTTCACAGAATATTTTATATTTATATATATTTAATATAAAAAAAAAAATTACTAGTAATTTGTAATTGTATTTTATTGTTCTTTTATAGGGATGTTACGGAAATAAATTTCGGATGTTGAACACGGATACGGAAACTGGTAAAATATCACTTTGGTTGCTGTTACGGATATAATATTATTACGGACTGTACGAATTTTGATTACGGATTACGTTTTTGAGGAATTATAGGCCAATTTTGTAATATGATAATTTTGGTCAAAGATCAATTTACCAATAAATATATTTTAATATTATTTATATCATTTTAAAGCCAATTAGAACCAAATTAGTATCCGATTGTTTCTGTTATGGTTATGAAGCTCCGTAACACCCCTGTTCTTTCATATCATATTATATAGATATAGAAATTGCACTAAAACCATCCGTCGATCACATATAGTTGCTTTAGGAAAGCTTTAAATTACTTATATTATATTGAATGTGGTTAAAATAAAACGATTTCATTAAAATGATGCCTTTTATTCAACCATTCATTTTAATATGAAATTACAAGGCGATTTTATACCAGCCATGTATAAAATTAATAAAATCAGTTTAAATGGTTCGAATCAAGTTGATTTCCATGTATAAATATGTAAAATATATGTAAATTAATATAGTGTTGTAATTGAGTGTGTTAAAATAAATACATATTTACATCCATATAATTATATTTAAATCATTTAAGTTTAGAATATAAATGCATTATAAGGATAACAAGAAATCTTACAACCTATGTAACTATATGAAAAAGCAGTGTTGCCAGTTGTCACAATTTTAGCGGGGCGTCTTGATTTATTGCCTAAAATATGCGTCCCGATCAGGACTTCACTAGTCCTGCTTTTCATGGATTATTCCACGCACTGGGATTTTTTTTAAATACTTTACTTATCCAAAGCGCTGCTTTCAGTTCCGCCACTCAACACGCAATGCCTCTAGAATTCGGCGGAAAGTGGGGAGCGGAGTATTTTAAAACTAGATTCCCTTGCCCCAATTTAAAAAACGACACACCAAGAAAGAAAGCTAAACGAAATACAGCACAAAGTGGGAAAACGATCACAATTGAATGTGTAGTGCAAACAAGTACCTACTTACTCAAAAATAGTAAAATATAAGCAACTATTTACAGACACGAGGTATTTTTACTTATAATTATGATCTCAACGACATTTTGTATAAAAAAAATACTAGTCGCAGAAATTACTTCGATATATCATACGGCTTAATAGACTGAGATCTCAGGGCTGAAATTTTGAGGATTAACAGTCAGCAATATGTAGTTAAGACGGTATGTGTAATTACTAACTTGAAAGTTAACAGTCACCTACGTTAAAGTAGAAACGCTCATATTTAAAAAAGTTATTAAAATTATATTAAAAATATATATTTATTATTACCAGACGCTTTACGTGGGCCTTAACTACTGCCAGACGTCCTAAAGGTTGTTTAAAATTAGGGCAAAATAGGTTATACTAGCAATTTTTAACTTCTCCTATATTATTTAGGGACTATTTCAGGACCCCCTTAACCACCCAGATAAATCAGATGTACCTTTAATTGGCGCTACTTCAGAAAGGGCCCCACTTTCAAGTTTAGTGAATACGTCTTAACTACATATTAGACTAATAAGATATCTTATGAATCCAAAGGTTTATTTAGGTGACTCAGACTGCTCAAATCGCTGGAAGTAAGTTATGTAAGTAAGTATGTATGGATGAATGTCTATTTTCCATTCACGAACTCTGGGTTATATTATTTTATAAGCTTGATTCAAAAGCAAAGAAGTATATTTTTGTAGGATACTGTGAAGATACAAAAGGCAGATAATCCAGTAAACTGTATGAAAGTCCGAGATGTGAACTTTTTAATAACTTTTATTTGAAAATAAATTTTATAAAGGCCAGTCGTGGCGCAGCGGCACGAAGTGTGACTGTAAAACCGACTGGTTGTGGGTTCGATCCCCACTCGAGGAGATGAAATATTTATTTACATTTATATTTTCATTTCTTCGCTTTGATATCAAGGCAAAGCGCGGCGTTGAGTTTCGCCACTCAACACGCAATGCCTCCAGAACTGGGCGGAAAGTGGGGAACCGAGTGTCTTAGCACTAGGTTCCCTCTGCCTACCCTGCTGTGTGCGGGATACAGCGTGAAGCTGATTTGATTTTATTTTAATTTTATAAAAAAAAACATATCACATGATGATAAACAGTATGATAAGACGTTATCGTCAAATCATTGATGATGACAGTATAAATGTTTATAATCTTATGCTAACAGAATCATCTACAGAACGTTTTGATGACACAAATAATATTAATTTACGACGGAGCGAGCAAATTGCTCGAACACCAACAATTGATTCGGACAACCATAATAGATGCTAGCAACATAAATAAGTTGTAATAAGCGTATAAAAACAAAAAAAAATATACGCTTTTAAAAATTTGACGTAGCTTGATGAGAACGTATGGATTAGTGGTCAAAGCGCCTGGTCGGTTTCCAGGAGGCGCGGGTTCGAGTAGCGCTACGTTCAAATTTTTATACGTTTTCTAAATAAGTAACCATAATAGATGATTCTGAAAGTGAAATTCAAAGCATTGAATACAATCATTGTATGAAACCTCTATTCTAGGTACGTCAGAGAACGAGAATTCTTAAGAGACTTAGCAAATATGGTCAATGGAGGAAATGAAGGTGAAGCTGAGACTGTAGATAAGTTATTGAGCAGTGCAGAGGTCGACAACTGGATGAGGGCAACGGCATATGGTACACAATGTATGGCTTAGTGATCAGAGCGCTTAGACTGTTTCCTATAGGCGTGGGTTCAAATCCCGCTACGAATGTGGAAAAAATGTCAAAAGCACTAAAGTGTTATTAAATAAAATTTTCTTAATAAAAAAAAGTAAGCAAAGATACAATACAATTTTACTCTTACCTTATCCTTTATTCTATTTCATAAAAAAATATAAACATGAAATCCTACATACAAATTAAAGAATAATAGTGGACATATTCACATATAATTATATTAATTTGGTAATTCATGAAACATACTCTCGTACCACTATAAATAAAAAAAATACGAAAGCTGCTTTATGCTGTTTTGTATAGCAGGTTAGGCAGAAGGAACCTAGTTTTGAGACGCCCCTCACGCACCGCCAATTTTTCAAAACATTGCATAGTGAGTGGCAGAACTTATCGCTGCGCTTTGTCTAGATGCCAGTATGGGGCAATGAAAATATTTTTTTCTCAAGTGTGAAATCGAACACACAACTGTTGCGCTTACATTCAAACGCTGTTCTGTTGGGATATGGGGGTATCAAAATAATAAAATTAGTTATTAGATAAATAAACAGGCAATTCTATAGGGTTCACTTGAACATATGAAATGGAATCCCCAACTATTGCAAATACTATCGCCACGTTATCTTCGTACTTTGAATGTAATGCAGCGATTTCATCACCAGACGGCATGTTTGAAGATAAGCTGAAAATATAAGAAAAAAAAAGGTGAGTATGTTTGACTGTTAAAGTGCTACGGTGATATGAGATTCCTATTTATTTTCGCTAACTGTTAAAGTAAAAAGAACAAATAAAATAAATAAATAAATCAGCTTCACGCTGTATTCCGCACCCAGCAGGCAGAGGGAACCTAGTGTTAAGGCACTCCGTTCCCCACTTTTCGCCAAGTTCTGGTGCCGCCACTCACTCAACGCCGCACTTTGCCGCGTCACCAGAGCGAAGAAATTAAGATAAATGTAAATAAATATTTCATCTCCTCGAGTGCGAATCGAACCCACAACCAGTCGATTTTAGTCACACTATGTTATCCTGCGCCACGACTGGCCTCAATAAATCAATAATGAAAATAATTATTTCTATGCATTATACATTACCAATTCTACTGCTAATTTATTTATATGATTACGTATTTTAATAAGAAATATTGTATATATTTTCTTTTGACTCTCTACACTTTATTTCGTATGGACTAGGCTACACAGAGAGAAATTAGTGTTTACACGCTTCCCACTCGAATTGTGTATTAAATGGAGAAACTCAACGGTGTACTTTGTCCACCAGATCAGGCAACGAAAATCGAACCCACAACCATCGCATTTGCAGTAATAAGCAAACCAATTGCGCTAGGGCGGCCTCCTAAAACTAACTAATCATTTAATAAAAAATATTAATCAACCTACCTTAAACACAAAATTCGAAAATGTGGTGGAGGAGGATTGGTTTTCCTAAAATTTTGCACATCCCTATTATATACATCAAAATCTATTATTAAGCTGCATTCATCTTTTACTCTCTTCTCAGTTTGAATTATACTCAATTTTTTCAGCACAGACGCCATATTTAAACAATCTTGAGGTTTTACTATGGAATTTACTCTTGAATCCGTTGTATTATCTATAGAATTCTGAAACTCTGTAACTGCTTCCTTAATACTATTATAATAAGATTTCTTCAACTCCAACCAATTATTCGATTGACACGGCGTCAATTTCATGAAATCGTATAGAAATTCTTCTTGTCTTATATCTAGCAATTCATTGTTTTCCAAATTTTTTGCAACCAATTCCGCTCTTCCGAAATCATTAATATTTGGTAGCCATTTTGAAGAAATTGCGTCTAATAACTTTTTACTATACATTCTACTTTTACTAGGCATATCTTTACTACTGGTCGTCGCTACGTCATTTTCTATAGCACTTGTAGACGGTTCATTAGGTTTTATTTGTTTTTCAGACAGTCTTTTAAGAACGTTAAAAGGATTTTTCAATTTCTTTCCTTTTGGAAATTCGGGAACGTCTTTCATGACACAGTCCGAGTTTTCCGAATTTGATGTATCTAATGTCACGTGACGCTTGTTGCCCAATTCGTGCGTTGCTGTAATATAGTACTCTTCATTATACGACTGATTAAACGTCTTTAGAAGTTTTGAAAAAGAACGTCTGTGCCTAGCCGAAGATTTGCCTTCTTTCTCCAAATTTTTCAATTTAGCAGCGAATTCTTTTAAGGAATTCAGGTTTTCGTTGAACAGAACATCTTTATCGGTCACACGGCGTTTTTTTTCTACTGGCTCATCATCATCTAAAGTGATTGTATCAACAATTTCTCCTATAATAAGATCTAAATCGTCAGTTAGTCTTATGTTTGTCCTATATCTAGTATTGTACGTCTGTATCAGTCTACGGAGGGCAACAATGTTTTGTTGTTCAAAGTTACCGTTTCTAAAGAGATTTTTTAGCCTCATAGTTAAACTTTTGATGCTTTCCAGATGAGATATTTGGGCATTTTGTCTACTTCGTTTTCTATGATTGAAATTTTGATTAAAACTTTGAGGTCGAATGTAAATTTGAGGTCTTAATAGAAATTGTGGAACAAATAGCATGTTTGGCAAAAAAGGTCGTTGAAACATTGTATTAATGTGATTAAAATGAAAATTATAGAAAGGTCTTCGAAAACGGCAAGACCGAAATGAAAATTGTCTTAGAACATTTTGGTAACTCATAGACATATTTAAATTAGAAGAGGAAGATCTATAGCTAGTGTTTCTTAATCTTGGTATGTGACTACCATTGATTTCATCATTTGGGCTGTATCTGCTCTCTGACGATGTCTGATCACTTTTACAAAACATTTTTTTTAAATCTATACAATATGTTGATTTACTTAAATTCAACCCTTGTGGTAAATATTTCTTGTCAGCCACTTTACAAGATATTATAGTTTTGTTAAATATATCTGGCACAGAATTGAAATATTCATTTAATTTTTCACTATTACACGGCTTAAGTTTACGTTTTTTTATTATTTCCAATTTCCTCCATCCACAGATATTTTTTGGTTTCATGGTATTGTTTTTTGAAGCCTTAGGAGTGACGGGTGTTTGATTAATTTCTGTAAAAGAAATTAAAGTGATTAAGATTACAGAATGTAAAATCTGAATCATAGCGCTGGGCCACAAGTATGTGGTACCAAAGCAAAGTTCGGCGTTGAGTTGCGCCAATCAACACGCAATTTTATTAGAAATGAAGAGTTACATGTATGATTTTTTCGACGTCAAATAATTTACAATTAGTTCACTTAAATTACTGTAATTTCATATAAAATGAGTAAAAAATGTTATATATTATAATTAGAGGTACGGAATTTTCGCAAAAAAAATCACCAATTTCGCATTTATATTTTTCAAAATTTTTAAATTTCGCATAAATTTCGCATTTATACTTTCGAAATTATAAAATTTGAGTAAATTAGGTATTTATCAAACAACAATACAATGTTTAGTAATTTTATTACTAAATATGAAAGTAAAATTTAACAAAATACAAAATTTCAAAGTACAAGTCTTAACATTAAACCATTTTAATTAATTAAAATATAACATTTCAAGATTCGACTCCTTAAACGTCGTTCTTCGGTCTGTTACGACGACATTGTATATGCTGAAGAGGCGTTCAGCGACCACGCTGTTGGTTGGACTCCAATTACGGAAAGTTGCATTTGACAGCCAACAATATGTCCTTTACATTTATATTAATAGACCGAAGAATTAACCTATGAAAGTGCACATACCCATCAATTAGCTCATTTTGCGGAAGTCCTTGAAAAAAAGGAATTTTGAAAAACTTTCTAGCAATACGTTTATATTTAATTTGGTTGAACTTGCAGCCACAGATGGGCAAAACAATATACACATTATCTGTGGTCAATTCGGTATGTTTGTCAAGCTTACTTGCCAATTTCATCGTAGTGGCAACATTTTAGCTTATAAACCGTATATTAGTTATAGAAGGTTTAAAGAACTGTTATGAATACGCAATGTTATCGAACGTTTCATAAAATTATAGAGCATTTTAACTAATGAACGTTTTAAACGTTCTATAAGGGTTTTTTATGAATAAGGCCGTAACAATCCATCATACGAACATTACCTACATTTCGCATTTATTCGCATTTATGTGTAATTTTCGCATTTATTCGCATCTATTTCGTAAATACGAAAATTCCGTACCTCTAATTATAATACATTTTTTTTCTCCAGACTTTTCTTCTAAGTCAATAAATTATTTATTTACAAATATTTATTAGAGTTTAACAGGTTAGTAAAACTTTAACTAAAAAAATATTTTTTTAATAAAAAAAATATTAAAATTTGTGCAAAGTAACAATAAAATTAATTTATTAACGTTATTAAGATACCTTTGTTATAAAGAGAGATAACTGTGGTTAAGTGAATTATAAACATATAATGAAAATTATAATTTTTAAATACAACATATCGTCGGCGACTGTAAACATAATGTAAGCATTATAAACATATATATTATCAGAACATTTTTACAATTTCCAAATTTGATTTGTATTATCTTCTATATTAAATAATATAAAGGTAAATTTTGTGTATATTTTTTTAACCAAATGTGTTAAAATTTGAAGTTCGTGTCAAGCTAATGCAAAACAACCTTACTACAATATCGAATAACTAAGCCTGTTTGTTCCTCTTGGCACTGACTTCAAAATTATAAAACCTTTTTTTAATTTTATTTCACACTATCAAAGTATGTTTTACTTAATGTTTGTTTTACTTAAATTTATTTTATATGTTTTTAATTTATTGTTGGAAGTCCAATAAAAAAAGAATCATCGAAATCGATTGACGTGATATTGAGTTATTCGTCACACACATACATAACACAAATTTGTAATAATGTGATGTTAATGAAAAACTAAAAATCTCGCCTCAAGCGGCAGAAAGTGGCAAATGCAGTGTCTTAACACTAGGTTCTCTCTGTTTAACCTGACACATGTGGGGTACATGTCGCTGAAAAAAAGTTTTATAAAGACTTACTTTCAGGCTCTTCATTACTCTCTTCAATGTTCTCTGTGTAAGGTTCTTCCTTTATTTCATAGCATACATTAATTATTTCATCTTTCTCCAATAGCGTATCATTTGATTCTACACAATTTTTATCATTTATTTCTTCATTAGAACCAGAATTTTTCTTATCTACCGTTATATTTTTATCATAGTCTATTAAAGAATGTCTAAATACACGGTAGCCTAAACGACTGAGTGATGCATACACTTTATATTTTAATAGGGTAATTTTTTCTCTTAATAATAAAGTATAGGCTTGTTGCAGTGAAACTTTCACATCATTATGGGTTAAGTGTAGACAGTTCTGAAAGAGAAAGAGATAGATAAAATTCCTTATTGGAAAAAATAAAAATTGCAAACAAAAAGAAAGGAATCTGACTGTAAACATAACAGTTGTAGGTTAGATTCTTACCTGGGAAATAACTTATTTTTTATTTTCATATTCTGTTCTACAAACATTCATAAGCACTAATTTAATTTAGAGATAGCTTCTCTAGAACTAATAAACATAGACATATAATATTGTATTGTACAAATTCTCAATTTTATGGTGAACTTTTGTTTAGATTAATATGCACAATTTTTTTTAAATGTAAGAAAATAAATTAAGAAAATAAAAATAAAAGAACAAAAAAGGTTGGACTAAATAAATCTGAAGTGTTAAGCAACTTGAATAAAAAAAATATTTACAATTTCCATAAGAAATAAGGCTTCTTCAGGATTAAGAAATAAGTCTTTGCCTTTATTTTGTCCCAAATATTGCCAGTAGCCACCTACTTTTTGAGTCACTTCCGCCATCATAAATTCTTCCCTCCACACGGCATGACTCAAAACTCCACTGAAAAAAAAATTAAGTATGAATTAATACAAAAAGCATATATATTTTCAGATTCACACTATATCCTGCACATAGCAGGGTAAGGGTTATAAATATTTTATTCCTCCAGGTGAGAACCAAACCCACAACCATCACATTTACAGTCACACACTTAGGCCCTTTGTTCCAATGGCCTCAATAAATATCATATAAATCATATGGAACCAAATAAATCAATTACCAAATAGATAATTGTAAAATTTAAAAAATCTTTTGTTTTTGTTTCGTTTTTTAATTATATAAAATTTATTTTGTCTTGTTTCGCCACCAAAATGCAACATCTTTAAAATTGAGTGGAGTGGAGAAGAGGATATTTTAGCGTTAGATTCTTTGCCTAGTCTGTGATATGTAGAACAAAAAATCTTGTTAAAATATTATAGGATTAAATGACAATAATTATAGGTTAGATTTTAAATAATATTAAAAGAATTATATCTTACAGATTACATAAGTAATGTTAATATAAAAATTACCTTTTTTCTATGCGTTCTACTTCAATTAAATGTTTTCTAGCTTCCAATGCTGCTTGTATTTGTTTTTTCTCTAACCAAGAACCATTAGGAAAAATATCTTTCGAGCCAGCTTCTGGTAATGTAGCGCCCAGTTTAGTGGCACCTCTAGATACAAGATCATATCCCCTGAAATAAAAAAAACTATTAAAGCTTTTGCTTAAAATAAGACAATTGAATTTCAAATAAAAAAATATTTACGTCAAAATTTTGGTTTTGTTCATTTTTACTATGTATTTATATTAATATATTTTTGCTTAAAACAAATACAATACGTTTTATTTACACATTTCAAAATATTAAAATGTTAATTCACGTTTTAGTTTTTACGTATGAATTTGACATTTCAACCAATTTTGACATTTGACAACTAACATCTTTGTAATCTTCGTTTATTAATATGATAAAAAAAAATCTTTACTTTAACCCTAGAAAGATAGTCTGCGTATTATAAATATTGCTCTCTCTTTTTCTTTTCTTTTTTTGAAATATAAAACTTATGTATGTGAGTCAAAATTATACATGACTATCTTTTACGTAACATTTAAAATTTTAATTTATGGAGTATTTTTCTTGGTTTTCGTCTTTTTTATAAGCATACCTAATACCATTAACAAAGAGATAATAAATAAAAGAAATAAATGTTTTTATAATGAAGTAAAGGGCCGAATGGACAGAATAGATCAAATGTATTTTGTATTTTAGGAAGAGAACAAATAAGCATTATTGTATGAAATTAATAATATTTCTTGTATAAATTATTTTATTATTTACTGCTAGAATATTTGGAGCAAAGGCAAAGAAAAACAAAAAGTAATATAAAAATGAAAATGCATAGCAAGAAACTGTCATCAGCACAACGTATGCACAAGCGTTTAAAATCTCTTACTTTGAAGACATATATATACGATGAGATTTCTAATATGTAGCCGAAAGAAGTACCTTGTACTTCAGAAGACAATGATGTAGAGCCAGTAAAGAAAAAATACACTCATTGTATGTATTGCCTCTATAAAATTGAGCAAAAGTTAAAAATAACACGCAAAAAATGTAAAAAAGTATATTGTGGAGAGCATAACATTTTGCCAAATATATTTACCAAAGCTGTTTCTGGCTGACTTTTATGTTTCTTATGTGTGTAATATATTCTAATATTCTTTTTATAACACCAAATTGTAATTTTTTCAGAAAAAATAACTTTTATAAAGAAAAAGCTAGGTTCACAAGGTTTTCTTAATTTGTAGAAGAGGTTCAAGGTTATTTACTTTTTTATAAAAAAAATTATCATAATAATTAATTCTCTGTACTTTTAATTATTTGTACATATATATAAAACATAATAAAGTATATTTTCTTTAATATAATAAATATGTCCCGATCTATAGACAAATAAAAAATATGCGTCAAAATTACGCACTATCTTTAACATACGTAAAAAATATGACTATCTTTCTAGGGTGAAAGCATAAAAAGAATGTAATAATGGTAGAAGATAAAATATTAAGCAAGTTAAGTGAAATTTTATTATAAGAATTAAAGATTTATCATATTTATTTATTTAACTCCATTACTTTATTTTTCAAATTCCTGTATTCGCTACTCTCCACCTATTACAAAGAAATTACAAAAGTATTGAGGCCAGCCGTGGCGCAGTGGCACAAAGTATGACTGTAAAATAGACTGGTTGTGGGTTCGATCCCCACTCGAAGAAGTGAAATATTTATTTACATTTATATTTTCATTTCTTCTGCTGATTTTTATTGCGAAGCTGATTTTTATTTTATATAAGTATTAATCAACATCAGTAATGTACTATGTAAACGAATAAAAATTGTATAATTAGTCGTCTTCCAACTATTGTCTACTAATCATTAATAATCTAAATATTTTTAATATCTAACACGCCGTGACAGTGGCACAGCATCTGACTGTACACGCGATGGTTGTGGGTTTGATTTTCGTGTACATGAATTATTTTCATATCTTCGGTCTGGTGACAAAACAAAATATGTTGTTTATGCTACTCAATACATAATGTTTTAAATGTCAGACGGAAAGTGGAAAAGGAAATGTCGTAACACAAGGTTCCCTTCGTCCACCCTGCTATATAGCAGGGTGCAATGTAAAGAAAGCTAAGAAAAATCTAAAATTTTATCATCATTGATTTCTATACAAAAAAATCCACAAAAAGTAAGGTGCCTTATATTATTTGATTGCTTTATATTATAAATACAACGGAACGAAAGTGTCTTAATTAAAACGGACTATCTTAACACTAGGTTCCCAGATTCTCTCTGCCTACCCTGCTATGTGCGGGATATAACATGGAGTAAGCGTGGAGCAGTCTTAGATACAGGTGAACGAACCTGCGTCAGTGTAATAGTGATGTGACATTTATGGTGCACAGAACTGCACTAGTACTTCACAGTTTCTTTCACAGAAAAATCCAGAACTCAAATTTTGATTTATTACTTTAACCCACTAACGACACAAAAGTAGATACATGTAAAATATAAAATAGATACTAAAAGTAAAAAATGTATACTCACCTACATTCTTATATTTTGCTATTAAATTAAAATAATTTAAGAAGCGTAATTTTATTAATTTATTCATTAATTTGTCGAATTAATTAGCTTAGTGATTTCAAGATTGGAAGGTAATTAAATATTTACCTGGTTATATTTAAAAACCGGTCAAGTGCAATTTGGACTCGCTCACCGAGTGTTCCGTACATTTTAAGACTGTAGTTCAAAGGGCAGTACAACTTATAAAAATTGACAAACTTCAAGTTACGTTTGTTTTGTGTGAAATGAATTGCAAATATAAGTTTGTAATTTTTTTTTTCCTATGAAATATCCATAAAATTTCACGTTTCGATCTTCTACGTTGTAAGTTTTCATTCAATTCGTGTCAAATTTTAAAAATTGTTGTTCCACGGGAAGTACTCTTTAGAACTACGCAGTGATTTCCATATAAAATACAGCAAAAAGTGCTGGTATCATTTGATTACGTAAACTTCGATTGCTAGCTTGATTGTTTTCTGTGCTCTAAGGGACCGTAAAACTGAATATTTGATATTAATTTCCACATGATACCTCCGAGCGATCTCGAGATAAATATTCTGGACAGACGGACAACAATATACTTACTACATTCTTAGACATATATTCACATTTAATATAGGTACCCATTGTATGTTACATATTGTATGTTACCTTTATGTAGGTATGTATTGTACAATGTATCTTAAATTAGATTATTATAGAGGCCGTCGTGGTGTAGGGGAACAAGCGTATGACTAAACGTGACGGATGTCGGTTCGATTCCCACTCGGTATAATAAATTATTATTTATCTACTTAACTTAGCTTCACGCTTTACCTCTAGTGGGGTAGTCAGAGAGAACGGAACGCCAAACGCTACGGTATTTACGGTACGGTATTATTTATCAATATATAAAATTATTTCCTACACGACAAGATTGGCTAATAGATAATGGTTTTTAGTGTTACACCCGCCTTTTATTCATGATTTTTTTTAAATGTGTACAATAAAAAAAAATAATATCTTCATTTCTGCGCTCTGGTACCAAGGCAAAGTGCGGTGTTGAATTCCGCCATAAAAATTAAGCGAAAACTGGGGAACGGAGTGTCTTCGATATAAAAATATAGCTTAAATTAACTTATATACATACTAATGTCTTTTATCATTATAAATACGCCCTTATATATAGACATTATGCTGTAGTCTGCAGTTACAAACTAATTGGAAAACAAAACAACGTGTGAAAACGTATGTAGAAGCTATTAAATTATTTTATGTCTTTACTAATGTCTATTTATCTGTGACTTTCCTATTTCATATACATATTGAAAGTTAAATAGCTATAAATTATTTATAGCTGTAAAAATAATATAGTGACTTATAAGTTTATTTAACATGGGCAGTTCAAAATGATACAAAAAATTGTTCTCAATAAATTTAATCAGCTTTACGATGTATTCCTCACTCAGCAGGGTAGGCAGAGGGAACCTAGTGTTAAGATACTCCGTTCCCCACTTTCCGCCAAGTTCTGTAGCCATTGCTTATTGAGTGGCGGAACTTAACGCTTTTAGCCTGGACCCCAAAGCGAAGAAATGAAAATATAAACATAAATAAATATTTCATTTGAGTGGGGTTCGAACCCACAACAAGTCGGTTTTACAGTCACATTTTGTGCCCCTGCGCCACGACTGGCCTCATATAAAATATTTATAGGTATCTATTTTTAAAAGTAAAATTTCAGCTAATTGAATAAATCATTTAAAGCAATTTTTAAATTGTTTACTTAGTTTATTTATAAACTGATTGAAATAAAGCAAGAAATGCAATCAAATAGGAAAATCATTGTTTTTAGAGTTCCGTACCTTTTAAGAAAACCGGACAATCGCTAGTCGGGTTCGCCCACCACGGGTTCCGTACAAAAATTGGAGATCTCGAGCTGTTTCTGGAATTTAGGCTTAGCTAAGCCAGAGTCCTTTCATCTGATACCTCACCAGAACTAGCGGCTTTAATACCAAATTTTGCCCCACTTTTAAGACTAGAATTTTGTAGGATTTATCCACAAATGTACAGTTTTAATTTTTCCGTGTACTAGTACTACCTGTAGATGCTAGCTGCTAAATTTCATAACACTAGGTCAACCGGAAGTACCCTTACCTAATATTCATTTTGATTACCTTTATAGTGTCGAAATACGCGTTTTTTGCTATATAAATGGCCATATCTTTTTTAAGTATATGTAGAAATATTATTTTTTTCGGTAATCAAGGGACCGTAGATCTGAGTATACGATTTGAATTTCATCTAGATACTTCAAGTGTTCCTGAAATAAAGGCTCTTGACAGACAGACAGATGGACGGACAACAAAGTGATTTTATAAGGATTCCTTTTTTCGTTAAAACGGTTTCTACGGAACCCTAAAAATGAATTATAATTATTATGAAAATTATTTATAATTTATAATTTTTGTTGTATTGAAAATGAAATACATTACATTAGTTATCATATCAACGCTAATATATAAATATTTTACTAATATTAATAAGTAACGACAAAAAATTGTAGCTCTCTAAGTAAAGCCAACTTCATATTACTACTTAATACTAATTAGAGAGTTACAGTTGAATATACAAGTACGAACATTATTACCAAAAGTTAGTCACGGCTGATATGTTTTCTAATTCAAAACATTGTTAACTCAATCTAATTGCAAAGTGTTCATGCCAACGAGACGTGAGCTCAATTTCCAGTGATATTTGCTATCTTTGTATCCAACTAAAGTTCTCCACTCCGCTCGAGCGACGAAACAATTAACCCTGTTGTACCGAGACAGAACAAACAGTGAGGCAGAGACCGGCAGAGTCAAGTTCGTCGACTTCCCAATTTAGCCGGGTTGCTGTAGTAAGCTACGCGTCGTAGTATCTACGTTAAACGTAACATGTTGGTAGCTCGACTATCGATTAGTGGATTCGTCGGAGCCGAGCTTCGTCGAACGCACCCGAACGCTCCCGAGCCCGTCCGAACCGCGTCCACACATGGCGGAAGTAATGAAACGTATAAAGGATATGAAGCGGAAGAACAGTCGCCCTCCTTTTTACACACGTCTTACATATATTCGTCTAAGAAGATTTCTCTGTTAGGTTCTTTTCGCCTAAGGGTAGTAATAATGCTAGGTAATAATTTACTCCCTTTTAATATCTCACACAATCGAAAAATCTCAAATGTGACCAATATTGAAGCAGTTATAGCTATAGCATGTTTCTATTCTCATAAAGCTTACGAGGGCAGATGCCCTACGTGTATGAATCCTAAGTGCAAAACTGTAAAAGCTCTCCCACTTTCAAATGTGAAAGCGTCATTAACGTTAAGGTTAATTGGTTGTATATACAAGGGCCGGCTTGAGAATGTTCCGCGCTATGACTGCAGTCGTCGAGTGCTGGAGGCGTTTTAACGTATTGTAATACGAGTTTGTACGCGCCGCCCCCTCACACGGCGTCTTGCTGGCGACTTTAGTTAAAGGAGGACGATAGTCTTCAGTTAACGCAGGCGAAAGTCACCCGACATCGATTTAATCGTGGCAACTTTTCAAAATTTCGATTCACAATACTGTCCTCGTTGACGCCGCCGTCGATCGAATGCCGGGGGATGGGGCGCACCCCGCCGTACGGTTTTATTTATGGTATATTTTGACGTGCGCTTTTGCTGCTAACTTCAAGTTGCCCAGATAATGGGGTGATGGATAGTGTTATCGGTCGCTATTCACCGTGAACTGTGCCTGTACTTGCTGTGCTTTTATTATTGCAGTGTTTTGCGGAAAACCCGAAAGCCCTACTGATTTGCATACGGCCGTATTCTTTTTGCAATTATCGTGGAAATACCGGCGTTGCCTTTGACTATAATTTCAATGAATACAGTGGAACTATGTTAATTCACGTTTTAAACGTTGCGAATATTTGCTGTCGTATTTGTTGAGAGTGGTCCAGTGGACTGTGGTGCTTTTTATTTTTTAATATATATTTCCTTATTAAATACACATTTATTGGCGTGGTGTTAAGAAATATATATTTAAGGTAAGTTTTACATAATTATATTAAATAATTTTTAGGTGTATATGTACACAATATACAGCCATTATTTACTTTATATAGGTATATGTTAAAATAATATTTAAAAATAAAAGCGATATTTTGTTCCAAATTATCTATAAATAAATAGTGTATTACATGTAAAAACAAAACATAAAAAATATTTTATTCAAATATCCGACTGATGCATTATTATTCTAATATAATTTACGTATGTTTATTTTATTGTAAACAGAGAAGACCGGTAACGTAGCAGTGCCATCTATCGCTCAATTACGGAAGCTAGCTTTAGTTCTCCTAACGGCCGTTGCTACTAGCGCCAAAGTGTCAGCCGGCGGCACGCCTGCAGTCACGCGGCGTTGACGCGCGTCGCAACATGGTTGCGTGGGTGTAGATCGTTCGCTGATAAGCTATACATGTTTTCTTTCTTATCAAATTTACTACTACAGTTTTTCATTGAATACTTACTGTGTTTATCGATACTATTAGGTTGCGGAATGTTGCCAGTGTGTGGTGGAATACATGAAAGTGTTGCGCTTGTGTGAGTGTTTTGTTGTTGCAGCGGCCGACAGGGGCTGGATTTTGGCGGTGCAGTAGATATATAGAGTCGGCATGAGAAAAATAAACGGTATGTTCAGTGATTATTACTTTAAACGTACATCGTGTGTTCGATTTGAAATACTTGCGACATATTGATAAGGAATCGTGTGAAAAAGTGACCGGGTTCTGGTCAAAGATAAGACCAAATGCCAATAAGACCGTTGTAAACGAAGATCGAACTTAATACGGGGCGAATAAAATTGATAGCATTTACATAAATGTTACGCGATAACCTTTAACTAAGTTATACAGAGCTCGTAAATAGCAAGTATTTGCTTAATGTTAATGTTTGTATATATTGAATAATAATTTTAGATTTCAGTATCCACTTCAAATTTCATGTTTCTGTTTAAAAAAAATAAACCTCTACTTTCGATTTCTCAAACACATAAACAATCACTGAATCGTATTGTATTGTATTACAACAACGTATCTAATATCTGATGTTAAAAACCAAAAGAAATAAACTTAAGAATGCTATTTCTTATTCAAACTAACGATACAGCTTCAATAAAAAGTTATTACTAGCATACATCTCGAAATAGAGTTGCCTTAGTGAAGAGCGACCGAAATCATTAACCCTAACAGATCCCATACAATTGGTCTATATACACATAATCTGACAATGTTCGATGAGTTACGCCGGGACATGTTAGGTAATCAGCAACTGGGTCAATAATAAGAAGAATTTGGATTTGTATTCGTTTATATACATTATTGTTATTATCCTGCATATAGCTGGGTAGGCAGAGGGAACCTGGGAAGCTAGTGCTAAGGCACTTCATTCCCATTAGGACAATTCCGTTCCCCACTTTTCGCCGAATTTTGAAGGCATTACGTGATGGAACAACGGCGCGCTTTGCCTCTTTAACAAAACGAAGAAATTAAAGTATTAAATATTTTATTTCCTCGAGTAGGAATCGAACTCACAACCTGTCGGGTTAACGGTCGCTCGCTTGTGACCCTGCGTTGACAGGCCTCATTATATTGGGCTACTAAACTATGAGGTAAAAGTAAACATCTGCTTAATTAAGTGTGTTTCTTCCTGACATTTCTAGATTAGATATTTATATGTAAATTGAATTCGTTACGATCAGACCTCAAGGTTGACTTCTTAACCACAGTAATACGAGACGTGATGGAAATGCAATATTACTAATAGTTGCATCTTACAACCAACTGCACATGTGCTTATTACCTAGAGTTGCCATCTCCAAACTTTGAAATACATTAAATTTGGAGGTAGAAATACCAGTATAGATTACTGTGTGTTCACAAGTGAAAAAAACTCTACATTAGCATTACATCCCGGTATACAAAACGTTTAAAACGTACAGATTCTTTAAAAACTCAGGACGATGCTTAAAATCTATCCAAAATACCCCAGAACATCCCAAAAACCAGGACATATCCTGGGAAAAGTTTCCAACGCGCTAGGAGGTCCAGCTACAAGATATTAGAGCGACACGCAAGATTTATCGTTTAATGATTGCGAGTGACACGGCGCACAGTACAGAACACCTATTTGTTTTAATAACATGCTCAGATGAAGATACATTCTCCACCATGCCGCGGACTCCTGAGAACGCCGCTTATTGATAATACCATTGTTAATACACTATGGCTTCTTTTTTTTGTTATGTCTTAATTAATTGTTCGAACTGTCAGCGGGTTCTAGAGATTTATTATACTTCAATGCTAGGAAACGCTTTTTTAGAAGGCAGTTGCCAAGTATTTGCTTTAAATATGTATTTGTTTAAAACTAGCGACCAGCGCACGGCTTCGCCCGCTAAAACTATATATTATTAATTTACTAATTTGCATTATTTTCGTTTTGTTATTATTATTTTAAAAACAATACCTACGAGTATACCTATATCGAGGAGTAAAATTTTAGGCAATTAAATAAAAAAGTTATTTATAGCAATTTTATTGAACAACTTTCTTTGAATTGATATATATTTTTTATTTGTAAACCGAATGAAATTAAACCGAGACTAAATGTAGCTTCTGTTAGAAGCTTGCCAAAATACAATAGACTAAACTAAGTACAGATGATGTTTTAAAGGATATTCCTGACACGAAACACCCAAGAATTTCACAGCGAGAGAAGCTGATGGAATTCTTCAAAGTTCAATGTTCGATGCTTAGTTAATATGCTTGTACGTAGCGGCAGAAAATCAAATAAACAGTCGCTTTCATCTCCGGTTTATCGGCGATGCACTTCGTAGCCTTGCACTTTACCGTGTGTTCGACACAACTGCTCGTCTCTCGACCATTATTCAGGCCGAGGCTGTCGACTTATTTCGTTATCGATCATGCGTCCCGATAAAAAATGGTATATTTGATATCAATTTTGTAATTAAATAATGTAAATTTGAGGCCAGTTGTGGCGCTGAGGCACAAGTGCGTGACTGTACGTACTGTAGTACGTGACGTGACAGGTTGTGAATTCGAACCCCACTAGTGGAAATGAAATATTTATTATTTTCATTTTTTCGGTCTGGTAACAAGGTAGCGCGGCGTTTAATTTCGAAACTTAACATTCAATTCGTCTAGATTTCAATGGAAATTGGGGAACGGAAGTGTCTTAACGTAGTCTTAACAATAGGAAGGAAACCGGAACCTGGAAAGGTTCTCTCTGCCTGTCCAGCTATGTGTGGGATACAGCGTGACGCTAAAAAAAAAAGAAATTATAACATGCTTCACGAACAACTTTAGCAAGAGTATAACTTATACTGATACATTTGGTCACCTAAAACGCACACGGACCTTTCCATACTAAAAATTAATAACTCCGATCGTCTGTATATCAGATAACACGCCTATTGATTTCACCAGTAGTTCGATATACACTAATATTGACAACAAGCGGTAGTTTAGATGCTGTTACGTGCCCAGGGACCCGATGAGGAGACTACGTGACTCCCAGTTCATTGCACCAGTTTTTTTTCCCACTTGATCTTGTGAATGAGTTTGTGGACCTTGGGCGCGGACATAATTCTTTAGAAACAGGATTTATAGCTACGCAAAAACTCGTAATATGCATCTAGTTGTTGTTGAATATTAAAATGAGGTTTTTCTTAGCATAATAAGTTATTAAATATGATTGAGGTCAGTCGTGACGTAGTGGCATAAGCGTGTGACTGGAAATGCAACAGGTTGTGGGTTCGATTCCCGCTCGAAGAAATTTATATTATCATTTCCTCGCTCTGATGTCGAACTGTCTGTCACTACTCAACGCGCCATGCCTTTAGAATTCGGCGGAAAGTGGGGAGTGGAGTGCTTTAGCTCTACGCTCTGTACGCGTACGTGCTGCATGCGGGTTACAGCGTGAAGATGAGAAAAAAAAACATAGATGAAATAACCATATAATCTAAATAACCTTTTAATCATTTAAAAAAAACCAGGAAATATGATTGAAATTGTGAAAATGATGATTAAAGCGTTTTCATAACGCAATCTTTACGTTAATATGATATCAGTTTACATGTAAAAATCTCCCCATAGATAATGAACGGGGATCGTTTCGTGTGACAGTGTCGCGGATCCCGATTTTCAATAGCGCATTAACACTGAATATGGTGGCGCCGTGCGTGATTGCCATTTTTATTGGGATCGCACGTCGGTCTCGTACAAATTGTTACACTAAATTGCACGTGACAGTTCTATATTGTGTTATGACTCCAGCTTGAATTATTACAAATAAATCAGTCCTGTCCCAACCGTTGCAGTCGGTTAATTAATATCGTTGTTTATAGGTGAGGCCAGTCGTGGCGCAGATGCACAAAGTGTGACTGTAAACAACTGCAACTGGTTGTGGATTCGATCCCCGCTCGAGGAAATGAAATATTTATTTACATTTATATTTCCATTTCTTTACTCTGGTGTCGAGGTAAAGTGTGGCGGTGAGTTCTGTCACTCGGCACGCAATGCCTTCAGAATTCGGCGGAAAGTCGGGAACGGAGTGTATTAACACAAGGGTTCCTCTGCTTACCCTGCTGTGTGCGGGATACAGCGTGAAGCTGATCTTATCTATAGGTAACTGCATGTAATACAACTGTAGCTCAAACGGCTTAACCGATTTAAAAGCAGTTTTCATTATTGTATTTTGGCAAATTTTCCTTAACATTACCTAAGCGTTTCTTTTCGATTCTTTATATTGACACATTTTTTATAATTTAATAATATTTCTTCTAAATAGATGTTAAATATTGAATTGGCTGCAACTTTAGCTATCAATGTACAGATATTATCTTTAAAATGTTAATGTGAATAGATCACGAAAGTAATTCAGATGAGAAAATAAATAACCGTGTAGCTCAAGCGGGCCAAGCCGCGAGCGGTTTGCTAGTATATACTATTCTCTTTGACACGTCAAAGGCAAAACGGAAAAGGAAATCTAAATTAAGTATAATATTTAACCATAGATAATAAAACGATATCTTGCTCTTTGATCCTGCATCATTAACATGTGTGGAGGACGCCTCTATTTAAAGTCTATTCCTTTTTACGCCAACGTTAATAAAGATATAAGTAATTTCCGTCTTTAATCTGAAACAGGTACACACTGTTCGCTCGTACGCTGCAAGGGCGGCCTTAAATATTCCCAGGGGTGAAAAGGGGAAGGGATGTGAACCGGTTAATCAAGTAACGTGATACATTTATCTGGAGCACTCTTGATGCTGTGCCTCCGAGTTTTAGAGTATCGGGCTCGGGCACAGATTGAATGTAGAGATTGAAGTAGATTATTTGTTGTTTGTTAACTTTGAAATATGGAATTTGATTTTGTGTTATAGTTAATTGAAAAATAGTGTTCTTGTTTACATTGTAGTAATATTTCTGTATAGAGTCTTATATGTGAATAAAGATATAAATTTTATATGTATAACACATTGTTGCGCAGCGGTACGTGGTAAATGTGATGTTTGTTGCTTCGATCCCGTCTCGCAAATACTTCCCGTATTTGTATAATTTTCATTCAAATTTGCCACTTTGTCTTGAATGACTTGAAATCCGGTGGTAAGCCCAAAACGTAGTGTCTTGACGATAAGTTTTGTCTATTCTGTTATTCGGGAAAAGGCTTAAATGTGAAAAAGTAGTATACTTAATGTATTTTAATTTATTGAATACAGGCAACTAAAGCAAATAATCTATAAGAAATATATTTACATATACATTAAACATCTGCTGAAGCAACAATATGGACAGAATAAATATCTCATATCACTTTAAAATCAACATCCATTTCTTATATAAATTTAGGATTCACCGTCTATCTTGCTGTTTAATCTTTATTTACTACTAATATAGCACTGCCTTCTGTTAAACCATAAAGTTGTTAGACCGAGTGAAATACGAGGTGGCTCAGAACGTAGATGCCCTATTGGCAATGAATATTCAAAGTTGAATTCTTGTTGGCAATATCAGTGGTATTAGATCGATCGCGATGCAGGGAAATGGACGGAGTCGGTCGGTTGCAGTGTTTCCCTGTTTTACTGCATTCGATCTATTTGCGTTTATGAATGCCGATAAAGCTTAAGCACGCAGCTACAGGCACTTTTGTTTGTTATTTTTAGATTATTTTTTGTATAAAGAGTGGTTAAATTTTAATAGTCAACTTAACACTTTTTCAAATAAAAATCAAATCAAAAAAATTAAATCAGCTTCACGCTGTATCCCGCACACCTGCTGTGTGTAGGCAGAGGGAACCTAGTGTTAAGACACTCCGTTCCCCACTTTCTGCTGAATTCTGGAGGCTCAGAAGAGCGGAGAACTCAACGCCGCGCTTAACCTCGACACCAGAGCGAAGAAATGGAAATATAAATTTAAGTAAATATTTCATCTCCTCGAGTTCGGATCGAACCCACAACCAGTCGGTTTTACAGACACACTTCGTGCCGCTGCGCCACAACTGGCTTTTTCAAATAGTTTTCGGAAATCTTATTATAGGAATATTATTGATCATTGATTGAAAAACTGCTAATTCTAGAATTAGTCTTTGAACATCCGAAAATAATAAACACACACCGACGTACGAAATTAATTTTATTATATATATTTTTTTATTCTAAAAGGATCAAAATGAATAAAATCATTCGGCGTTAATTCAAATAAAATAAAATGGCGTGATTTTAACGATGGGAATTTGGAATTATTTTTGAGAGGCTGCTTTGGGATACGACCTTGTGTTTCGAAGAATTATAAATCAGACCCGACGTTTAAATTTGAGACTCACGTGGAATGCAGGTTTATATATTCGATTTTGTACTGTTCTTTTCTTATTTCAACGTACCTACAGAATCGTTTTGGCTAATATTATTATTTCTTTATATACAGGTAGGTATTATAAAAAACAAATGGATCCCATATGTATCAGTTTCTCTATCGATCTACCAATCACCCTGTATATTTTTGTACGAATTTATCGGATTCAATTGGATAATTGAGAACTTAGAAACATCTCTCCGCTCTCCGTCCATCCATCTCTACTCTCCGTCTAAATTTCGCTCACAAAACAGGATCAGTATTGTTTATTTTAGTGTACAATAAAGTTTTAAGTGAGAAAGCATGTTCTATATCTTAATGTACTTATCACTGCTATTAAAAATGTTTATATGAAGAATTAAACACTGATATGTATTATACCATACAAAGTGATCCGTTCATCGGCACGGGAAGTGACGTCATCTCGCAAGCTTCCTACCTTCTCGACCTTCACCCAAAGCCTGTTCGTGGCTGTTTATAAATTATTATTTTAAAAAAGTTGTTTTAATGTATCATATTTCTTATTTTAATGAATTATAATTTATTTCCGAATTACCATTTTTTGATCTTTTGACCTATTTCAACTGTTTCTATCAGATAATTTAAAACACAAGCGTCATTGAATAAAAATTTGATGATAGAATGTTATTTTTTTAAATAATGTTTATATAATACGTTTATGTATTAAATATTATATTTTTCAGCCTTTCGTTTATTGTTTAGGTTATTGTATTAAAATGTTGAAATCATATTTTTTACATATACTATAAGTATCTTATAACAACCGCTTACCAGTCTGATCGCTAGATTATCTTAATGGAGTTCTCATTATTTAAACGACTTATAGACGTAGATTTTTTTTAAAAACTAAATTAATTATATACAAATAATACAATAATATTGTTTTTTTTGGCTTCTTAAATTTGACTTAAGAATTTGGCGAAAGGCAAACTAAACCTAGTGTTAAGACACACTGTTCCCCACTTTCCGCTAAATTTTCGATGTATGTATGCTATGAAAATGAAAATATTATTAAATAATAATTCATTCTCTCAATTCAGATTCGAACCCAAACCATCACTTTTACAGCCACACACTTCCCACTGCACCACGGCGACCCCACAATATGAATTAATGTATATTAAAACACATAGCAATTATGAATCCAATTCACCATTACCTACAGCCCGTGTTCAACAAATAAGTAAGCATTAGAGACTTTCCCCGCTGATTAACTCCAGTCGTGAGTCACGAGGCTGTCGAAATAGTGGAAAGCCATCTTGCTACCGTGTAACAATGCTGTGTGCTTGTCCTCCACCAACAATGTGGAGGAAATCCTGTCCGGATCAGGTTGGTCTTACAATGAATCAATGCCATAATGCATCTCGCGATTTATTGTTTGTTGTTTGTGGTGCTGATTTGTGCCTCACGTGTGCACGACTGACACTATGAAGATCAGCTTCACGCTGTATCCCGCACGCAGCGGGGTAGGCAGAGGGAATCTAGTGTTAATACACTTCGTTCCCCACTTTCTGCCGAATCTGGCATTTCGTGTTTAGTGGCATAACTCAACGCCGCGCTTAACCTCGACACCAGAGCGAAGAAATGGAATTATAAATTTAAGTAAATATTTCATCTCCTCGAGTGGGGATCGAACCCACAACCAGTCGCAGTCAGTACAGTCAGTACAGTCACGCTTCGTGGCACTGCGCCACGACTGGCCTCAATGAAGATAGTGATCGGATATCGTTCAATATTCGTGTTTTATTGTAGGCGAGCTTTGTCAGGTTTCAAATACATGGTTATAGGTTAAGGATCAACATGTTATTGAAATTTTAAAAATCAGCTTAATACTGTATGCCGTATCCACACATATAGCAAGGTAGGCAGAGGAAGCCTAGTGTTAAGACACTCCCCTCCCCACTTTCCGCCGAATTATGTAGGATGTGCGTGTGTCCGGAAATCAACGCCGCGCTTGATCTCGACACCAGAGCGAAAAAATGAAATATTTCATGTTTTCGAGTGAGGATCGAACCCACAAACGTCGATAATATTCCATCAAAAAATTACCTACCTATATTAAATAGATAAATAAATTAATCAATTTCTTAAATAATCAGTACTTATTCGTGTTAATAGTATAGTCTAGTACTTGAAATACAAAGAAAATAAATAATTACAGTACATTCCTTGAACCGTAACACCAACACTACGGAGTTATGCAATGACATAACGGCCATTGACAGAGAACTGAGGACGTTCTTGAGCTTCGATGCGATAACGTTGTATAAGGCACTGTGCATACGAATTCAACGTACAATCGTTCAAGATGTATATGTGAAAAGTAATCAAGGTTTAACGTGACGTTGAGTTCCGCCGCTAAACGCCGTGTATATGCTTGATTAGTTGATTGACTTAAGAATTTGGCGGTAAGTAGAGAACGGAAGTGACGTCTTAATGGGAACAGAGTGTCTTAACGTCTTACTTTCCTATGTGGGAAGGTGTAGTGTGACGCTAAAAAAGTTTAATCTGCCTCTTGTTTAGGATGATTATTTTTTTATTAAATTTCTAATATAAAATACACATGTAAAATTCCTTTGTCGTACATATTACTTATTTTTATTATTTTTAAAGTGTTATTCCACAGTCAAAGAAAAATACTTAATTATAATTATATTTTTATTTCTTCGTTCTGGCACCAAGGCAAAAATTCGGCGGAAACTGGGTATCGGAGTGTTGTAATACAATATTCCCGTTGCCTGCTGAGTGCGGGATACAGCGTGAAACTAATCTGATTTTTTAATTAATTTTAATATTTAGCTACGTTTTAATAAAAAAATAAGGACTAGTTTTGCTCAAAACCATTAACTTTACGACCCAAGAGGTCGGTCATATGAGACTGCAATTAGCCTCTATTATAAGCCCTCCACCGTAACGCTTCCAAGGACGACCGCTCTCGTAATAGTCTTGTATCATACTAATTGCTTACGTATCGTGTTCACTGCATTGCACTTGGCACAAAGGAATTTTACTATTAGAACTTTCTGCTATATGTATAAGTAGAAATTTTAATAAATATTGGTATTGTAGTAATAGGAATAGTAAGCGTGTGACTATAAAGGCGGCAGGTTGTGGGTTCGATTCCTACTTGAAGAAAACTAAACACTTCGCTCTAATGTGAAGGCAAAGCGCGGCGCTGACCTCCAATCAAAATGCAATTGCTCTAGAATTCAGCGTAAAAATGGAGATCGGAGAACCTTAACACTAGGTTCCCACTGCCTATCCTGGCGAATGCGGGATACAACGTGAAACTAAAAAAAAGGTAGTTAGGATATCACTATCGCCAAAATCCACCATCTAACTAAGATAGACAGTTTTCATATGGCGATAGTGATATTGACGTCATTTTAAAAACATTAGACCACATCTGATATTTTTTGAAAAATATAAAATGATATGAGGCCAGTCGTGGCGCAACGGCACGAGGTGTGACTGTAAAATCGACTGGTTGTGGNGCAATGCCTCCAGAATTCGGCAGAAAGTGGGGAAAGGAGTGTCTTAACACTAGGTTCCCTCTGCCTACCCTGCTGCGTGCAGGATACAGCGTGAAGCTGATTTTTTTTATAAAATGATATATTAAAATAGAAATCTAAATATATTCAACTGTCGGAATACGCAATTTTTTCGTCATCCGCAATCTTTGAGTGCTCTTATACTTAAAAATCGGGTCAAGAGTGACTCGGGACTCGCACAAGTGCCTTTCCCACTTATCCCGATATAAGAAGTGACACTTAGATTTTGATAATATACAGATTTCATTTAAATTATTTTACAAAGTTTTATGTTTTTAAATAATATAAATGCATTAAAATGTATTAAAATATTTCGTTAGATTTAACAACATAGAGCAACTTTTGTTTATAAAAATTATTATATTTGCTTGATGTGATTGTCTACTTTTAATATAAATGGAGAACGGAAGTGATTTAATGATTGTCTTAACAATAGGTTCCCAGGTTCCCTCTACATACCCTGGTATGTGGGAATGAGTTGAAGCAATAAAAAATATATAATATATAAATCAAATAAATGCTACAATAAAGCGTCTTGTTGTACCCCGCATATAGCAGGGTATGCAGAGGAAACTTAGTGTCAAGACACTCCGTTCCTCACTTTGAGTGAGAGCGAAGTAATGAATATAGTAAGTACTTAATTCTCTGAGTGGGAGCCAAACCCACAATCGTCGCGTTACAGCCACACTCCTGAGCCCCTGCGCCAAGAAGACCTCTACAAAAAAGTAATTCTTTAACGGAAAAACGTTTCTACGAGTAATGACAATTATACAGTCAACTAAGCCGTTTATCAAAACATAAATGATGTCAAACAGTAATAATGCAAACATAATTATGTATTTTAATGAATCTAAATACATACGTGTTTGATGAAATATGACCTTTAATCATATGACTTTAAGGACTTTAAATGCTAATAATTCGACTTTTACGACAGCAAAATGACCCTGGAGATAGACAAGAGCTGGTATTGTCGCTCGTGAGTCACGACTCGAAAGTGACAACTTTCAATGATAGACAGTCGCAAATAAAACTGTTATCGGTGTTACGTTATTGTTAGTTTCGTTATATTTAATTAACTAGCGGCCCACTCGCGGCTTCGCCCGTATACCACCTATAATATCTTTTTATTATGCTGCATTTGCTGCTGCATTTGATACATTCAATCATGAACACAATGTGGCTGTATGATAGTTCGTCATCGGCGGCAAGGGCGACCCCCGCGGGACTCAAGCCTAGGCGTGCGGCTAAACAGAGCGATGAATTATTTTAATTTTACATTTTCTCTAAAGTATACGTTCAAATTACATGCAATAATAGCCGAAGATTATCTTCATTAAATTTTCTTGATGATGAAATAACTTTCGCTAGTAAGTTTTCAATATGTATACATGTGAAATAAAAATCGATGAAATATCACATATCAATATTTTTGTCACAAAATGCTTGATTGTCATTTATTTATAAGAGATAGATATATGGTGTCGCGGACTTTTTTTTAATAGTATCTATAAATAACTGTGTGTGCAGAGGCAAGAATGCAGCTTTCATACAAAACAAAAAGAATGGAAATCGGACGAGTAGATCCGGAGATCTTAGCGTTTAAGCCACTGATTCCCAGCCAGTGAAATATCACATATCAATATTGAAACCTAAATATGGTCCGCGAACGATTTTAATTTTATGACTGGTGATGGCGAGGCGACTACCAAGAATGATATAAAAGTGATCCTTGATCAAGTAAAGCTTGGGAACCCCTGGTTTAAACAAACATGCAAACAAACAAACAAACTTCCGCTTTATTATATTAGTATAGATGATGATGTTGACTCTACATTGTCACATATAAGAATATATGTAGAGTGTTGTAAAACTGTTGATTTTTATCTATTCTAAAATAAAGTCGTTTCTGTTTGGTTTGGAAAAATATGCAAATCTTTTCTTTAGTATTTATTTTAGTTTCACGCTGCATCCCGCACAAAGCAAGACCGGCAAAAGGAACTGGGAACCTGGTATAATGAAACCTCGGTTCCCATTAAGCCACTTCCTTTGACCAATTTCCGCCGAATTCCGGAGGCAGTGCGTGTTGAGAGGCGGAACACAACGCCGCACAGTTATAGAAATAATTTTAATAAAAAAAGGATTCCATCAGTCGCTCCACGATCCACCATCATACTAATTATTAATATTTGACGTAATTGGTGTCAGTTCTGATGGATGCAATAGTAGGTACTTGTCGTTAAGCGATTTGTCATTTATTAAAAAAACAAAAAATATAATTTTGAAAATAATACTTTAACGATTTTTTTAATCCATTTATTTTATATACCTAAACTTTATATCAAGTGCTAAAATAGAAAGTTACTTTAAACTTTTGTGTTTTAAACTATAAAATTTAATACCACACGGGGCAATATTGTTAAATTTTATGAACCCTTATCTGTATAATGTATGGTGGTGAAGTTCCAAGAAGTTCCTTGCGCGGACCCTCCGCTTGCATATCAAGTGACAAAACAATATAAAAATATTCTAAAGGAATATCAAATTTACCGATTTTACTAAGCAATATCGAATTTATATTGGTGCGTTCATATAAGTACTCCTTACCACCTACTAATATGGAATAATGTAATTTTCGACGCGTCTTTCCTTTACTAATCTCATTGCTTAGTTTTGGGAGTAGACAAAATAAAAATTTTATTAAGATTCCAAGTCACAGTGCGGCGTTTAGTTCCACCAGTCCACACGCAATGCCTTTCGAATTCGGCGGAAAGTGGGAAGCGTGTCTTAATGAGAACGGAGTGCTTTAACACTAGGTTCCCAGATGCCCTATGTCTACACTACTACGTGTGGGATACATATATTTTCAATAATTGAAGCTCTTAATTACGATTTTTTTGTCACTATTCAAACTAGAAATATTTTATGTATAATATCTAAATAAAAAAAAAATACACTTTTTTTTGTTTACTTCACCTATGATAGGCATAAATTAGTCTATGCAAGAATAGTAAAATGCCTAACACGCATTCCGTAAACACGGTCGACGCGTGTTCTACAAAATGTACTATCGACATTTTATTGTTTTGATATTTATTTGTGGTTCATATATGCAATTTGCAAATATTGCTTAATTTTAATTATGAAATTTTATTGTATCAGTTGTTAAATATATTTTATTATTAATTTAATAATAATATTTCATAGCGGCCGTCGTGGCGCAGGGGCACAAGTGTGTGGCTGTAATGTTGTGGATTCGATTCTCACTAGGGGGAATGAATTGTTATTTATTAATATTTTTATTTTATTTATTATTATTTAATTTCTTCGCTGTGGTAACAGGACAACAACGCAGCTTTGAGTTCCCCCACTCAATACACAACGCCTCGAAAACAGCGGAAAGTACGTACTGTTTCTTGCCTACCATACGAATGAGGAAAATAAAATATATTTTTCAACATTCTTGTTGGATTCCTTGAATTGACGTCTAACGGAATTGTAAAGTAAATTGGTACAGTTGACTATTCCAAATTATCGCAAATTTATCAAGAGCTAGAGGTATTTACTTTTGTACTATTTGACGAACTAATGGTTCGAGGTCGCCTTCTCTTATTTAAATAGCGTTACCTTATATACCACCAAAATCACATCCAAACGATGTTTACATACACACTGTGACTTATAAAAACTTTTCTAATCACCGCCCCAGCAAAATAACATCGCATAAATAAATTTTGTCCGAATTTTATATTTGAATGCGTAATCACATCGGGATTTTTTTCCAAATTTGGTTCAATATCTCCGTTTTAGGGTCAATTTTCGCGTGACAGCTGAAAATCTGTGGAGTGCTTAATGTTTTCAATTCTCCATAATCGGTTTAGAATTTCCAGAGCAGCAGTAATTGGATTGGAGGAAGTTGTCCGTTGCGGGTGAATTTTTCACGGACTTTGGCGCTGCTTTGCCAGTGTTTAGTCGATAGCGCTTGAACCCCTTTTGTTTACGTTAGGTTGATTAATATTTAACGAGTTATTGTGGAATAAAAGTGGTAATTTAAATTTTTATTATTTTTTCCTTTTTTTTCGTTTATCACTAGTGGGGTAGTAGGTGGATATTAGTAAAGGCAGTAGTAACATGCTTAGGATAAATAAAATAAATAAATCAGCTTCACGCTGTATGCCACACATAGCAAGGTAGGCAGGGGAAACCTAGAGTTAAGACACTACGTTCTCCACTTTCCACCATTTTTTTTGAGGCATTTCGAGTACAGTGGCGGAACTAAACATCGGGCTTTTGCTGTGGTGCCTGATAGTGAAATAACAATTCATTCCCCCAAGTGGGGATCGAACTCACCACCGTCGCGTTACAGTGAGACTCGTTGTGCCACTGCGCCACAACGGTCTTATTTTTAAAATAAATCTAAATTTAAAAAAGAATATCTATAAAAAGCACACTGTCTGTAACAAATGCTTATATCTAGATGCAATGTAAGAGAACTCACAGTGTATAAAATATTCCTTTTCAACCCTGCAAAGTACTTCATTTTTTATATACGCTTAATATTTAGAGGGAGCAGATGCAAACCTTTTGCCATCTTTCACTATTCGGAGTCGTTCACATGTCACGGGCCTAATGTGAAGGGTGAGACATATTATATAATCGACAGCGACAATTTTCTTAGATTTATAATAATAAAAAATGTAGTTTTTAAAGGCAGTTTATTATTTTTTTTTCTTATTTTTTATATCTTCATTGAAATCGGTTTAGTAATTTTTGAGATATGGATAACCACAACTTTCTAGATAAGACATATATACAATATCGGTAATTGACTAGAATTTGAAGTCTGTTTTCTTTTATAAACTTCTAAAAACATACATGATTATATAGAACCATAGCATTTCGGTTTCACGTACACTTTTCTTAAATCAGGACAAAATAATTCTCATTTTACAATTATTTTAATATACCAGCTACCTATACAGAAATAGGCAAAATCAAAATCAAATTAAATTAGCTTTACGCTGTATCCATATCCATGTAATCAGGGGGAACCTAGTGTTAAAACACTCCGTCCCTTGCTTTCCGCCGAATTTTTGCCGAGGCATTGCGTGTTGAGTGGCGGAATTAAACGCCGGGACTTTTACCTTTGGTGCCAGAGGGACGAAATTAAAAATATTAATAAATAACAATTCATTCCCTCGAGAGGGGATCGAACCCACAACCGTTGCGTCATACCCTTGTGCCCCGCGCCACGACGGTCTTAAATAGGCGATGATGGATAAACCCAAAACTACTAAAATAAAGTACAGGTATTTTCTAAGTATATTTCTAAGTTTTTATTGTTTCGGAAAGACTTTCAATTACATATTAGACGTTTAAGTGATTGCGAAAGAGGGGAGCCTATCCATTTTTCTGATGGCGTATTGACAATATTATAGGTTGTCCGCTCACCCTTTTGCTGGCCTTTCCTTGATAGTGTAGTACGTTAGTACGATGACTATATGGAATAATAAATTCTATACTTAGGTAAGGTGACATTAGCTTATGTAAATGTCTAGGGTTAATAAAATGTGAGTGAGTTCCATTGTAAAAGCGTATTTTCCATCGATGAAATGAATGTAATCTTGTATAGGTCCTTAGAAGGTAGAATATTGGACTGATTGTTTCGGAATTTAAGGCCCGCATTTATAAATCGCTCTCAACTCTGAGATCGCTCTTGAGATGCCAATTTCGTTCATAAATTGTATGTGTGAATAAACATGGCATTTCAAGATCTATCTTAGACTTAAGAGTGATTTATAAATACGGACTCAAACACGAAGATGATAGATAGGTAAGTTTTCTGAGTACCCATTTTTGACGTTTAACTAAATTATTTTGTTTGAGGCCAGTCCTTGCGCAGGAGCACAAAGTGTAACTGTAAAACCGACTGGTTGTGGGTTCGATCCCCACTCGAGGAGATGAAATATTTACTTAAATTTATATTTCCATTTTCTTCGCTCTGGTGTCGAGGCAGTGCGCGGCGTTGATTCTGCAACTTAACACGTAACGCCTCCAGAATTCGGCAGAAAATGGGGAACGGAGTGTCATAACACTAGGTTCCCTCTGCCTACCCTGCTGTGTGCGGGATACAGCGTGAAGCTGATTTTTTAAACTAAATTATTTCTGATATAGTTTTACTTGCCAGTATCACTTTTATAAAAACTCATATAAAAATTACATTAGATTAGCCAATTATATTATTATATCTATCTCCTTACTAACAGCATACTTAAGTTTATCCAATAAAGATATCTTTATTGACGACTTGAAGGGAAAAGTGCAATGACCTTTTAATGACATATCCAACACAATACTCTACGTATTACTTAGTATTACGACGTGGGACAGAACAATAGGATAGTGTCCCTTCCTTTTATAATTAAGTATTTCTGTTTCTAATTGATTTAGAAAGTCTTTTTTTTAGGTTTACAGGTGTATCCGTTATACAGCAAGGTGGGCAGAGGGAACCTAGTGTTAAGACACTTCGTTTGCCACTTTCCGTCGAATTTTCGAGGCATTGCATATTTAGTTGCGGATTGCAACGCCGCAGTTTTTTCCTTGTTATCAGAGGAAAGAAAGAAAAATGTAAATAATTAATGATTCATTCCCACGAGAGGGAATCGAACTCGCAACCGTAGCGTTTACCGTCACACGCTTGTGCCACTGCGCTACGGCGGCCTTAAGAAAGTTATGTTGAACAATATTCAACATTTTTAAACATTTTTAAAGTGTTATTCCACACTTAGGAAAGAAAAATACTTAATTAGAAAACGTATAAAAATTCGAACGTAGCGGGATTCGAACCCGCGGGTTCGAGTCCCGCTACGTTCAAATTTTTATACGTTTTCTAATTAAGTATAATATTCAACATGTTGCTTTTTATACGCAAGTTACAAGAAGAACGCAATTAATAAATGTAAATTAAAAAAAAAAGATTCTTTTTTAATAACCGCAGCCAAAAACAGTGTACTTAATATAAGCAAATATTAAAAAATGATTACTTATTTTCGTTTATTATTTTCATCTTTTGTATGATTTTGGGACATCGAAAGCATTGTTATCCACTTTTTTTTTGTAATTTATCAACTTTGTTTTTATGTATAATATAGATTTATTTTAAGAGACGTACGATATCTAATATTAACTATGTATATAAAACTCTCATTTTACTGAGTGAAATTCCTTCAGGAACGTGAAAAGGAAATTAAGTTAATTAAGAAATAATAAAATGGTAAGAGAAGTATCATTTTATTATTTCTATATATATCTATATATACTAGAGGAAGGTGATGTAAAAAGCATGACAGTGGATGAGGCGAAAGAGGTATGTAGAAACCGTAGCGTTTGTCTCTCTGACTACCCCGCTAGGGATACAGAGTGAAACTAAGTTAAGTTTAGAAATAACAGTCGAGGCCATCGTACATAAGCGTGTGACTATAAACACAACGTTAACAAGTATGACTCGAACCCACAAGGTTCGAGTCATACTTGTGAGAATGGTATATTTAATATTTTCATCTCCTCGGTCTGGTAACGAGACAAAATACCGCGTTGAGTTACGCCACTCAACACGCAATGCCTCAAAATAATCTTAATGGAAACCACTGGGTTCCCCGGTTCCTTCTATATGCGGGGGATACAGCCATAAGGCTAAAAAATAAATAATTTCTATACTACCAACTTTATTTTTAACTGTTGGTTTTTAACTAGCTAACCGATTACCAAGAGAATGCTTATAGTTGAATTCAAATCGGACATTTATGCAAAGTTGGTTAGCAATAATGAGTCTTTTGTGTTTCAGCATATCTTTCCACTCGTTAAATTTTACAGACTCCTTTGTGTGAGCCTACGTAAGCTTATTGGGTCGAACCTATTTAAATATCTAATTACTATCCTACGTTTAGATAAAGCACAAGGTATAGTTGTTTAACTGTTTGTATAGTTTAGACTTAAATTGCAATGAACTCTAGCTTTAAAATGGACTTTTGTCAATGATGGATTCGTTCAAAGAAATCTATACGTTTAAATATACGTTTTTTTATCAAATATACGTTTTTTTATCAAAATTTTAAATATTTCTTTTTTTTAGCTTTACACTTTATGAGACACGTAGCATTGTAGCCAGAGGGAGCCTCGGAACCTTGTGTTAAGTCGCTCCGTTCCCATTATGACACTTCCGTTTCCCACTTTTCGTCGAATTCTGGTGGAAGCATTACGTCGAGTACTTCAATATCTCGTTTTTCCTCGTTACCGCAGCGAGGAAAATTAAAATATTAAAAATTTCATTTCTTTGAGTGGGAATCGAACCCACAACCTTGTGCCCCTGCGCTACGACTCATCAAAACTTAGAATATAAAACTATTTATTAACTTAGAAGTAATTAAAACATTAAATGACATAAGGAGTGTGTTTAAATGTCTGTTTATATGTATTTTAAATGCAAATAGGCTATATTTATCGTAGTATATTATATCGGAATTACATTTTCATGATAATAAATTGTGTGTTCGTGTCAAATTCACTGTCAAGAGATTGAATTATTCGCTGGGAGTATCTTTTCGAATTTTAGCATTACGGTTTAGCTTTCCGCTTTGTGTTTCTATTATGTACCCAATAGATTTTATTAATAATCTTATTATTAAAAACTATTTACTGCATTTTATATTTTTATGCACATATAAACCACTCTCAACTCTGAGATATATCTTGAGAGCGATCTTAAGATGCATTATGACTTTCATTTATAGATTATATTGTATGAAAGAATTAGTCATCTCAAGACCCATGTCAGAGTTGAGAGCGGTTTGTAGATACTGGCCTATAACAGTCTATAGTAGTATCTAATTTTAAAAATCTCTGGATTAAAAATGTACTTTCTAAATTATGAAAATAAAATTCTTAAATGATATTTTCAGTAAACGTTACACATTAATATATTTCTTATACAGTGATATCGAATTTAAAACAATATTTTGGATTTTCCCTTCCGCCAAGTAACTACCTAAGTATTTATTACCAAAAAATAAAAAAAATGCCAACAAAAGTAAAAGCTGCATGTTCCCCGTCAAAGTTTCATCTGAAGAATTTTATTACGAGCGCGTTACAAAAGGCTTTTGAGTGTACGGCATTCAGAAAAGTCACAAAACAGCAATAACTTTGTGAGCGCTCCTCCCCGTATTGTTTCGGCGTTATTTTTGAAATATGTTTATTGAATTTTATTCGAGTACCTATTGCTAATATGCGCTAGTCGTGGCGTAGGGTACCAAGGTTCTGGGTTCGGCACTCGAGGAAATATAAAAATAAATTTAATTAGCTTCACACTGTATTCCGCACACAGCAGGGTAGGCAGAGGGAACCTAGTGTAAAGACACTCCGTTCCCCACTTTCTGCCGAATTTTGGAGGCATTGCGTGTTAAGTGGCAGAACTCAACGCCGCGCTTTGATCGAGGAAATGATATATAATATTAATATTTTTGTTTCATCGCTCTGGTGTCGAGGCGAGTTCCTTGAGGTTGAGTTCCACCATTCAATACTGTTTTAAGAATTTTGCGATAAATGGGGAGCGGAGTGTCTTAATACTAGGTTAGGCCTTCTGTCTACCCTGCTGTGTGTAGGATGCAGCGTAACGCTAAGACAATGTCTACAATGGAATGTTGATGTTTCTCATTTATTTGCTTAATACCTTTACAAAATCGCCTTTGTTTCGAATTAAAATTAGAAAGTTACGCGGTTTTGTAATGGCGCTAACAAAAGATCATGAATATACGTTTATGAAAATAACTTATTTTTTTTAGCTTTCTACTGTGTTCCGCACAAAACAATAGTAGACAGAGGGAACCTGGGAACCTAGTAAAAGACACTCCCGCTCCCCACTTTCTGCGAAATTCTGGAGGCATTGCCTGTTGAGTGGCATAACGTAACGTAATGAAAACTGTTAATTAGTTATTATCTTGATTAAATTGCAAAATTTTCTCTTAAAATAATTTTATCTAAATATTTCTTACATTACATCAAAATGTATGATTAAAGTGAGCGCTTATCTTCAAAGTTGTTTAAAGTGTGACTTTGTGCGTTGAAATATTCAAAAGTGTACTTAATTAGGGACGGTGCTTTTGTGAAGAGAATTTACGGCTTAGGGTAGAAGTCACTGTATAGCCCGGCCGAATAGCGTGAGAGGCGTAATGTATGTACGGGCGAGGCAATAAGTGCCTCCCTTCTTGACCGGATTAAATTACAACCGGCATGCTGTCTAGGGCTGACCGCGGTTTATCGATTTTTGGGCTGTCTTATCTTAATTTGTGTGTAGTTGGCATATTTTCGATTTTACGTTTGCAAATACCATTTTTTTCTTATTTTTTTGAATAAGAATAATTTTTTTTTATAAAACCAAATTTTATTGAAATATTTTACTATTACATATGATTATCACACATCGGTTGTCGGTTCTATCCCCATTCGAGGCTATCAATTATTATTTATTAATATTTTCATTTATTCGCTCCAGCACTAAGGCCCGGCGTTGAGCAACAACACGCAATGTTTCGAAAAATTCGGTGGAAAGTGGGAAACAGAGTGTCTTAATACTAGGTCCTCTGCCTACTCTGCTATATGCGAGATACAGTGTGAAGCTGATGTATGTAAATATCATAAAAATATAGATCTTTTTATTCAATTTTGTTTTGTATGAGCCGCAAATATCTCGGTAGTGAAATGTTGAGAGTAGCGGAGCAGCTTATATATGAATTCCTTTCTTACTACGCCTAAGTGGTTACATATTATTTGACAGGTGACGAGACGATCCGAGAGCGTTGAGGGTACTTGGGAAAATAAGATAGAGTTTATTGTAAATTTTTACAAACACCTTATAGATGAATACTTGAATATGATATACAAGATTATTTATATTTAAATTTATTCAAAAATTGTCTACTAATTTAGAAGTTCAAATAGTCTTTTTGAAAACTTTAGAAGAAGAATAAAAAAAAATAACAAAAAAAAATATTATTAAGTATTAGCTTAGTAATTACAAACATAAATGTTTTTGTTAGATATTATTATAGATAAGCGAATGATTTCCATTATTAATTTATATAATAAATATTTTCGTTTATCCCGAATAGGTACATCACTAGTACTATTGTCCATTCGGCCAGAGTTATATCGCCGCGGGTGATGGGACCTGTCGCAGACCATTTCCTCTGGCGATCCACTCTACATCGCTTTTCCTTTTGTTTACGATATTTCGGTTTTTTACCTGCGGTTTTGGGCGATGTTTATGTGTTTTACCTATGTTAGGTAACAAGTGTTCCCACATAGTGAATGGCATACAAGAAGATTAAATATTTATGGAGTAAAAAAATAAGAAGAAATGTATAAAATAATAGGCTTCTTTTTTTATAATTTGTCGAAATATAGAATCTCCTCGATTTATCACTAGATTTTCCTAGATTTTCCTGTTGAGGTAGGTACCTACTGAAATCTAAAATGCAAATTAATAAATAAAAACACACTAGAGAAATACAATGTTTTATTTTAATAAACGTCAGAAACAAAAATCTTTCCCATTTCTGAAGTGTATAATGTTATAACATTATGCAAATGAAACTATATGTATGTATATTCTAATCTCAACAACACAACACCTTCCACCAACACAACAACTTCGTTCCCCACTTTCCGCTGAATTCTGGAGGCATTGCGAGTAACGTGGCGGAACTCAACGCCGCGCTTTGCCCCGACACCAGAGCGAAGAAATGAAAATATAAATTTAAATAAATATAAACTCATAGATGAGAAACTTAATTTAAATTAAAAGCTGTGGCCGAGGATGCGGTTGCGGTCTTCATAGAAACTAAACTGACCATACGGATGTCCATTCAATCTTGTTCGCTACTCACGATGTACCGACATCGACGGAACTAAGTGAAGCGTCACTATTTCCGGATTGTCAATCTCGTAAGGGAAATATTGTATACTATAACTGTATATATGAGGTATTTTGAGGTGTTGAATATTCTTGATTTTTCTTAGTTAAATACTATATCCTGCATATAGCATAGGCATGTTGAACCTAGAGGCAAAACACTCCTTTCGTTACTTTCTGCTGAATTTTCAAAGCATTGCGCTGTAGAGTGGCGGAACTTAACGCCACGCTTTGTTTTGCCACCAAAATAAATAAAAGGTTAATATTAGATAAATAATTCATTTCCCCGTTTGGAAATCGAATTCACAACAGTCACGAAACCCTGGTCGAATATTCTGAAGAATATTATTTCGTTGTAGCGCTACCACAGGTGTCTCATATCCGTCAATTTGTATAACACACGCTCCTCTGTAAACGTGACAGGTGCTTTTTTTTGCGAAATATGGTAACCCTTACAAAAACGACTTTTACCCTGAATTATATATAAGGGGCTCAGAGGTGATCATTGCCATGGATGAGGGTGCACATCATGTAGGCATGGCACTTGTTATATTATATCAGTTAACACTTTTTTGTGCGTCACGTTGTATCTCGCATACTGTGGGAACCTAGTGTTAAGACACTCCGTTTAATGTTGAACGTTGAATTCTAGAGGCATTGCGTGTTGAGTGGCAGAACTCAATACGTTTCTCCCTTGGTACCATAACGAAGAAATGAAAATATTAGTTAATCGTTCCCCCGAGTTGAAACCGAACCCACAATCGTCGCGTTTCTATTGCTATTTTTTTGCATTTTACATCAGTGTATAAGATAAATTACATAGGTTCAGTAGAAGATTAATTGTTTTTTTTTTTACTTTGAAGTCGTTCCCCAACTGCTTCAACAAAATCGTCAGTATAGACAAAACTGAGTACATTTTTATAATATAAGGAAAACTATTTATTACCAATAAAAAAATTATAAAGTAACAAAAATAATATCACGTAAAAACCTCCATACTGTTAATTAAAAAAGCACGTTATAATAAAAAAAAAACTACAAAAAAAAAATTGCGTCCTCTTAAACAATGACCGCGTCAACCCAATGTTTGCTCTGGAATTAGCATATTTGTGTTTCTCATACGATTCAGCATTGTGTTTGCGTTGGCGGAAAGCTTAGGAAAATAAACGTTGTTTATGTTGACAGTGTGTATATAGCCTGCTAAATTGAACAATATTATAGTTTTGTAATGAAAGTTGGTTATTTATTCCTTTTTAATTTATTTATCTGCTCTGGTAACGAGGTTAAGCGCGGTGTTGAATCCCACCACTTTACACGCAATGCCTTCAGAATTCGGCGTGAAATAGGGAAAGAAGTGTCTTAATCTTAACTCTAGGTTCCCTCTGCCTACCTAAAAAATCTAAAATATTCGCTAGTTAACTTAGACACACAGAGGAAAATTCTTAACAGTATCAGAACGAGCCTACATTCTCCTTACATCGTCTAAGTAATTAATGGTCCGCAGCACTATCTTTGAAGTCCTTCCAACCGACCATCACTTGCAGATGTTGATACGATACCGCCGACACTTGATAAGGTAGAGATGACTGTCTCGCGCCTTCGTTGTTACATATCGATAGTACCGGGTAGTCGGATAGGACAAGTTTTACTATAAATTATGATATCTTATTAGAGGCAGTATCAAAATATATCGGGAATGATACGACGTTCAATATCTATTTTATTATCGCGTTTGTGAGAAATTCGATATTTCTAATGAATGTTTTTTACGAAATATCTATATTCATTTTGTATCAGCTTCACGCTGTATCCCGCACATAGCGGGATAGGCAAAGCGAACTTAATGTTTAACAGACTGTCTTACATTCCGTTCTATATTTCTCGCCGAATTCCAGTGGCATTGCGTATTAAGTGGCGGAACTCATCGCTGCGCTATGCCTCGACACTAGAGCAAAGAATTGAAAATATAAATTTAAATAAATATTTCATTTGCTCGAGTGGGGATAGAACTCACCACCAGTCACGTTTATAGTCACCTAATTGTGCCCCTGCACCACGACTGGCCTCAAAATATTTATTAAAAAAATTTTAAACGTCAATCATACAAGGAATTGACAAGAATCATAGAATCAACCAAGAACTGTTATACCATGTCAATCAAAAGACCCTAAGAAATCGATTAAAATTCTAAGCGATAGACGAACAAGCCTAGAATACCTTGCCATAAACGTCATATAAAAAAGCAATATGCGTTCCCGTTCTCCGCAACGCCTTGCACTTCACCTAAGGGTATCTGGCTTCTACCTCCTTAAATGGAGGTAGTATCCAGATAAATGCCACTACCTATACGTAGTACACGCCTAATACGTTAGCGGTCACGGTCCGAGATCTCTTCCATGTTGGGCTTAGAGCTGCCAGTTTTGTCTTAATTTCGCCGGATTCAACAGCTGGCTTATGCTGGCTAAGCTTGCGCCACTCTCGAGTGGAATTTAATGTTGCTTTAAGGCTTTTTGGATAAACTTTTTTAAAAAGATTTTTATATTGAAGAACATTGTTTATCTGAATAACAGTGAGGTAAATCGTGGCACAAGGGGACAAGGGTGTGACTGTAAATATGACAGGTTGTGAGTTCGATTTCCGCTCGAGGAAATAGAACATTTACATTTTTTTGTCACTGTCATCCACATCAATAATTTAATATTTTTTTTATAATAATTTTAATATTTATTTAGTGAATAAGCATTTATTTATTATTATTTAATAAAAAAAATGTGAAAATCGTATAAATTCAAGGTTTAAGTTATTGTATTTTCTACTTGCTTGTTAAAGTCTCTATATGATTGTCAATGAATGTTAGAGATAGACAGTACAATACAAAGCGGTCGGTAATTGTGAATATTGTTTTGTCTCCGCAATAACGTGGAACGACCGCAGTGCAACGACGCCTTGACATTCGGCCCTGGTTTTTGACATCTAAAGTTGTATTTAAATCTATGTTGTGGTGAAATTGGCTACCAGATTTTGATATTTAATTACGAAATGCATACGATATCATCGACTGGTCGTGGGTTCGATCCCCACTCGAGGAAATTAAATATTTATTTACATTTATAATATAATTTTTATAATATAATTTTTCGCTCTGGTGTCGAGGCAAGAGCGCGGCGTTGAGTTTCGCCACTCAACATGCATTGCCTCCAGAATTCGGCGGAAAGTGGACAATGGAATGTCTTAACACTAGGTTCCCTCTGCCTACCCTGCTGTGTGCGGGATAAAGCGTGAAGCTGATTTTTTTTTGAAATACATACATGATTTTAATATTTTACAATTTAAGCAAATATATAATACACGTAACAAGAACCAAAATCTAAGTAAAAACACGTTATAACTGAGAATTTACGATATTTTAATTATAGAGAGAATCTAATTTTAAGTCACTATATTCATTATTTTCCAGATATTGTTAACTTGGTGACGAACCTAATTTGAAAACCTAATCTTTTTCCAATGTAGATTTCAAAATAATATTCACCTCATTAAATGAAGCATTAGTCGAGCGCCATAATGCAATTCAATTAATACTATAGAAATCTTTGTTTTACATTATTTCTACAATTCTATTAATAATATTGTAGAAAAAATGTAAAACAAAAGTTATTTTAAGCTCAACGCTAAGGTCAACCAATAACTTGTATTCGATCAAGTTGCCATTTCCAGTAAAGATATTCATTCATTTATAACGAGTTGGTGGCGATTGGCCCGTTATGTATGCAAACGACATGTTGCACATTGCTAACTAGATTCCGACTTTTAGAAAAAGGCAGTACTGTATTTTTTAACATATCTGTTTTATTGACACATATATGTGTATATTTTTAGTATCTCCTGTATATAACATATGTATTTAGATATATTATATGTAAGTATATGGATATTTAATTTAATATTAGGTATAATAAAAGATTAAGATTTGGTAGAGGCTGATAAGCATGAAAAGTGTATTAGTTAGAAACATTGGAATATATTTTTTTATTATTTATCATATTAAATAAGTAATTCAGTGTGCGGGATACAGCGTGAAATTGATTTGATTTTAATAAATATTTTTTTTTAATCATAAATAAGTAAAGATATATATAAAAATATGTAAATTATTTTGAGATGAACTATTGAGACCAGTAGTGGCGCAGGGGCCAAAGTATGACTGTGAACGCGATTGGTAGTGGATTCGATCCCCACTCGCGGAAATGAAATATTTATTTAAATTTATATTTCCATTTCTTTGCTCTGGTGTTGAAGTAAAGCGCGGTGTTGAGTCCCGCCACTGAGCACGCAATGCCTCCGGAATTCGGCGGAAAGTGGTTGTCTTAAAACTAGGTTCCCTCTGCCTACCCTGGAGTGCGGGTTACAGCGTGAAGCTGATTTAATATAATTTTTGTAGATATAGATTATTTCGTTCTAATATTACATGCAATATAGATATTTCAAATAGCGCGTGATGTTTCGTGAACTCGGCATCATCTGATGTCATTAGGAGTGTTGTCACGAAATGTTTTGCTGTGAAAAAAAATATATATATCTTATTTCGAAGATTCTTGTTCACCTTTACGGTATTTTATAGCAAACTATAAAGAAAACAGTTTTTCTCTGTTGAAAGAGTTTATTTGTTTGACTTGAAAACTTTACAAATTGTACAAAGCATTTCTTAGTTTCTCATTTCTTTTGTTTCATGTTATGACCAATAAACCAATTAAAATTATATTATGTAATAAATTCTAAAATGCCAAAATTACAAATAGTATGAAAGAAATATAGAAGTTTATTAACTTAACTAACGTTCGATATAAAGAGTTATCTTTGGTATTAAATGATTTAATATTTATATTTTGTTCTTAATAAGCTTACAACTATTATAAAATATGGAGCTGTGCCTGGAATTTGCGACCACAGGTGTAGGCTTCATGGGCCTCTTTACTATATTCTGACACTCGCCTTAATTGCTCCAGCCCAATATGGCAAATTACCCCAAAAGATTTTTTTTGAACATGAGGCATGAGCATTAAGCTGGTAGCCCTGTTGGCTTTTACAGCGCGACCGAGTGGGTTACGCAAAATTTGAAAGCACTACGTGGCTGCTTGTGAGGATGTCGACAGCGAGAAACCTCAAAGGATATAAATATTACCTTTTAAAAAAAATAATAAAAAAAAATTGCTTCACGCTGTATCCCGCACACAGCAGGGTAGGCAGAGGGAATCTAGTGTTAAGGCACTCCGTCCCCCACTTTCCGCCGGATTCTGGAGGAATTGCGTATTGAGTGGCAGAATTCAACGCCGCGCTTTGCCTCGACATCAGAGCGAAGAAATAGAAATATAAATTTAAGTAAATATTTCATCTTGTTTTGTTTGTGCCGTGGTGTCTCTACTGGCCTCAACTTTTAAACATTTACTTAAAAACATGGCTGCTTATCAAAGATCTATTTTACTAATAAGTAAAAGAGCATATTACTATCGATAAATATAACAAGTTAACAAAAGTTAAGGTCGTCATTAATAACTGTTACCGGAAAGCAACACATGAATGTAGGCAGATGGTGGACGGTCGTCGAGAATCGGTTTGTTTGTAAAACAGTATAATGTTAATGAACTTGCTGGTTGTAAACTGTATTTTTAGTTTTAATTTCTCGTTTATAAACAGTCTGGTTCTGCTAGTCGTCTTTGTATAATTTGAAACGGTTAAGTACTCTTTTGTAAGTTAAAATAATACTTATTTTGAGAGAACGTTTCGTGTTTTTTAGTAGTTTTCAAGCCAAATTTTCTTGTGATGTCTGTTTTTTCAGAGGGAAAGAGGTGTATTGTAAGTTTGACTTGTCGGTCTGTGTGTCTGTCTGTGGCACCGTAGTCCCTGAAGGAAAGAACTGATTTCAGTCCGATTTTTTTAATCGAAAGCCTTGTTCTTCGCGGTGGTTCTTACCTATGTTTTATGAAAATGGGATTAGTAGTTTAAGTGCATTTTGTCAGGAAGAAGTCCTGAACTTTTAGGTATGAGGTACATTTCTGTTATTTACCTATACATATGTGAAATTTAATTTTAATTTTTGACGGCTATGTAGATAATTTATGAAAAATAAAAAAAAAAACTAATTACCGCTCGTACGTTCATATGCGTAAAACGTTGGCCTTTTGACTGAATTTTCGGGAGACCTTCTCTTATTTCCTTCGTTCCCCTACAATCCCTAAGCAATCTTTATACTAAATTGCAGTGTTTTACTCCGCGTACTGTTAGTGTGTGTTGTTTTTAGTCAGAAACAAAAGAGTTTTATATATATTTACCGATGAAACTAGTCTAAGCACATTGATGCCTTTTAGACTAAAACTAAACATAGGCCAGTTGATCTAGGTGACATACACTTGTCTTGACCCGGTTCCGAAACCTTGCACAAAGCGCGGCTCCTCATCTTGACATGACAATTAGAAATATTTTCACTGCAGTAGTTTTTTATTATTATTATTTTTATCAGCTTCACCCTGTATCCCGCACACAGCAGAGTAGGCAGAGGGAACCTAGTGTTAAGACACTCCGTTCCCCACTTTCTGCCGAATTCCGGAGGCATTGCCTAGTTTCTTATTATTTTTATTTGTTTTATTGTATTCATTGTTGTTTTCATGGAGAGAAATAATAATTCAATAAATAATAGATTATTTTGCTTCAAAGATTTTACCGATAAACGGTTTAAAGAATTGAAAATGATAAATCTTAGGATTTTTTATGATGAAATATCGTTTTATTTATTCGGTTACCTATGATAACTTTAGAACTTTAACCTTACTGATGTCATATTGTGTTTATTGTATATTTTTATATAAACAAAAAAGATATACAAAATGTCTTGGAATTTGTATATTTTTTATATATTCCGCATATGTAGAGGAAATCAAGTGTTAAGACACTGCGTTCCTCATTTTCCGATTTTTCGAGACATTGCGTGTTTTTCGAGACATTGTGTGGCTGAACTCAACGCCGTGGTTTGTCTTGTTATCAAAGCGAAGTAGTAAAGATATTTAATACCTTTTCTCTAAAATTATTTAATAATTAATTCCAAGAGCGGGTATCGAGCCCACAACCGTCGCATATTACATCATGCTTTGTGACACTGCGCCACGACGGCTTGTTGTTGATTGTTATATATGTATTTAAAACTGATTATTTTATAAGTCAGGTTATTGTAATTTTATAAAATATTTTACCTGATTATTTTTGAACTATTACAACTAAATGAAGTAAGTTTAGCAGGACTTTCTTATTTTTTTTTACAGAAAATAAAAGAAAAAAATATATTTAACAAATAAAATAACAAAGGCCAGTCGTGGCGCAACGGCACAAAGTATGACTGTAAAACCGACTGGTTATGGGTTCGATCCCCGGAGTGTCTTAACACTAGGTTCCCTCTGCTTACGCTGCTTTGTGCGGGATACAGCGTGAAGCTGATTTTTTTTAAATAACAATGTAAAGTTTATACTGAGGGCGGTTCCCTTGTACTGTCATATAATTGCTTTTTAAGTGACCACGTTTAACATTATTCTGTGATCGCACACACAGATACGTATGTACCTACTCAAGTCAAAACAAGTCAAAGTAATTTATTTAATTGAAGAATTAAGTAGATTTTAAAATGCATTAGGCTTATGCCGTAATGCCCCTAATAGTTGTACTGTAGTCTGTCTGTAACACTTTGGAATAGTGGGAACGTGGAATTTAAAGTTGTAGCCTTAATAAAGGTACCCAATAAAGATTTTGGGGCCGGTCTTGGCGCAGTGGCACTAGCGTGCGTCTGTAAACCCCACAGGTTGTCAGTTCGATTCCCACTCCAGGAAATGAAATATTTAATGTTTTCATTTGCTCGCTCTGGTGTTGAGACAAATCGCCGTTAACGCCACCCAACACGCAATGCCTCGAGAATTCGAAAGTCAGAAACGAAAGAGAGAAACGGTGGTGCTTTAACGATAAAAGAGTGTCTTAACAATAGGTTTCCAAGTTCCGTGTGCCTATCCCGCTATGTGTGAGTCATAATAAAAAGGAAAGAAGAGCTGGAAAAAAGTTACTGTATTCTACTGGTTATAGTTATTACTACATAGGTACATACGTAGTATACTGTAGTACGTATATAACGCTATATTTTCATATAAATATTTATAATACAGAATAAATTACATATATATTGTATTTTTGACAATAATAACAAAAAGTGAACGTTTTCACCTATAAACACAATCGACATGTTTGTCAGTTACGCAATAGGTCCTTAACCTGTGATGTCATTTTGTTGAAAATCTAAGTACAGTTCACACCTAATATGCCCTGGTGATATGTTTAATTCAAATCACACAAAGTAGCCTCAAGAGAGCGCCGCGGCTGACCGGAATGCTAAAACCGTTTTGGTGAAGCTCTCTTGATAACGAAAGGCTTATACGAAGAGAATACCAATGATAGTGCTCTAAATGTACCATTTTATTGTATTTACTTACTTCTTGAATAATTTATTGTATAAATAGTAAAAGAATATGCTAATCTCGTGCTTGCGGTTGTTAATTCACATCCAGGTCCATTAAGAGACTATTCAAAATGATCACGTTCGTATTATGATAATAAATCAAATAGTAGCTGATAATGGAGCCGTCGTGGTGTAAAGGATCAGCCTCAGACTGTCAATATGGTGACTTTGAGAAAAATGAAAAACGGAGTGTCTTAACGATAAGTTCCTTCAGTCTACCCCCTACATGCGAGATAAAGCGTAAAACTTAAAATAGATTCATTTAGATAACAGAATTTGATAAGCCAACTTGATTTTAGTCGTGGCGCAAGGGCACTATAGGTGGGATGCATCATGAAACTTAAAAAATAGCAGTTTATGCGATTGACGTAAACACTACTACACTGTACTACTGTAGTCTTCAACCAATACATTTTTAAATTTTTTTTATGGAAAAGGACAAGGCAAACGAGCGTTCGGGTCACCTGATGGTAAGTGATTACCGCCCACGACCCCGTCCAACACCAGAGGAGCTACAGGTGCATTACCGGCCTTTAAGGTAAAGATAGACGCGCTTTTTGAACTTACCCATGTCATATCAACCTGGAAACACTGCCGCGGGTAGGCCATTCCACAGTTCCACAGTTCATACATGTCCAATAAAAAGATAAATTACATAAAAACAGACTATTTTATGTGTTAAACTATAAAAAATAGATAAAAAGGAACGCCCATCTCCTATATATCACACACGAATCAATCAGCACTAATAACAATTCTGGTTCTGTTCCCAATCACGATCAATTCAGCGTATTGAATTGCTCAATTCATAGCGAATTGCGTTTGATCCATATTAGTGACTTCATTTACGCTACTTGATAGTACGTCAATGTCAGTCTTGAACGTTCAGCGAGATTGTGTTGCTTATATTTTTTGATATAAGAAAATGAAAATATAACGATTTTTCTTAATAATAATATTTTTTTTTTTATAGAAAACATACATTTTTATTAATAACTTACTTGTATGTAAACTTTTAGAAAAATTTAAAATTTTTAAAAAATTCCGACTAAAAATTTAACTTTCTCATTTTGGCAACGTAGCTAAGAACCACTACGATGAACAAGGCATTTAAAATTAAAAAAATGGAATCAATTGGTTCTTCAATTTAAGGGATACGGTAGCACAGATTAACAAACACATTAAACTTTTTGTTGAGTTTGTTTTTCACACTCCTCTCCTTACGTCGGAGATTAAGTTGAAGCAGCATTTTTTATAAAAAAAAATATATAAAATATGTGTTTTACATATTTTAGTCAAATAAATATAAGAGAAACACAACAATATAAATAAATAAATGATAAACTAACGGTTCGTTATTGTATAGTGATTCACAGATGCTATTAGATGTCAGCAGCTGAGTCCGTGACACATATCGATGCCCGCATTCGTCAATTAACACTCAATAAAACATCGATAATATTACACATCTTTCACTAAATAAACAAACACAACCTATATTTGAAACAGTTTTAGGCCTGTGGCACGGTAGACTAAGGGGACGTAGGGTTCCCCAATTTTGTTCTTTGTTGAATGGTGGAACTCAACGCCGAGCTTTGTCTAGTTACCTGTTCCTCTATCTTAGCCGTTACCTCTGTCTAGGGAACCCGACCCACAACTGCCGCTGCGCCAGGAGAGCTTAAACTTTCAATTGGTCTCCAATATATTAGAGGGAGATTTCCTCCATAATTATCCATATTGCGAATTTCAAATATGTATGGGTTATATTTACTTAAAAGTGTTTTAATGAAGAAACTTGTATATTTATATACCTACTTTAATGCTGAATATGTTTTTATTTTCCTACTTTAATGTACATATCCTTCCTTTCCTATAGTATGCATGATGAGTTCTAATATATCTATCGATGAACCATTATCCTAACAATTTATACAACTATAAACAGCAAAGCAAGCAGCAAGCAGGCTAGTCGTGGCGCAGTGACACTAAGTGTGACTGTAAAACCGACTGTTTGTGGGTTCGATTCCCACTCGAGGGGATGAAATATTTACTTAAATGTATATTTCCATTTCTTCGCTCTGGTGTCGAGGCGCGGCGTTGAGTTCTGCCACAACACGCAATGTCTCCAGACTTCGGCAGAAAGTGGGGAACGGAGTGTCTTAACACTAAGTTCCCTCTGCCTACCCTTCTGTGTGCGGGATACAGCGTGAAGCTGATTTATTGTATTTTATAAACAGCAAAATGTGTAACTGCATTTAATGCTAACTTTGCTTACATAGTAGCTATTACATTACAATGTTCATGTAATTTAAGGGTTATATCTAGTAGTAACCTGTTCTACACGTGTTCCGTCCACAACTGAACATTAGCCTTTGCCCTGGAATAGGATATCAGCCAGCTCTTGATTTAGTTCATCAACATGTAGAAGCGAGTTATATACGTTAGAACCAACTCACGCAATTTGATTTATTTCAACTTCACGCTGTATCCCGCACACAGCCAGGGTAGGCAGAGGGAACCTAGTGTTAAGAAACTCCGTTCCCCTCTTTCCGCCGAGTTCTCGAGGCATTGTCTGTTGAGTAGCGGGACTAGACGCCGCACTTTACGCCAGAGCGAACAAATTAAAATATAAATTTTATTATATATTTTATTTATTTATCAGCTTCACGCTGTATCCCGCACATAGCAGGGTAGGCAGAGGGAACCTAGTTTTAAGACACTCCGTTACCCACATTCTGCCGTATTCTGGAGGCATTACGTGTTGAGTGGCAGAACTCAATGCCGCGCTTTGTCTCCACACCAGAGCGAAGAAATGAAGATATAAATGTAAGTAAATATTTCATTTCCTCGAGTGGGGATAGAACCCACAACCACTCAATTTTACAGTCACACTTGCCCCTGCGCCACGACTGGCCTCAATTGATTTATTTCAATGTACCCTTATTTAGCTAAATGGGGGGTAGTTTCGAAAACTATTTACTGAGTCGTGGTACGGTCAGACGGGCCGAAGTTTCTTGCGGTCCGAGTGTGCCGAATGTTATTAACTTTAGTTTTTGGTCGATAGTTGGCTTTTAGCCTTTGCGGGTTCCGGTAATGAATAATTCATGTAATAAAATGGGTTTGGGTGAGAAGTGTGTGGAATATAGCATATTGGTGGTTATTTAAAACCAAACTTTTTAAATATGTTTTTGACTTTTGTTATATTTAAATCGGCCTAAAATTCGGCCAAAAAAAAAAATTTTATTTGAATTTTGAATATATATAAAAAATCTTCGTTAATTTAATTAATAAAAAAAAAATGAGCTTCACGCTGTATCCCGCACACAGCAGGGTAGGCAGAGGAAACCTAGTGTAACACACTCCGTTCCCCACTTTCTGCCGAATTCTGTAGGCATTGCGTGTTAAGTGGTAGAACTCAATGCCGCGCTTTGCCTCGACACCAGAGCGAAGAAATGGAAATATAAATTTAAGTAAATATTTGATCTCCTCGAGTGGGGATCGAACCCACAACCAGTCGGTTTTACAGTCACACTTTGTGCCCCTGCGCCACGACTGGATTTAATTAATACTTCATAATAAGCCTAAAAAACACATCAAGTGCACTAATTATTGAATAATTAGTTACCGTAAATTAAAAAAAATGTAATAAGCGTTAAACAAAAGCGAAAATAATTATTTAAAAACAAAAGAAAAGTGAATTACATAGTAATTCAAAAGTGTAGTCCTTTTTTCCGTCTGAAAATATTACAATGGCGTCCACCGAAACAGTACAATCGGACGAAACGACTCGATGCATTTACCGACGCGACAGTCCGTGGACGTGATTTCATTCCTACATTGAATTTTACAATTTGAACACGAAATATTTCAAATATCGCCTGATTTTGGTTTATTATTGTAAATATTATAACTTTGTGAGGTTAAACTAAGCCAAATTTGAAATGTTAACCAAACTTAACCATAATTCTGGCCAAAATAAATATGTGTGTGTGTCAAGAAAATAAGTGAAATATATGAAATAAGAGTTTTGAAAAATTAAAGGAATTAGATCTAAAGTATTTTTTTTTGAGAAAGCAAAAGTTATTGTTTTTGAAGTCCAAAAGAAAAGAAATTATTTTGTAAATAATATTTAAAAAATCAAACCAGAAACTTATTTAAAAGAAAGGTCTTTACATACACAAAAAATATATAAGTATACAAAGTTCTATATTTAATACATAACTTTTAAAAGCTTACTCCGTTTTACACACAATAAAAAGTTTATTTGACCTTTGTTAAGTTGATCCTTACTGGTTTCCACTCTTAAGAACAACATGACGACGGACAAGCGTAACATTGACTTTAGCAAGAGCAAGGCCTTGTACTGTAAATGGCGGTTTAGCAGGCTAATAGTAAAATCTAGGGCTTACAATTTAACAACAAATTCCTTTTGAGGAAACTTATAAGTTGTAAATATCTAGTAGAGTTGACTTTTGGAAATAAGATTTATAGTCGAAATTTAACTAGCGGGCTTTAGAAAAAAATGTATTTTTAGTATGCGTAAATAGCAAAAGAGTGTTTTTTTCAGCTTTACGCTTTATCCCGCATAAGGCAGGGCAGGCTAGTGTTGAAACACTCTGTTCTCTAAGTCCCCATTTTCCGCCGAATTCTGAAGGCATTGCGTATTGAGTGACGCAACTCAACGCCGCTCTTTGCCAGAGCGAAGAAAATGGAAAGTAATAAATATTGAATTTCATTGAGTGGGAATCCAACCCACAACCTGGCACGTTTACAGTCACATTTTGTGCTTCTGCGCGACAGCTGAACCTCGTGATTTCTGTAATATGCTGAATAAAAAAAAATTATATATCCTATATACCTAGTGCATTACTTAAAAGTTCTGAAATACTGGTATTCTTATTTTAAAACAAACAATATATCTTACTCACTTCATAAATCATTAAAGTGCATAATGAATTCATATTTATAAGCTTTAATGCACCACCAAATCTGAATTAATTTAAATAAATTAAACCAAAATAAAAAATTATAACTCGTTTCCCAGTCATGTAACACTTCGTCATTATAATATTAAAATTTTCTCAATCAATTTAGTGAGTTCTTAGCACCTTCGTGTAACATTATCTGTGCATCACTTGAATATTTTTTTAATAACCTGTCAAAATATATTATATTATCTATGACATTTAAATCGATTTCTTGAATTTCTTTGGATCTGTTATCTATTGTCAAGATGGATTTTTCAGATCGAATTAAAAACTATATGAAATTGATATTCTGTTTACGATGTTTTTTATCTATATTATATATATATATATATATTTTTTCAATATCATCTCTTTGTAAAAAATAAAGGAAGTGCTTAACGATGTGATAAACATACCATGTTTCTTTAAGTTTTAATGCTTTTTGTATTAAACATTAGATAAATTAAATATAATATTCTAGTTTCCTATTACGAGTATAGATACTTGCTTAATTGGTTATTTTAATGCATTAATATTAATGACATACAATTTAAATCTGCATCACATAATCATCATTTACTGTTGTAATAAATTCTTCTTACTATTAAAAATAATAACTTGTTTTTAGTCTTATAAAACTTTGACTTTTGAGTTTTGGCGAATATTAAAATTATTGCTACTATTTTGAAAACAACGAACGCTAACGCTACCTATTTTTCAAAAAGTTCTATATAAAATAACATATAATATGTATTTTTTGTTTCAGGTACGTATCAATAAGAAGAGAAGAATTATGAAGTTGTAGAATATTATTAAATATGTCAAGTCAGTATTTTTAATAATTTATTCGAGCATAAAATCAATATAAACAAAAAAGAGACTAAAAGAATTAGCAAAAACCTAAGAATACTTTACAAGAATATAATTTTGCCATTTTATTGGTTAGTTCAAGTAAAAAGCGGACAACCTGAAATCTGTTGAAATCTGTTTTCACAATAACATTTACAAAACAGGTCATTTCTCATTGTTTGCGTCTCGGTCCAAAGATTTGCTTTATAACTTAGTGCTATTTTTTGTTTTATATTAAAACTTTTTACTATATTTTTTGCGATATTACGTTTGAATTTTTAAACTTTAATTGAAAGAAATCGTTTCCAACGATGTAATATATGTATGTTGAAAACAATTTTTAATAAAGTAAGCTATTTATTTTTTAGATCCTTTTATATTTAGATTTGTGAGAGATGCACATGCAGTAGATTATTATTGATGATTGTTTTCTTAAGTTAATGATAAAAGTAATATAGTTATTATAAGCACATACTCGTAAATATTAGTTAGACCAGTCGCGGCGCAGTTGTGGTTTCGATTCCCATTCTAATAAATGAAATCTTTAATATTTTTTCTTCGTTTTGAGCAAGTACGAGGCAAATCGCGGCGTTAAGTTCCTCCACTCAACACACAATGCCTTCACAATTCGTCGGTAATTCGGCGAAACTAGGTTCCCTCTGCCTACCCTGCTGTGAGCGGGTTACAGCGTGACGCTAAAAAAAAAGTATTAGTCACATAACTGTAGACCACAAGTCAAATTGACCAATATTCTAAGGCCAATTGTCCACCGGAAGTCCATTCGACCGCTAGATAACCGTGGCCGTGGGTAACAAGCCTAACGCCCGTGCCTAGGTGACTATTATCATATTGTCAAACTGTATACTATAATGTATCTAAGTTACGATAGGCTGACTATGAATTTATGTGTGTTTTAGTTAAGTACTTATACGGTTATATGGCTGTATTTACACTGTATTAACTTTACGACTCGGGCTTCGTTTAGAAATAATTTAAAGCAGATATCTCTTTAAGTAGCTGTGGCTGTTAAGTTTAATACCATGATTTCGGTGTCATATCTGGTGTAGGTGAGAAGGCACATAAGTTTTTTTTTATTATGTTACTGTTTATTCGAATATATTCTTATTATTATGGCTGTCGTGGCGCAGGGGTACGGGCGTGAGATTGTAACGCGACGGTTGTGAGTTTGATCCCCAATCGGGGGAATGAATTATTTAATAATATTTTTATTTCTTCGCTCTGGAGGTCAAGGCAGAAGCCCGGCGTTCCGCTACTCAACACAATACCTAGGAAAAGATTACCGGAAAGTGGGGAATGGAGTGTCTTATCATTACGTTCTCCCTGCCTACCCTGCTCTATGCGGGATACGGCGTGAAGCAATATTATTATACCATACCACCATAGGGTTCCATTTACTTATTAGATCGGACAAAATGCTCGTATTATAAATTGTAATTTCTCCATAAACAGCTTTGAACATGCATTGTGGCATTCTGATTGACTCAGAGGTCCATTTCAAAATAAAGTATTTTAAAACGCTTGTCTATTTTATGAATCATCCCATTTTCTAGTTCAAGTTCTACAAAGTTCTTTCAAAACACATTTGTTTGGCTTAAGATATGCCAACATAGCTCAAGTTAATAAATATATGTTTTGTAAATGGAAAAATTAGATTTTTTCTTATTATTCCTGTAGTTATTAGAATAAAAATTCACAATTAAGCTAGCTAACGAAAAACACAAATAATATTTAGCAGCTTAATGTTTTTGTCCAGTGAAGACAAAGGAAACGTGGTAAAACACTCTTTCTGTTTTGGAATTTTGGGAGACTACGTGTTAAGTGGCCGAGCAAATTTTGTATTATGTACAAATGCAGGAATATTATCTATTATTTTTGTGGCCAGTCGTAGTGCAGTGGCTCAAGCTTAAATGCGACATGTTGTGGATTCGATTCCCACTCGATGAAATGAAATATTTAATATGTCCGGCCTCTAGCGCGGCGTTCGAGTTCCCCCACTCAACTCGCAATGCTTCCAAAAATGGGAACAAAGTGTATTGACACTAGGTGCCCAGGTTCCCATTGCTTACCCTGATATGTGCATAAATATAAAAAGTGTAGGAAAAGGTGTAATTTAAAAAACAATTGTGTATATTCATATACTGTCGGAAGTGCGAAACGCTCACCCGTTTGTGTGTCGAAGCACTTGTTAGCCTCAATAAGGGTCGAGGAGTCACATTAAACTCGTTTCTTTGTGTTCACACGCATTGCACTCCAATTCCTTACCCTTAATTCAACACTTGAGATATCGACTGTATGTTTCTTATCGGATATTTTAATTTTTTTTTGTACGATATTATAATTTTTTTTTGGAAAGTTTTTATTGTAACCTTGGATAGTAGCAAGGTAGCTTGGAAACTTAAAACTATTTGTTTTATATTATTTTTTGTTTTATATACATATATTTTTAATAATATTGGGGCCAGTCGTAGCGCAGCGGCACGAAGTGTGACTGTAAAACCGACTGGTTGTGGGTTCTATCCCCACTCGAGGAGATGAATTATTTACTTAAATTTATATTTCCAATTCTTCGCTCTGGTGTTGAGGCTAATCGCGGCGTTCAGCTCTGCCAGTCAACACGCAATGCCTCCAGAATTCGGCAGAAAGTGGGGAACGGAGTGTCTTAACAATAGGTTCCCTCTGCCTACCCTGCTGTGTGCGGGATACAGCGTGAAGCGTGAAGCTATGCAAAACTATGCGCGGTATTACGGTCTACCATACAACACGGGTTCCGTACAATTAGTGCGTCATAATAAATGAATAAAATATGGACACCAAGCCCTTTCATCTGACACCTCACTTGAACTAGAAATTTTGCCCCCTTTTAGTTTTTTTTAAAGATTTAACCACAAATGTATAATTGCCAGATTTTTTCCCGAACTAGTACTACAACCTGTCTATGCTTGCTACCAAATTTCATAATTCTAGGCCTAGCGGAAGTACCTACCCTAAAATTTTGATTTCCTTTATAGTGTCGATATAAACGGCTATATCTTTTTTTAATGTAAATGTAGACATACGTTTTCCAAGAAATCATGGAGCCGTAGATTTGAGTATATGGTTTGAATTTCATCTTGATATCTCCAAGCCTTCCTGAGATAAAGGCTCTCGACAGATAGACAGACGGACAGACAACAAAGTGATCTTATAAGGCTTCCTTTTTTCCTTATAAGATACGGAACCCTAAAAAAAACTAAGTGTACATATTTAAATAGTAATTATAGTCTTAAAAAGTTAAATTATTATTAGATTTCTATTCACGTAGATATTGTATGAAATATGGACTTCAAAGATGTAGAGGTGATATGAATCGTGAGAAAGTACGTGTAGGTGTGAGATGATATAAGAAGTTTTAATTTTTATTAATTTTATCTTTGAATATCTTTGACTTTGAAACTCATCCAACGCATATTAAAGAAACATTATAATGTAGATAATTAATTATTATTACCTATAGGATATGAGATATTTTTTATGGCGTTAGCTTTTGATAATATTCGGAATTGTATTTTATTTGTATTTGTTTATTTAAATATATATTATGTATTTATAGTTAATATTAATTGGAGTATCACAGTACACGATGGTTGTGGGTTTAATTTAATTTCAGAAAATGTTCGTTTATCCGTATCCATGAATACTGTTAAATGACAACCGTTTGTTGTAAATATTGTAAATTGCAATATATTCGACCCGGACACGGAACTTCCTTACTTGGAACGGAAGAAGTATCTTAACGCTAGCTCTCCAGGTTCCCTTTGCATCTCCTGCTAGGCGCGTGATACAGCGTGCTAAAGTAATGAACGATGAAATAAAATGTTCCCAAAATAATCACGAGGAATGCGGAGCATTAGATCACACCTATTAAGGTACGGAACCCAAAAAAGTGGCTTTCAAAACTTTCTTTTTAGATCAAGTGTTCTTTATTAGCCACCGGTGCACTTTATCTCAATAATTCCATTACTTTCCCCATTTCCCCGACTTCCTCGTGGAAGCCCCACATCGCTTCATCTGACGGATGTGTCGAATGAGGGGCGACCGACGCGACGTTCACACGATTACGAGTTGAGGCGATCGTATCTATTGATTTTTGTTACGTGTTTGATTCAATTTGGTGTTGCTTCTAGGGTTCATGTCTTGCTAAATGTATTTATTGTTTTTTTTCCCATTTCACGCTATATCCCGCTTGCAGCAGGGGTAGGTGGAGCCTATTGTTAAGACACTCTGCGAATCACTTTCTTTCGAATTCTGGAGGCATTGCGACGTAACTCAACGCCGCACTTTGCCTCCACACCAAAGTAGCAATCGAACCCACAAGCTTTTGCGTTTACAGTCACACACTTGAACCCCTGCGCCACCTGGCCTCTTTTATTGTAAATGTATTTCTGTTATATTTATCGATCAGTCCCTTCTTTAAATTAAAAAGTAACTAGCATTCTATTCGAAAATCTTTAATATTTTGCATGTTCCTAAGTTAAAAACAGTTTCTTTTACCGCATATAAAGTTTACCGGAAACGATGGTAGGTGTCTAAAATTAATTTGAACATTTTGGAGTAAAAGCTTGCATGTAAACTAAAGTGCACTGTGGTCCTATCGTGCCATGACCCAATTAAATCCAAATTCGACGTGATTAGAAGTAAAAGCATAGTTTATCCTCGCAAGGATTTCCTGTCGAAAAATTGGCTACTACCATTGAAGCAAATAAAGAATAGCATAAAATTATATATATTTTCCAAGGATTGGCTTTGTTCATCATCATTATCATATCAAACTTGTCACGCTCACTGATAGACATAGGCCTCCCCCAAGGATCTCCACACTGAATGGCCTTGCGCTGCCTGCATAGAGCGTCTTCCCGCGACCTTGAATTACCTGTTCACATCAATATATTATTAACATACAATAACATAACATTTATTTGGTAATATCTCTCGTTTATTAATAACTAGCGACTAGCTCGCGGCTTCGCCCGCTTGTACTAAATAATTATTTATTTTCTCATTTGAATTACTTTCGTGGTCTAATAACATTTTAATTTGAAAGACAATGCTCATAAGTGTAAACTAAAGTTTCAGCCATTTAAACTCTTATTTTGTAGTAATATCGTCGTATACAATATTTTATTATTGACATATTTTTTTTTATAAACCCATTTCAATAAAAGTAATACTAAATGTTACTGGATGTTTGCCAAAAGCAATAGAGAAATTGGGTTTAAATTGGATTTTGAGATTATCGTGCACAAACACAGACAAAAGACGAACCGACAAGCAGAAAAAAAATAAATTTAATATTTTTTTTGTGTTCTATTCCATTTTGAAAATGCTTCTATTGCCTTATAATAGATTTTGCAATATACATTACATGTACAGACAGCAATGAGTTACAGGTTTATTATATGTATAGATTTATAAGAAATTTCAAATAAGTAAGATATTAAAGTAAACCTTATAATAAATCTCAGCAATAGTAAACTATATAGAGTAGTAACGCAAAAAGCTCACCTCATATTTCCCGCTTAATTGCTCTAATTACTCTCTAAGCCAACGTTAATATTAGCAATGTCAAGTCTACTCGGCGGCATTGCTTACTCTGTGTTCGTGGGAATAACCTGATCTAGATTTAATGCAATGACTTAAGTTAGTAATAAGTTAATAGGATAAATATTATTATTTTATTATTTAGAAAACGTATAGAAGACTTTATTTTTTAAAAATTACTGTATACATACTGCGCTTAAACAAGATATAAAAACGTTTATTGGTGGTGTGGTTGTGGAGTAAATTTGTTTATCGAGGTTTGTACGTTTGGTTTTATATTTTTTTTTATAATTATTCTTTTTCTTTTTTATACTTCACGCTGTATTAACACTAAGTTTATATCGTCCCTCTGGGACGATATAAACTTAGTGTTAATATACTCCGTTCACTTTAGGACACTCCTTTCCCCATTTTCCCCTGAATTCTGGAGGCATTGGAGGCATATTTGTCGTATTGAGTGGCGGAAACCAACGCCGCGCTTTGCCTCAACATCAGAGCGAAGAAATTAAAATATTAAATATTTCATTTTCTCATGTAGGAGTCGAATCCACAACCTGTCGCGTTTACTTGTGCCTCTGCGCTGCTGGCCCCAAATATATTAATGTAGAATTTTAACAATTCTAAATTAACAAATATATTTACGCTTATTTCACATATAATAAAATAAAATAAAGTATTTATATTGGATATTTAATGTGTGTCGACAGTGTGAGGATAAGTGCTTCACATGTACTTGTCATGTAATGCATTTCGCTCTATTGAGTCCACATAAATAAACCCGTATCACTCGACAGCTAACTATTTCGTAATTGATTCCTATATTTCGATCTTAATTTACTTCAAAACTAAACGAAACAAGTGTATTTTCTTCTAAAACATTTTTTTCAATATTCTCAGTAATGGAGGTGGTATTTGAGAGACAAAAGCGGTATTTGCGTAAGCTCCTTTGATAGAACTTGTGAATCCTCTTTACGGAATTCAATATTAGGGATACTTTCCTCAAACCTTTATTACCAAGAATATTTCTTTATGGGATATATAAATATAAAGGTTGGTGTTAGAGTCAACTAATGGTGTTATAGATTCTTTTTTACATCTTACATGGACAAACTTACTTACTGACCATAATAATATAATGTCGATAGTTTAACTACATTACAACGGTAGACGTATGATAAATGATATAAGTATCTATTTGTTAGCGATGGTTGTGGATTCATATCCCTAGGACATTTACGGTAGATGACGCTAAGCGACGATGGGTTCTAATACCTTTTGATTTATACACTGGCGGCGCTCTCGCGGCTTCGTCCGCATACCGCCTATTATTCTTTTATCATGCTGCATTTGCCAACAGATTGATTATATAATTTATACATTCAATCATTTTTCGTAATTCTGAGAAAGTACAAACATTACATGGCTGCTTGAGAGGATGCCATCGGCGGCAAGGGTACTAGCCTAGGTTTGCGGCCGTAAGCAGAGCATTGTATTATTTTAATTTTACATTTTCTCGAAAAAGACTCTCTGACTTATTTATGAAAAATAGATATACGGTGTCGCGGACTTTATTTTAGAACCAATGAAACTGAATGTTTTTGTAAATATATTTAATTTTTTCTGAAGCGCAGGGGGCTAAAGTAATACCATGGCGTTTTTAATTACTGTTATTTCGTTATTTAAGGCTAACTAAGAATTAAACTGTAATATTATATAGCCTATAGCACTCCTGAGGAATGTAGCTTTCATACAAAACAAACGTGCAAAAGAAAAGTGAATCGGACCAATTCAAACTGAAACAAACAAATTCTCCCGTTTTATTATATTAGTATACTCGTAGATCTCAATTTTTTAGCGTTACGCTGTATCCCGCACACAGCAATGTAGACAGAGGGAACTTGGGAACCTAATGTTAAGACATTTAGTCTCTATACTTAATTTGTTTATACTGTATATCAAGACAATTTACATACAAAAATTCACGCTATAATAGCCGCTTGATACGTGTTAAATTATTTATTGACAGATTTTTTATATATGTTTTAAGTGAAATCAACTAAAAAACTTTTTATTAACATTATAATTGTTAACTTGTGTTTGTGAAATATGACTACGGCCTAACATAACCTATAAGTATAATACTTTAAGAAAATACAGTTATAAACAATGGAGACGTTGCACCTATGGTTTATTTGTACGACCATTTGAATAGAAATGGTGTGAAGAAATAAATCTATCATGTAACGGCTTATCACTTTCGCAATTATATGTTAATTCTGGTATTATACCAATAGATACCGTTGGTTCCGCAGATGGCTACTATTTATAAGGTAAATCGGTCTGTTCGTGTATAGACATAAAACTTTATAGGTATAACTAAGTTGTGGGTTTCATTAAAGCTTTCTTAACAAACGCCTACACTAATATTTTGATCGTATTGTTAATATTATATTCTTTCTAAAGTAATAAATCTTAGTATGTTATATTATTATCTATCTTTATCTATCTAAATGCACGCTGTACGCCGTTTACGATTTTTCGGATAAAATATTAAATATTTCATTTCCTCGAATGGGAATCGAATCCCCAACTTGTTGCGTTCATAGTGAGAAGCTTGTGCCTCTGCGCCACGATTGATTCAAGTCAAATTTAATCAATATAAATTATAATCAGCTTCACGCTATATCTCGCACACAGCAGGGTAGGCAGAGGGAACCTAGTGTTAAGACACTCGTTCCCCACTTTCTGCCGAATTCTGGAGGCATAGCGTGTTGAGTGGTAGGACTCAACGCCGCGCTTGACCTCGACACCAGAGCGAAGAAATGGAAATATAAATTTAAGTAAATATTTCATTCATCTCCTCGAGTGGGGATCGAACCCAGAACCAGTCGGTATTACAGTCACACCTCGTGCCACTGCGCCACAACTGGCCTCATATAATTTATAGTTCCATATAATAGGTAAGTAGCATATATTTGTACGTACATTTTCGTCGTAAAACCCGTTATTTATGTATGTATGCATATTTTGATTTACCGCACTACCATTTTGTATTGATATTTGAATAAAATAAGGTAAAGGTATGGATCGTGATCGTTTTTAATGTGCTTATTATAACAATGCGCAGGGTCACATCCAGAAATGGTAATCGTTAGACTTCTCATTCTTCTATATATTATAGACTGCCTCGTTCTTTTGGAAGCAGTGTATTTTGTTACCACATATTACTAATGCGAGAGAACTCTGGTTTCTTGACAGTTTCACGCACTTTCCCGTATTTAGCAGGTAAGTAAAGGGAACCTAGAGAAAAGGCGGCACTCTGTTCTCTACTTTTTAAGACATTGCGAGTTAAATGGCGAAACTGAACTCCACGCTTTGTCTTGTCATATCACCAGAGCGAATAAATGAAAATATTAAATATTTCATTTCTTGAGTGGGAATCGAACCCACAATTTTGGGGTCTACAGTCACAATCAACCAAAATAAAATCAATTTATTGTTATCGCAATATTTTTTCATCAATTTATATATTTCACTATACACGTTACCCGTAAGCTTTTATCAATCGTATTAAAAGATTATTCAATAAAATAAAGTACAGCCATCAGTGACTATTATCTCCTACTAAATCTAAATATGTAAATCATTCATCACTTTATTTGCATTTCAATAAATGGTCGTATATACAAGTAAAATAGCGCAGCGTTGAGTTACGCAACTTGACACGCCAAGCCTCCAGAATTCGGCGAAAAGTGAAGAACGGAGTGTCTTAAGACAAGGTTCCCTCTGCCCACCCTGCTGTGTGCGGGATACACTGTGAAGCTGATTTTATTTACATTTCACAGTGAACGCTCGTAATAAGTTTTGACATCACTTGAATATAGTTTTGTATGTCAAACTGTTGTTTGCACGGTTTTACGGGCGGTGTTGTTGCGTAGTTTATTTTTGATGATGATCCCAGGATTAGAGATGTAGAACGGGAGAGTTAGCTTCGTGTTTCCGAATGGATTGGGTGTTTTGTGTTTGTTTTAGAAGCTTTAAAGTATTTAACATATATTATTCTTATATTATGCATATAAAGTAAATAGTTTAGCAAAGATAATATTTACAATGGGAAATGGAAGTGTCTTAATACTTTGCCTATCCTGCTATGTGTGCGAGCGCGAGTCGGGCTCGCCAACCGAAGGTTCCGTGCAAAAATTGGAGCTCTCGAGTTTTTTCTGAAATTCAAGATTAGCTTAGCCAGAGCCCTTCCATTTGATACTTCATTTGAACTAACGGTTTTAAGACCAAATTTTGCCCTTCTTTTAAGGCTATTATTTTTTAAGATTTAACCACAAATGTACAGTTTTTAGATGTTTTCCTCAACTAGTACTACCTGTAGCTGCCAAAGTTCATAATTCTAGGTCAAGAAGAAGTACCGTATTAATTTTGATTCCCATGATAATGTCGAAATACGCTTTTTTTGCTATATAAATGGCCATATATTTTTTTAAGAAAATGTACAAATATGACTTTTTCGGGAAATCATGGGGCCGTAGATTTGAGCTAAAGGCTCTTGACAGACAGACAGACGGACGGATGGACAGCAAAGTGATCTTATAAGGATTTCTTTTTTCCTTAAAAGGTACGGTTAAATACAAGTTGGACACATCCATCGAGTCTTCCGTACCGAAGTACGACTTATTAAAGTTGACAAACTTAAGTTTGCGGGCATATGCATTCATTTTGAATGAAATTAACTACAGATATAAATTTGTAATTTTTTTCTATAAATTACCTATAAATGTTTGCTTCTCGATTTTTTTTCTCACTGTTGTAAGTTCTCCCTTCTTACCAATTTTAATAAATAAAGGTCCATAGGAAGTACTCTATAGAGTATGATTATGCAGCGAATATCATACAGAATGCAGCAAAATCGATACATGCTCTCTATCTATTGTTTTAGAAGGACATTTGAACTTAGATGCTTGAATTTTTGCTTCAATTGTTCCGTTTTTAACTTTTGAAATACGGAACCCTAAAAAAAAGAAAATATTCAACAAATAATCATTTAACAGCGTTAAACGCGTTGAACTTATTCCCAAGCTACGGTATCATTTGCTTTGGTTCCTACTGAGTATTCATTTCCGAACCGTCAATCAGAGAAGCCCGCTTTCCTCTCAATACCATACATTTACGTTTCACGGTACATAATTGTAAGAAGCAGTGACACTTGTTAAGAGTAGCGCAAAGTCGCGAACTGTCGCTGGAACGTCGCTAATTTCTAAGTCAAGTAATATGAAGGTGGGTTTTTTTTAGATAATTATTCTGGTTAAGCAGAGTAGCCAGATGGTGCCTAGTGTTAAGACACTCCGCTTCCTATTATACTTTACATTGAATTAAGTAATAAGTACCTATAATATACTTGATTATTTAATACATTTATAATATTTACTTTATTTTGGCTTTTGTCTTTTGGACAACAGCGTAACCAGGCGATGTAACACACAAATGCACTTATATTTCACTATAAAGTTATATTTTATTTTCTTTAAAATAATGTTGATACTAGCTGATATGTAGGGCTATAAAAACATCTGCACAGGATGAAAACTTTATTTAAGTAACTGTAGACTAGCGTCTACATAGAATTTGCAAATCAAAACATAAGACATATAAATAACTTCTCTAGTGCTAAGACACTCCGTTCCCATGCAGACACTTCTGTTCCCCATTTTCCGCAAAATTCTCGAAGTATTGCGTAAAGAAACTCAACTGCGACGCTTTGGTTACCAGTACGAAAACATGAAAATATTAAATATATCATTACCGCGAGTAGAGAATCGAACCCCAATAGTGCCCCTACACACCGACGACATCAATTAAATAAGAAATATAATACTTACATAGTTTTTTTAAAGGCAATCTATAATTTGCACATACATATTGCTGCGTGGAGGAAGCAAGGATAATTTTCGATTTGTACCGCAACGGCTCCACGCTTTCGCCGGGATGGCGTACGTCGTTAGATGCAACTTTCATGGTATACGTTGAAATTTTCTTTAAGTGCTAGAAGGTCTTGGAAAATATTTTATGCTGTATAACTTTTCATATAATATGTATTTTCTATTTGGAGTTACGAGACAGCGTTGGAAATGTATATATATATATATATATATATATATATATATATATATATATATATATATATATATATACATACATACATATATAATATATATATATTAATTTAAACTTTGGCTTTTTGTTTTGTTTAAAGCATATCGCGCATAAAGCAGGATAGGTATAGAAAACTTAGTGTTAAGACACTCCGTTCGCTAGTTTCAGCCGAATTTTCAAGACGTCATGCGTTTAGGGCGGCGGAACATAACAAAGCGATTTGTCATGTTACCAGAAAGAGTGAATATAAATCAAATTAAATCAGCTTCACGCTGTATCCCACACACAACAGGGTAGGCAGAGGGAACCTAGTGTGAAGACACACCGTTTCCCACTTTCCGCCGAGTTTTAAGTTCTGGAGGCATTGCGTGTTGAGTGGCGGAACTCAACGCCGCGCTTTGCGTCGACACCAGAGCGAAGTAATGAAAATATAAACGTAAATAAATATTTCATTTCCTCGAGTGGGGATCGAACCCACAACCAGTCGATTTTACAGTCGCACTCTGTGTCACTGCGCTAAGACGGCGTTAAGCGTCAATCTCAGAACATTTCAAATTTGAGAATATTAATAACATGTTTTTTCTATGCTTGTTACTATTGGAGATTTTCTACGCTTGTTAATATTTTGGTTTGATAGCGTGTAATATGAATTAGATCAAAATTGAAATCTAGAACAACTTAGTAGTTTTTCAGGACATTTCAAGAAATTATATTTCACTTTTGGATATTTTCAATAAAGAATAAAAATTGTGGATATGTTTTATATAATTTCCATATTATAATAAAATTTTACGAAATTATGATTTTATTTGTACACGTTATAAAAATCATAATACACTATACAGTTTAATGATAATGATAAAATAATATAACAATAAAATATACTTTCTTTTATTAATCAGATTATGGGTTCGATTTCTCTAATTTCGGTTTTTGATAAGGTATTATTATATTAAAATGTACCTCACGTACGATTTTACACGGTCATTACGCAGTACAAAAGGTTTTCTTTAGAAAGTAACGATCGCTATTATGGTCTTAAAATTACTTACAACTTTTACTGCATAAACAGGCCTCGTCTGTTGTCGTCGTTTTATAATATATTTTTTTATATAGCCGGGTAGGCAGAGGGAACCTAATGTTAGGATACTCCGTTCCCCACCTTCCGTTGATTTTTCGTGGCGTTTCTCGCTTAACACATTGAGTGGTGGAGCTCAACGCCGCGCTTATGCCTTTTTTTATGGAAAAGACAAGGCAAACGAGCGGTTTTAAATGCCGGGGGTGGTAATGAGTCTGCCCAAGAGTGTTGCCATTGCTGGCGACGTGAATATACCACACGTACTTTAGTTGCCTCTTACGACACCGCCAGTACCAGGATGATCTTATTCTAGCTCCTGATCACACGGCACAAATGCCTTAGTATCAAGGCGAAAATATGAAAATATTAATAAACAATAATTCATTCCCTCGAGTGGGGATTGAACCCACAACCGTCCCGTTATAGTCACACGCTTGTGCCCCTGTGCCATGACGGCGATTAATAATAATCAATTATCTTTTTGAGCTCAGCAGTTTTATCAATTAATTAAAAAATCAAAACTTAATAAAATTTTACTTATATGTCTAAATGATATTACGAGGACGCAACATTGTTAAAGTTTAATGCATATCGTTTGTTTACTTCTTAATTGTGTATATTAATTTTACCTTAAACGTTTTTTAAGATAACTCGATAACAACGCATGAAACATAATTGCTTATATTATAATAAAAAAAAAACTTATTTGTAGGTATATTACCTTAAAAGTATGAAGTCTTGGGTAAATTGAAAAGTAAAATAAATTATCTAATGTGAAATCTTTACTTCTATAGAAGTCTGCCTGTCTGTTTAGTAATAATTAAGTTTTTAATTGAAGCCGGTCGTGGCGCAAAGGCACAAAGTGAGACTGTAAACGCAACTGGTTGTGGGTTCGATCCCCACTCGAGGAAATTAAATATTTATTTAAATTTATATTTCCATGTCTTTGCTCTAGTGTAGAGGCAAAGCGCGGCGTTGAGTTCCGCCACTCAGCACTCAATGTCTCCAGTCTCCATTCGGCGGAAAGTGCCTACCTTGCTGTGTGCGGGATACAGCGTGAAGCTTTTTTTTTAAATTTAAATCTGTAATCATCTTTACGCTGTATCTCGCATATAGCAAGGGCAGAGGGAACCTAGTGGACACTCCGTTTCCCACTTTCCGCCGAATTTTTCGAGGCTCACTATATATGAGTGGCGGAACTCAACGCCTTTTACCTTGGTGTCAGAGCGAAGAATTGAAAATATTAATAAATAATAACTCATTCCCCCGAGTGGGGATCGAACCCACAACCGTCGCGCTACAGTCACACTCTAGTAGCACTCGTATGCCATTTCCACTGTCTTGATAACTGTATGCACAAACTTAGACTTAAAACCAAACCAATACCAGTTTTCCATTACGTATTCTATATAAACACCGTTTGATAGAATTATGAACGTCCGTTCGTTAAACTTAAACCACATATAAGAGAGAAAACTCGTTGCTTCAAATTAATAATCGGCCAGAAACTAAATCGAACCACATACATTCGCTGTATAGAGCTGCTACCGTCCACTTTCAAAGTAACCCCGTCTTATAATAAACCTTGGTCCGTGTATCCGATTTCCTTATAGAATGTTGTCGATTCGTAACATATAGCTGGAGTATATTATTAAATACAATGTTAAATTTATACTATTTAGTTCGTTTTGGAATTTAGAAATTGTTAATTAATAGATATTACAGGGTAGGCAGAGGGAATCTAGTGTTAAGTCACTCCGTTCCCCACTTTTCGTCAAATCGAAAATTTGAAAATTTGAGTGGAATGGAGTGGAGTGAAGTGGCAGAACTCAAAACCGCGCTATTATTACGAGTATGATGTCAGAGCGAAGAAATGAAAATATTCAAAAGTAATAATACATTCCCCCAGAATCAAACCCACAACTGTCGCGTCGTGTTTTATTTTATTCCTTTAAAAAACGAGATATTTATATTAAGAAATATCTCGTTTTTTAAACAATTAATTATATATGTTTTGCTTTTGTTACTTACTTCATACTTAATTATCAGCTTCACGCTGTATCCCACGCACAGCAGGGTAGGCAGAGAGAACCTAGTGTTAAGACACTCCGTTCTCCACTTTCCGCTGAGTTCTGGAGGCATTGCGTGTTGAATCTCAACGCCGCGCTTTGCCTCGACACCAGAGCGAAGAAATGAGAATACAAATGTAAATAAATATTTAATTTCTTCGAGTAGGAATCGAACCCACAACCAGTCGATTTTACAGACACACTTAGTGCCCCTGCGCCAAGACTGGCCTCTTCATATTAAATTGTAAATTAATATTATAAAAATATTTTTAATTAAATAGATTAATATATTAGAAATAATTCCACGGAGCAAAACCACAACTAACATAATTATATTAGAAATTCACCAATTAGCAGTAAACAGAAAGTTAACAATTAATAGAAACCTAACACTATATATCACTTTGATAAGATAAAAGTGAGACTTGCGATCCAAAGTGTAATGGAACCAGTGCCTAATAGAATATACAATCAATAAGTACAAACATTTATCTACGACCCCAGGTCAGTTGTGATTTGTGGCGATAATTAAAATCTCGCCCGGAGACCGGAGTAAATCTAAAATGGTGTTAATGTGTTTTGTAAACGTTTACTCGGGAACGTTTAAAAAGGCTCTCTTGGTTATCCGACTTGAGAAAGGGTTAATAATCCTGTTAATTATTCCAGTGAAAGTGGATAGGCTGTGTGAGTTGGTTATGTAAGGTTTTTAGAATATTGTAGTTGTGATCGTTGGATAGTGGGTGGTTGTCGTTGATATTATTTATTATTAGAGGCCTTCGTGGCTCTGGGATGTAAAGCGGTGACTGTACACGCGATGGTTGTGGTTTGATTCCCATTCGAGGTATGGAATGTCTAATTTTATCATTTCTTCGCTCTGGTGACGCTACTCAACAAGCAATGCTTCCAGAGTTCGATGGAGAGTGGGGAACGAAAGTGTTTTAATGGGAACGGTGTGTCTTAACGCTAAGTTCCCATTGTCCATGTGCCTAAAGGTTTAAAAATACTATAATAAGGAATGTAATACTTAATATATAATGAAAAAAATAATACTTTCTTAAACTTAGTTTAAAATAATAAATTAATATTTATTATTTTAAACTAAGTTTAAGAAAGTATTATTTTTTTCATATCCAGTAAGTACCGACCTCACAGCCGTCGTGTTTCCTGACAAATAGTCTATGTAGTGTACTTGTAATTGAGATTTGTTTGTTAGCTTCACATATCTTTCGCGAATTACAATAAAAGACAAAAAAATCCTGTGGAGAAAAAGTTCACTCGGCTCCTAAAAAACATTTTTGTTTTTATTATTCTGTTTTTTAAAGATCTATTCTTTTTTCATTTTTATAAGGATTATTGTCCCTAGCTACATAGTTGCTCGAAATACTTAAAGTTAGAAAAAATATGGATTTTCTAAGGGGCCGTGAAAGGTGGCAAAGAATAATACGCTTATACGCCACTCACTGAGGATTTCACTGATGTCGCTGAAATCTTCTCAAATCCTATAACGTAAGGTTTTAGAAATGAAAAATTTTATACAGCAATATGTAGTTAAATATTATAAATATGTTTTTATTTTGTGTTTTACAAAATAAAGGAAACATTAGAATAGAATGGTTTTTGAGATGATTAAAATTTACATTAAAAAAAACATCTCAAAAACACAAACGTGCGAATGTAAACACACATGACAGGTTGTGGGTTCGATTTTCACTCTAGGAAATGAAATATTTTATATTATTTTTCTTCGCTCTGGTAAGCAAGCAAATTGAGTTTCACTACTCAGCTGGCAATTCCTCAAAAATTTGACTAAAAGTAGGGAGCGAAGTGACTTAACATTAGGTTCCCTCTGCATACCCAGCTATCTGCGGGATACAGCGTGAAGCTGAAAAAAAAAACTCAAAAACGTAAATAAAAGACGTTGAGATGTCCACAACATGAAATCATTAAACAGCTAAAGTAAGTTAAAAGTGAAAATCAGAATTAATTATAATCGCTAGATTAACTCTAGTTGTGTATAGGAAGTCCGTAAAGATATGTATGTATATCCTATATACAAATCAGCTTCATGCTGTATCCCGCATATAGCACGGTAGACAGAGGGAACCTAGTGTTAAAACAAACCGTTCCCCACTTTCCGCCGAGTTCTGGAGGCATTGCGTGTTGAGTGGCGGAACTCAAAGCCGCGATTTGCCTCGACGCGAAGACCAGAACGAAGAAATGAAAATATAAATGTAAGTAAATATTTTATCTCCTCGAGTGGGGATCGAACCCACAACCAGTCTGCGCCACCACTGGCTATATATAATACATAGATAACAATCTCAAGGTGACAGACCAGATAAATTAAAATATAAATAATGTAAAAGCACGTGTGAAGTATGAATCTGATATTGCAATCAGAATCGATATAGAACTATGTCCTTATCAGTTGGATGTGGCGGGGAGTGGCAGTTTTGAATTGATCATTTTAATGTTATGTCGATCGTCATCAAAATAGAATGCGTAGACTATATGACTACATGCTTTATCTCACGTACACATTTTTTTTTGACTGAAGAGAATTTACTACCATCTGCGAATTAGATTTAAAAAGAAATCGAATAATGTGGGTTATGATGCTTAATTAATTGATTTTTAGCCAACAAGATAAGCTTGTTAAGAGATTATAATATTAATATTCAAATTAAATAGAACATAATAATAATATTTTTTTTATATTATTATTATTATTTTATATTATATGTTATACTTCCATTTCTTCGCTCTGGTGTCGTGGCAAAGAGCGGCATTCACTTCCGCCACTCATCACGCAATGCCTCCAAAATTCGGCGGAAATTTGGGAACGGAGTGTCTTAACGCTAGGTTCTTTCTGCCTAACCTGCTGTGTGCGGGATACAGCGTGAAGCTGATTTTATTTTAATAATAATATCCTTTTCCATTGGTTATACAAAAATTATTTTCTTAAATTCAATCAACATAATAAATATTCAGTAGCCAATTTCGGTATACATAAATACATTTGATTATACATAGATTTGAGGCCAGTCGTGGCGCAGCGGCACGAAGTGCTACTGTAAAATCGACTGGTTGTGGGTTCGATCCCCACTCGAGGAGATGAAATTTTTACTTAAATTTATATTTCCATTTCTTCGCTCTGGTGTCGAGGTTAAGCGCGGCGTTGAGTTCTGCCACTCATCACGCAATGCCTCCAGAATTCGGCAGAAAGTGGGGAACGGAATGTCTCTTGGCTGTCTCGGGCTGATTATTTGATTACATACATTTGATTTATTTCAAATGGCTTACAAATTACGAAACGCGATAAGCAAAACCCAGCATGATGTCTCGAACAACGGTGTTTGGCGACCGTACACCAATATTGTGATTTGTTAACTTGTTTAATGTGCGGATGTACCGCTTCCTGCTGCGACATCCGTGGTATTTATATTATTTGATAGTTAATTTTAGAGGCCAGGCGACAGGTTGTGGGTTTGATTTCCAGTCGAGCAAATGAAATATTTAATATTTCCATTCTCTTCTCTCTGGTTTCGAGGCAAAGCGCGTCTTTGCGTTCCGCCACTCAATACGCAACGCCTCCAGATTGTGAGTGTCTTAATACTAGGTTCCCCCTCTGCCTACCTTGGTATGTGAAGCTAAAAAAAATTCAGATTGACTTAAACAAAATTACCCAGGGCATTCATTTAAAAAAATGCTAATATTTTTTGTATTAAATATTGCCCAAACGAATTTCTTGAATTTATTTTAAATTAGAACGTTTCAATAAACCTAAGAACTAAGCAATTCAATAAATAATTTACATTTCGTATTGTATATTTTCAGGCAAACACGATTTTGCAAGAGCATATATTCTAATGAGACATTTTATTGTGACTCACGTTGTACGTGTCGACATTATTTCTTCAAAGTAAACTGCATTTGATAAATCGACCCTTTAAAATGTATGTTTACATATATACATTTAGTTTAATATTATTTTTTTTATCAGCTTCACACTACATCCCGCACACAGCAGAGTAGGCAGAGGGAACCTAGTGTTAAGACACTCCATTCACAATATTCTGCCGAATTGTCGAGGCGTTGCGTGCTGAATGGCAGAATTCAACGCCGCGCTTTGCATCGACACCAGAGCGAAGAAATGGAAATATAAAATTTTAAAAAATATTTCATCTCCGAGTGGTGATCGAACTCACAACCAGTCTCGTTTACAACCACACTTTGTGCCCCTGCGCCACACAAGGCCTTATTTTGATATTGATAACAATATATACCATTTCAGGGAGACCACTAATAGTGGTCGTGATAGTGCAAATTGCGTCAGCTCTATCATAATAAGTACAATTTACTGAAGCATTGGCATAATCGTCAGTCCGTCCGTCGCGCTGAATGCCAATTACAATAACGTCATAATGTCAGTTATCACGAATTAGTATTTAAATTAGTTTTTAATTAACTAAATTTGGTAAACTTAGGAAATAGTATTGAAATCATGAAATTTCAATAAATTTTAAATTTTAGGTAGGCACCCCTGCCTAGTTTGGTGTTAAGACACTTCGCTCCTTACTTTCCGCTGAATTTTGGAGGCATTATTATTAAATTATTGTGTTTTCCAAAAACAGAAAATATGAACGAATGTATTTAATAACGTATATTAATATAAAAAAATTAAATAATTGTCCAAAAATTATATAATTTTCGAAAGAAACGCCAAATATAAGCAAAAATTAAGTATAAACATTACAAAACAAAATTATCTTTTGATCCCTGTTGTTTTACAGTCTACAGATATTAATTTCGCTTTCGTTTCGTTGTCTTTGTACGGAAAATACAATCTAATTACATTACGTTTCGTTTTCATCTAAAATATTGTTTGTAGAAATCCAACGGAATTCGGGCACCACACCTTGCCTAAACTTCAAATGCGTGAAAGTGGAAAAGGCCGGTCCTTTGGGACTCGAGCATTGGGGAGCCCTGTTCAAAGGGCCGATGTGATTTACAGCGGTGCTCGGATAAACCACACCCGGAACCTGCTTTGACGAAAGGAAACGCAAATTGCACGAGACGTTTACGTGTGGTTTTAGTGACTGTAAAATTTAAAAAGAATTAATAGAAAACACGTCCTCATTAGGACGGGCATTACATTTAGATGTTAGGAAATCTTCAAAGCTTAATGGATCATTGTGGTGTTTTTTACTTTTTCCTTTTGAATTGAATAAATTATCTATTGGTAGGCTAGACCAATTAAAAGTATTCATATCTCAATAAAGCAAACACGGCATCTGCAAAGTAATTTCCAATTTCGTCCGTAGCCGTGGCAGATATTTAATTAAAAATGGATTTCGTTGTCGTCCGAAGTACATAGGTCACGAGAGCTCGATTGGCAGACAGACGGACAGCTGCAATTTATCACTTGTTTTATTCGTGTGTTACATTTGTATTAACATTTAACTCTTTTGTCGGATTTTATCTGGCTACACGGTAGTTACATCGTGGGTCATTTGGTCACACACACACACACACACACAGGTCACAACTACATATAGATTTGTTTTTAGCTCATCGACGGAGTTTAGTGTTAAAGACATCCTCATTTTTCAATAATTCATTCCCCCGAGTGGGAGTCGAACCCAAAACCGTCACGTTTATAGTCACACGCTTGAGCTTATCTAAGCCATATAATATAAAATTGAAACAATAAACACAATTTCCTTTTACAATTCAATGTTTCAGCCTCAACAAATATCGCGGAATCTCCACATGCGCGTGAACTTTCAAGAAATAAATCATAAAAGATGACAGGCATCCGAAACCGTTTAACTCATAATATGTAGAACAGAACCCCTATAAGGGTGCTGATCGCTGACACATCGAAAAAGGTGTTTGGAGGAACAATCAATAACCGTCCCACTTTCCTTGACCTTTTCCTCCCCTCTTTATGAAGCTTTCAAAGAGGCAAATCGAAGCGGCGCCCTTTGAAAGCTAGAGGTCCATCCAGTTTGGTCTAGCATAAGTTCTAACCTCTCACACGTCAGTAAATATAATCCGGTGAATAACATAAATTTTTTCGAGGCAACGTTCTTTATTGGATTTGTCGGCGCCGACAAGTTATTGACCCCTCATTCGGAAATCTAAATGTATTGAAAACTTACTCAAACCGAACGTCAGAACTGAACTTTATGATAATTGCGAAGTAAAAACGATTCAAGGATACATACTACCCTCAAATTGAAGGCACACGATCGAAGTTACGACATCTCCTTACGAGAAACGCGATTTTAAAATTGAAAAATTTGCACATTCGTCCAAGGAGGTCGTTGCATTCGATAGGTACTTTTGACAAATTGCATGCAATACTTCAAGTGAGATGGGCAAATATTTCAGCAGTTGTCAGGAGTCGTACTACGGTAATACGGAACACCTTATTCGCACTCGGGGGAACTCGGGACAAATGCTCAACAAGAAACGCGAAACATTTTGTTTCTGACGACGGCATTACGGCGATGTCTGGAAACTCCTTTTAAAAGAAAAAGAAACTTTACGACGCGCCATGACAAATATTCAATATAAGTTTTGAGCTTTAAGCACTCAATTATAACTGTAATTTTAATGACACCGCGGTAATTAAAACCCAACTTATAATTACTTTAATGAATCCAGCATGGTATAATTGCTTCTTTAAATATGAGAGGCCTGAGGCCAGTCGTGGCGCAGCGGTACAAGCGTGTGACTGTAAACGGTTGTGGGTTCGATTCCCAGTCAGGAAATGAAATGTTTCATATTTTCATTTCTTCGCTCTGTTGTCGAGGCAAAATGTGGTGTTGAGTTCCCCCACGCAGCATACAATGCCTACATAATCCGGCGAAAAATTGGGAGCGGAGTGTCTTAACATTCCACTTACCCAGCTACATGAGGAATACAGCGTAAAGCTAAAAAAAATATATATAGGAAGGTATATTGTACAGGGAAGTGTAGTCACATTCACAGGTCGGTCGACTTGCATCAATATCATCCAAGTAAGTTGCCTTATAAGGAGCGTCAGCATTTTTCTTTCGGAGAGAAAGTTTCTGTATGCAAGCCGGAGCCTCGGACATACCATAGCTTTTAAATATTTGCATTTCTTTTGCACGGCGCGTGCAGATTCTACTTTTTCTTTGAACATTTGTTTTTCTTACTCAAGTTCTTGTGTTATGTCTATAACCTGCGTTATGCTAATTGGTTTCTTGTCATGTGTTTGTTTTTTTTATATATTGTTTTATATTTTGCGAAACAGCCAGTAATAAGTTACTGTGTATTTTCCTCTATTTTTCACCTATTTATAAGACATTTTATATCAGTTATATGAGCCAAAAAGGGTAAGGACAAATTTAATACGTTCTTCATTTCATTTTTATTTTTTAGCTTCACAGGCTATCCCCTTCTAGCACGACATGCAAAGGTAATCCAGTGTTAAAAAACACCGTTTCCCATTCCCGGTGATTTTTCGAGGATTTTTACGATTACATGTTGAGTGGCGGATCTCAACAACATTTATTTTCCTGTTACCAAAACTAGGAAATAAATCATTCGTTCGCACGGGATTCGAACTCGAAACCGTCGTTTACAGTCACACTATGTGCCACTGTGCGACGAAAGCCCCCTTTTTAAATAAGCCAATGTGTACTTTTAATCGTGGGTACCATGTGTAGCGACGAACATCTTAGACAAATCACTTAGTCAATGTACGCGTATGCACCTTGGTTCAGGGGTGTCTATTTATCATCTCCCGAACACGAGGGCGATGGTGAACGATGAACTCGATGTCTCGATAATTTATCTCGATAAATGTTGAAAAATAGAGAACGCAAAAACAAACTTATTAAAAGGAAAAATTCAGTGAAAATAGTAATATTTTCTTCCAGTGGAATCGAACCGACAACAGTCACTTTAATAGTCAAAGCGATCGCAGCGACCACTATTTCTGGATTTATTTAGTATAAGTAACAGGACGTGGTTCTTTCTTTTTTTTCATCTTCACGTTGTATCCCGCATATAGCAGGGTAGACAGATGGAACGTGTTAAGACACTCCGTTCACCACTTTCAGCCGAAATTTCCAGGCATTTCGTTTTAAGTGGTGGAACTTAACGCTGTGCTTTTGTCTTTGTACCAAAACGAAGAAATAATAATTCATTACCCCGAATAGGGATCGAACCCACAACCGTCGTCGCATTCCGCCTTGGTCTCCACTCAACTTTCTTAGATTCTCGAGTATAAACAATGCACATTATGTAAGAATCCATTTTGTAACGTCTCTCATCAACCATGGCGATGTACTAAAAGGAATTAGAACAAAGCACGCACGCTGTTGTAAAAGTGTAGCGTACGAAGTCTTGTAAGTGAATGAGGCAGAAATGGGGTAATTACAGTTCACTGAACTCCTCGCTGGAGACTAACATTTTGATGATTTTCACATAAAATTATATTCAGACATGAAATATGAAAGAAATGTTGGTAACAACTTATAAACGTATTTTTTTCTTTATATTCATATTTCAAAGAGAAATATATTCTTAGTTATTCCTTGTTGCGAATAATATTTGTTTAGTCCTTTGAATTGGAAACCGTATGTATATATTATAGTATTTTTTTTGTGTTTATATAGATTCACGGGGTATTCCGTACATAACAGGATAGGCAGAGGAAACCTGGGTACTTAATGTTAGACTACTGTCTCCCGCTTTCCACCAATTTCTGGAGGCATTGCGTATTGACTGGCTGAACTAAACTCTCTGAGTTTAGGCAATGAAAATATTAAATATTTCATTTCCTCGAGTAGGAATCGAATCCACAACCTGTCTCACTTGTAGTCGTACGCTTGTGGCTTGTGACTGGCCTCAAGGCAAGTTATTAGTATATTAAAAAAAATAGAGCGTTGCTTTTGCAATGAGGTGTCAAAGTGACTATTTGCCGACTATATGGAGACAACTGCGAAATGCCAATTACGCCTACGCCTTCTTAGTATTTTTTTATTTAATGGTGAAATTTAACAAGGTAATCATTTACTAAGTATTTGTAAATTATGTTAACGAAGCTGTTTTTCTCAATTTAAGAGAAATTTCTTAAAATATCTTAGTTCGGAGTTTTTTTATTATTTTTGACATTTTTTAAAGTGTTATTCCACACTTAGGAAAGAATTTACAAAACGTATAAAAATTTTAACGTAGCAGAATTTGAATCTGTTAGCAAAAATATTTAATAAATAGCATTATCTTTCGCCAAATTATAATTCTAAGCAATTGTCTTTGGGTAGCAGAAATTTGTAAAAATTTCGCTACAGAGATACTAATCTATATATATACCTGTACCTTGTACCTGACTGATTGAGGTAAGACGCACGCACAGCCGTAACCGCGGTGCGTAGAAACGTGAAATTTGGACGAATGTTTAGTTTAGTAATCTGGACATCCACTAAAAAAACTTGAAAATTTTTAACCCTAAAGGGATGAAATAGGGGTTGAAAGTTTGTATGGATTTTTTTTAAATCAGCACCGATTTTTATAAAATTTGAAATTCAGACTTTTAAAAATATTTCATTGAACACGTGTTTCATGGTTTTTTAGAATTCACCCCCTAAGGGTTTTTTAGAATTCACCCCCTAAGGGTTGAAAGTTTATATGGAAAAGTCTTGAAATCGCCACCGATTTTTATAAAAAAATAAATTCAAACTGTTAAAAATATTTTATTCAACACGTGTTTCGTGGTTTTTTTAAAATTCACCCCTAAGGGTGCAAATAAGCGGGCGAAGCCGCGCGTGCCCATTAGTAACAAATAAGTTGTTACAAGCGTATTAGAATTTTTATATAGCTTGATGAGAACGTATAACTTAGTTAGTAGTTAGCTTGGACGGTTTCCAATAAGCGCAGGTTCAACTCCCGCTATAAATAAGTATATTTTTTATTATTTCAACATCAAAAAGAAAAAAAAACTAACATTATCATCCATTCTTTAGAAAAAAATACAAAGTAATGTATCATGATAAACGTCTCTATTCAGCTATTGTAGTGACTTCACAAACAAGCACATTTTATCTAAAGACCTGAATATTTATCGAGGTCATTCTTACATAAGAAGAAAAAAATGTCTTAAGAGTACGAATGCCAAATCCTGTGCCGAACCCACATCGATTTTCCGCTGCTGGCTCCCATCCAATACTTCTTTGCTTAATTTATTAGTGAATAAAATATAGTGATGTTTCGTAACAAGAAAAACAAGTTATGTCAGTTTTCACGTCACCGACATAATATTTGCTCAACAAAAATACGGACGAATGATTTTATTGTATATATATTAAACAAAGCGGATTTGTATCCATAATATTGAATTATGATATCTTTTTGCAATACGTTCATTTTTGTTAATTTAATACAAACAATGGCGTGTGCTGTTATTCGTGTTGATATGATGTGTCAGTGCTGTTATCGTGGATTATTTTATTTTTTTTATGTGAATTGAGTGTTTTATCGTACAAGTTCTTTCGTGTGTTCTCCATGCATCCATGGTCGAATCGCCATAATAAAAGAACTAAACTGAATTGTAAATTGAGTGACTGCTTATAATAGGCTTTATTCTGCCTAAAGATATTTAGGACTTAATGCTTTTAAATTAGTAATTGAGAACAGCAAGAACGATACTGAGTTCCTAGTTTTGTAATATTGTTCTACTAATATAGGATGGAAGTTTGTTCCACTTTCACTCAAAAACTACTGAACTGATTTAGATGAAACTTTACAGTAATATAGCTAATACAGCAGAATAAAACATAGGCTACAATTTATGTACAAATTTTGTATAATTTGGCTTTAATATAAATAACAAGTTTAAGTGAGTGAAGCCGAGATAGCGTCGCTAGTAAACAATATATTATTATAATAACCAAAAAAATACTTTCTCTGCAATAATGGCTAATATTTATAAAAAAACCATTTCCATTTGAAAAATTGTACCAATCTTATTTGCGTAAAGAAGAAAAAGTAGTAAGTAGTGAGGCAGTAACAACAGTGAACATTTTGAAAAGTACGGTCAGGACAGCTCCCGCGGGAGGGTAGTTTAGCAAAGTTTTCCTATCCCATACCAAGAAGCGCGTGTTGCGGTCTGTCTGTGGGCGGACTAAACGGTATTTCTGTAATAGCCACTAGCAAGTCATTTAAAACTTAATAAAGTTATTTATATAGATAAATATATGTTTGTTTTATTAAGTTGTCTGTTTACTTAAAAACTTAAACTTAAGTATAATATTAGTTATCGCCTAATTTGATGAACTAAGAAAAACCACATTGAAAGCCTAAAAATGACATATTTTGATATTATATTGTTTTAGTTGAGCGCATCTATTGATTGTATAAATTGGGAACCTTCGAACGTTTTCTGGAGGCCATTGTGTGCCAGCTGTGTGGTGCAATAAATGTTAAATCTATAATGTTAAGCTATAATGCAGTCGGTTTTGCATCCATTTCACAGTGTGTTACCGCGATTAATGAAACTTAAGCTGTGGACACGTTTCTGCATATGTTTTAATGATTGATCTATATAGCCTTTTTTAAAGCTTCACGCTGTGTTCCTCACACATCAGGGTAGCCATCTCATCAGTTCCCGTTACGACTTCCGTTCTCAACTTTCCGCGGAATTCTGCAGGCATTGAGTATTGAGTGGCGGACTTCAAGTTTATAGTCTTTATTGGTTACTCCATAAGAATACGGTAACATGTCTTACGCCCAATATTAATAACCTATCTCCAACGTCAATCTTAGATTGTTTCATATATCTATCCAATCTCTAGATAGGATAGATATATGAAACAATCTAAGATTGACGTTGGAGATAGGTTATTAATATTGGGCGTTAGTGGACTATGAAATACTATGGGTCTCGAGAGCTGAGTAAATATTTGGATGTAAAATTAAGAATGTTTCTTTAGCATATCTAATTACTTTAAGTTAAGCGTAATATTAATAAGTGTTTGTAGCTTGACAAAAAAAAATAAGAAACTTTTGTTTCTCATTTTCCGTCGAATTGTCGAAGCATTTCATGTTCAAGTGGAGAAACTCAACGCCACGCTTCGCCTTGTTACCAATTCGAGGAAATGAAAATAGTTCATATTTCATTTACTCAATTGGGAATTGAACCCACAACCTGTGACATCTATACTTGTGTGTCACGTGTGTCACGACTGGTCTCCAATTGGAACCCTATAATATATGAGTTTAAGAATCGCATAGTTACCGCTTTAATGATTTTAATTTAATAACCTTTGAAATTCGATACTGGTGTAAAAATATTTAGCACCGTCGAGTTTTTGAATGATCTGACTCGAACATCTGTTCGACTTTAATTACGAAATTTCTTGAATGTATGTATGTAGAAGTGCTTCGGGAACATCGTCGTGTCTCTGGAAATTTTCTCCAGGAGTGAAAAGCATCAAATTTCACTTAGAAAAATGAGGCGTATGATTTAACAGATTGGCGGAACGTAGACTATGGTTTTAATTTACCGTTAAGGGCTCAAGTAAGATATTAAATTTTGTATTTTGTTCTAAATCCCTCATAAATTAAGGAAGAAAATGCTTGGTTATCCAAAATATTAGTTACCTTTTACAAATTATCATGTTTATCCAAAAATTAAAAATTAAATTAGCTTCACGCTGTATCCCGCACACAACAGGGTAGGCAGAGGGAACCTAGTGTTAAGACACTCCGTTCCTTACTTTCTGCCGAATTCTGGAGGCATTGCGTGTTGAGTGGCAGAACTCAACGCCGCGCTTTGTTATGTTTATCCAGATTTAAATATTTTTTATAGCAGTATCGACGGTCGTAGGGACTGTAAACGCGACTGGTTGTAGGTTCGGTTCCCACTCGAGGAAATTAAATATTTGATATTTTCAATTCTTCGTTCTAGTGTCGATGGAAACAGGCTCGGCGTTGATTTCCGCCACTCAAGGCGCAGTGGCTCCAGAATTCGATGAAAAGTGGAGAGCGAAGTGCTTTAACACTAAGCTACCTCTGCCACACGAGAGATATAGCGTGAAGCTGAAAAAAAGAGCAACGTGAAAGTTCTGTTCACATTTCAATTACATTATCGCAAAGAAAGCGAAATTTAATATAAACTATATTTTTTGTTGCAGGTAAAACACCACATTTATTTCAAGATTAATATGAAGTAAAACGTAAGTAGGTAGACAGGTTTCCAGGCGAATCGGCATATACAATGTGTCCAATATACGCACGAAAACCATTGTTAATGTCATCGCAAGAGATTTCGAGTTTCGAGTCTTATTAAAAGAAATAAAGGTCTTTGACAAAATTGCAGTGACGAATTTTTTATGGGTAACTCTTATTTTGGCTTATTATCTTGTACGTTTTTTTTTGTCTTGTACTTTCTGAAATTTTAGAGGTTTTAACGAGAAGATTAAATTACGATGGATTTATATTAATAGGTAGAGGCCAGCAGTGGTGCAGGGGCACAAAGTGTGACTGTAAACGTGTTTGGGTGGGAGTTCGATCCCCACTCGAGGAAATGAAAAAATATATATATATTTCTATTTTTTTGTTTTGGTGTCGAGGCAAAGCAGCACGCAATGCCTCCAGAATTCAGCAAAACAGAATTCACTACTGTGTATACATTACCTTACCTAATTTTTTTAGAGTGACGACTCTAAAAAAATTGTTTAAATCAATAAGAAATGTTAAATAATGCGATGAAAATAGCTTTAAGTAAAAAATATTATACCACATACACGTCAAACTCATTGATATGCGAATATTTTGTATTTTTTCTGTGTGCATAGACATATGTAACTATAGTGTATTAAGACCACCGTCGATGTAGCGTTCAGTACAAAAAAGAAATAATTTAACCTAAAGTGAAGATATCTTACAATGTTACGATTGCTGCAGTAAATTTTAAAATTATTTTCTAGCTCTTATGCCTATTACTTTAAGAACTATTAGATATTCCTACGAAATAGCATCATGTATATTCCTCCTTAACTCACACAACTACTGTAGAATATTTATTCTTTTAATTCCTTCTTGGATATAATGAACATTAATTCTTAAACTGGTCTCTTACTTATAAACGTTATTTTTGTTATGAATCTGTAAGATCTTGAGAAATTTAAATGAGGTAAATAAATAACTTGTTTCATGTAATTTGTTAAATTTAATTTATTCTTATTGCGTGTACGGCGCAAATGACTACATAATTATTGTGAATTATGGAGAATAAAAAAATAGTTAACTTAAAACTGGTTAAGTGCGAGTCGGACTCGCTCACCGAGGATTCCGTACCAATTTCAAGATTGCATGCAAGACAACGAGAAGTACAACTTGTTAAAGTTGACAAAAGCTTAATATGAGTATTAGCTTAATATGAGTTTGTGGTGTTTTTTTCTATGAAATAGCTATAATAGCAAGTTTTCAGATTTTTCTTAATATGTATTGTAAGTTCTCACTTCGTGCCAAATATTACACCTATACGTCCACAGTACCCTACAGTTTTTGATATACGAAAATAAAATTTCATATAAAATGCAGCACAATCGATGCATAAATGCTCGCATCTCTATGATTATAATAATTTTAGTTCTATACCTTTACGTGATCTCGAGATAAATGGTCTTGACGGACGACAAAAACGGTGATCTATATGGTTTCTGTTTTTATCTTTTGCGGTGCGGAACTCTAAAACCAACATAAATTACTATTATGTGAAAAATTGCACATTACTATATTATTTCAATTAACAATCAACTGAAGGTAAATAAAACCTAAGATTATATAAATTTCCTTAATGAACGCACAATTTCACCAACAATAGCTCCCAGGGCCACGTGTAATCGATATCCCCTAGTCTAATTGGTATCAATATCTTACAAAGTAGTAACTACTAAGTAAAATTTGAAGCTCAACTTTACTGCTTTATTGTATGCAAACAAGAAAATTAACGATACAACTTCATTTAATAACTGTTAAAGTTTTACTGTATCTAGGAAAACTAGCTGGAGAGAGCTGGATAAGCCTTGATTGTGGCTGATTTAACGTCGTTTTGCTTATTATATCGTTTACTTCTTCAAGCAATTTATTTGTCAGTTTACACAGATTATCAGGCATTAGTGTTTTACAATATAATCCAACTATAAGTTTCAAAGAGTCATGTTTGTAAAGTGGACTTTCTTGTGGAATGGAATCGTTAGTCTTGTTTTTGAACAGATATTGTTATTATATATATTTATAGTTTCATGCTATATCCTGAATATAGCAGGATAGATAGAGAGAACCTAGTGTTAAGACACTCCGTTCCGGGTTCCTTTTGAATTGGTGGAACTCAACGTCGCTCCTCGAAACAAGAGCGGATTAAAATTTGAAATGTTTCATTTCTTCGAATGGGAATCGAATCCACAACTTGCCGCGCTTGTGCCCCTGCGCCATGACAGCTTGTTCTTATTCTATTATAGCCAGCTAGTTAGCCAGCTCTCAGACTGGTCTGAGTTAATAAGTTAAAAGAATTCAATAAGGGGCGATCGTAATGTGACATTTAAAAATTATTTCGTGACATTATTATTCACTTAATGCGAGTCCTCCGAAATGTGAAGAGGTAATCTTTTTACCAATCTTAACTTTACATGTAAAAATACCGTTTCAGCTTTTTGAGTTATAAGAGTCATAAATAAGATTTTTTTTTGTTCTAATTATGGATTTCAATAAAATATAAATTTCTTCTCTTTTTCTTAGCTTCACGCTGTAACCTACAGATAACAAGGTAAGCAGAGGGAACCCAATTTAAGACACTCCGCTGCTCACTTTTCGCCGAATTCTGGAGGCATTGCATGTTGAGTGACTTACTAATATAATTTATTCTCTAATACGAAAAATAACATACTGTATAATTTGGAAAAATAAATTTAGAATAATAACATTCTGTATAATTTGGAAAAATCTGCAACTAATGGTGCTGTTAGTAGAAAATCCAACTTTGCATTACAATTCAATTTCGCAATCTTTTTAAATGTAGCCTCTCCTTTATTCTAAGTAAGTTGGATCTCACTCATAAAACCTTGCAATACCTCTAAGGCAATAAAAACATCTCGAAAACCATACTCGGAAGCAATTTCTTCTATGCGGTTCAGCCAAAAGCGGTGTTCACATTTTGCGGTCAGTCACAAGTTTCTGAACTTGGCATCAGTTTTATTGGAAAGGGTGTACACTTAAATGTAATTTAATATTATTATTTAAAAAAAAATCAGTTTCACGCTGTAACCCGAATATAGAAGGGTAAGTAGAGGGAATTTAGTGTAAGACACTCCGTTTTTTCATTTTCACATTTCATTATTTAATTTGAAATTTATATTTGAGGCCGGTCGTGGCGCAGCGGCACGAGGTGTGACTGCAAAACCGACTGGTTGTGGGTTCGATCCCCACTCGAGGAGATGAAATATTTACTTAAATTTATATTTCCATTTCTTCGCTCTGGTGTCGAGGTTAAGCGCGGCGTTGAGTTCTGCCACTCAACACGCAATGCCTCCAGAATTCGGCAGAAAGTGGGGAACAAAGTGTCTTAACACTAGGTTCCCTCTGCCTACCCTGCTGTGTGCGGGATACAGCGTGAAGCTAATTTAATTTATTTTTTTTAATTTTTTAAATTTATATATTTATAGAGAAAATAGTAATTTTATGTATTAAATCTGCAATGTAAAATTAAGTACTCGAAAGTAAAAAAATGTGTACGAATTTCGAAAGTAGTAGAATTTTAATCCGTCTTGAAAAAGTTTCTTTTCATAATTATAATATTTACACAACATGAACATAAATCAATTTAAACCACAAAAAAAAACTTTAACTTTTTTAACCTATATTATTTGTAGTTACTCTCAAAGTTACTTCTTGAATCTTTAAAGAGCAAAAATGATCTAAATGAATATACAATTCTTCTTTCCGGTCAGCGTAGCGAGTAAGTATTTATCTCAGAATATATTAATTTCTAAGTAGTTATTTTTTACACATACATCAATTATGTGTGTACAGCCCTTTAGGGGAGATGTGACTGAATGCGGAAGCTGTCTACCTTTTAAGGAGTGGACCATCTCTTTCATGCTGTACAACCGACGTGGATAATAAGGCAGATGCATTATGCGCAACATCATTATATTGGATGGATTCGATGATAACTTAAAAATTCTTATAACTTATCTGCTTTTGTATTTTATTTATGTGATGGCAGTTGCGATCTTTAGTATTTTTAATTGTTTTTTTTTTCAGCTTCACCCTGTATCTTATACATAGGAAGGAAGCTAGAAAGAACCATGGAACCTAGTGTTAAGACCATCCGTTCCGATTTAGGTACTTCCGTTCTCCCCTCTGCCAAATTTTTTAAGCATTCCGTGTTGATTTCCGGAACTTAACCTAGCGTTCTCCCTCGATGAAATAAAATATTAAATATTTCATTCCCTCGACTCTGAATGAAACTCACCACCGTCGCGTTAACAGTCGCACACTTGTACTCCTGCACCACGAGAACCGTTTCTCCATATTAATTTCACAACTTCTTTTATTAACAGCCTAAAAAATTCCATGTTATATCTCAAAGCCTGAGCGTGTCGGAATGTCTGTACTAATAAAGCTGCAATATTGGCCATCGTAAGTTGAAGGAAATTGACACTGATCGTTGTCGCGTCTCAGAGGTCGTGACCCTCAGTGAAGAAGAAGTTCCTCACCATGTTTACGAGCAAAGATCAAATAGAAACGTTTGCTATCAGAACAGCCGTCGCCAGATCACTTTCATTATTATTTATAGCTTGCTAGTGACTATAAAATAGCCGCTTTTCGTCGCCACGATACTGATAGAACCAGCCTGTTGATTGTATTGTATTATATTATGTTGAGATGTCTTATCTTATATAGTACAAATTTTGTTTAGTATAGTATTTTGTATAATGATACATTTAGCTTTTATCTTAAATAATATTTATTCAGCATAATCTTTTATTAATAATTAATTTAGAAAAGTCGGTTTCTAATCTTTTATTTTAATTGTATGTCTAGGGAATTCAGTTACTAAATCAAGTTTTTTTTTGTGGGCGAGTCTCTTAATATCACTAACACTGATATTTCAGAAATATGTCTTGTGATAGATTTATTGTTACAATTGTAACAATAAAATTGACATTAAGTAGGACAGCAACAACAAGTAGATTTATAACTATAATTTGTTCAGCACAAGGATTAAGTTTCGACGCTTGATTTCGTGTCATATAGTGTTATTTGTTAAATATTCACCTGCCTGCCTGCATTGCGCGTTAAAATTAAAATTTTAATATAGAAGTAACCAGCCATATTCATTTTCGTCTATAATTAACTTAATTGGGAGTAACTACCACCGTCATATTACGGTATCAATAATTATATTTTGTATATAAATATTTCGAAATTGATTTTTCTCACGCCATGACGCCAATTCGGAATTTGGTCTGCGTGTTAAAATAAAGTAAAAAGATCCTAACCCTTACAACCAGTGCTTATTTCTTAAAATTCTTTGTGTCAAGAGAAATCACTAACAGAGACAAAAAACAACGCAGTAAGTCAAGTCAATGATTTTGAAATTTGTTAAATGATATAAAAACACGTTAGCGAATTGACAATGATGTCATGTACAAGCTTTTTGACTTTTACAAACCACAAGCCACTGATCGTTTTTTGCTTTTACCGCAATTTTTTTTTATTCTATTTTCCGAGTGTTATTAAACGTTAAGAATGAATTTGATGTATCTTTGAAAATACAAGATAGTTTATTTAAATTGTTAGGAATAGCACAAAAACAGCTCCACGCTTTTTCTATATAGCAGAGTAGGCAGAGAGAACCTAATGTTTATACTCTCCGTTCCAAATTTTTGCTCCTATTTTCGAGTCAAGCAAAACTCAACGCCGTGGTTTGTATACTAAAATAGGGAAATTAAATAATTTAAATATAATCATCCTTCTGAATGTGGATCCAATGCGCCACTACAACCTCAAATAAGTTAATAAACAAAAATATAGATAAATAAAAGTATTTGAAAAAGCGATGTAAATATAGAAAAATAACTGCTCTAAAAAGTTCCTTACTATGCCAAAACGTGGAATGGAATATTCCTTTAGTAATATCTAGTTTATTTTCAACTAAACCCTGACCCTTACTGGCAACCCTGATTATTTTTACTACCATTGTAGCCTTATCATTGGAAAATCTAAAGAAACTGTCGAATTCAATCTATTTTTATTTCATTTAGTTACGTCAGGTTTTTATTCGTTTTTGCTTTTTAGTGTCGCCGAAAGGTTTTCCTGGAATATCTGTGTAACATTTTAGTTTTATGATCAAAACTACATATTTATTGGGTTTAAAAAATTATTTAGATTCAGTAAAGTCCCTTAATTAGCGTCACTAAATATTTACAAAAATCTTATTAAATGTCGCTAAATTTTGCCCTAGAAGACAAAAATCCAAAGACGATAGTAAATTCTTTGTAAACTTATCTGATTGACAATTCTATACTTTGCTCAAACAACTTGATAGATCGACTTGAATTCTATGTGACTTCTATATATCTTCATGTTTAAAAACATAACTTTGTACGGACGCTTGGAGAGATCATATTAGTGTTCAGACACAGCCGGTGCAAGCTAGTTACTTGCCAAGTATAAATTCAATATTAAATTAAAGTAGAAAGCAGAAAGTTATGTCGCGTACAGCTTGTTTCATTCTAGTGCAAGAAGCAAGCTATAAAATAGTGCACCCATACCTGCACAAATCTATTTGATTTAAATTGAATGTACTCACAACTTACCAGTTAAAATAAAGTAAATAAACAAATCAATAAATCACCTTCACGCTGTATCCCGCACACCGCAGGGTAGACAGAGGGAACCTAAGTGTTAAGACCCTCTGTTCCCCACTTTCTGCCGATTTCTGGAGGCATTTCGTTTGTTGAGTGGCCGTGCTTTGCCTCGACACCAGAGCGAAGAAATGGAAAGATAAATTGAAATAAATATTTCATCTCCTCGAGTGGGGATCGAACCCACAACCAGTCGGTTTTACAGTCACACTTTGTGACGCTGCGCCACGACTGGCCTCTTAATATTATATTGATAATGCGTTTTCAGCGTTAATTTACATTTTATTACGAATAACTTTGTCATGACTGCTATACGGATAGCATTATTAAATATTGATTTTAACTGAGGCGAGGAGAAAAGTAGGGAACGGAGTGTCTTAACACTAGTTCCCTCTGCCTACCCTGCTGTGTGCGGGATTCGTTTTCGTTTAGTATTCCTCGATTGTCGCAATAATTATATGAATATTTATTATTATTAGCCTAAAATTTACCAGTTTCAGTGTTACCACTGTCAAATCAGAACAATTTAAAATTTACTTATTTAGATTTTTTTTTCTATAATAAATAAGTAAATTTTAACTTTCTTTCCTAAGTGTGGAATAACATACATTTAAAAATGTGTAAAACATTTAAAATTTTAGGTCCATTTGAAATCATTAAGCATGTGTCAATTTTAATTTATGACCATATTTACAAGGTTTTAAGTTAAAACTAGGTTTACTGTTAACATTGAATTATTCAACTGTTTACTTAACGGCGGCGGCGTGAAACTCACTTAAGTTCGTTCGCTCGATGCGTTTCACGTTTGTTCTTATACTAATAATTTTTACTGCTTCTTGTTAAGGTAAATATTTTCCTTTTATTTTATTATATTCCGCACACGTCAGGGTAGGCAAAGGGAACCTAGTGCTAAGACACTGTTTTCCGCCAATTTCTGGGGGCATTACGTGTTGAATGGCGGAAGTCGACGCCGCGCTTTCCATTGAAACCAAAGCGAAGAAATGAAAAATTTAATATTTCCTTTTTTAGAGACGGTTTCGAACCCACAACCTGTCGCATTTACAGTCACACGCTTGTGCCTTTGCGCCACGGCTGGCCTCAATGCGTTTCACATTTGTTTTTATACTAATAATTTTTACGACTTCTTGTTAAAGTAAACATTTTGAAATGCACATCTCGTAACGTAAATATTTGAAATATACATGCTATTAAATACGTGTGAATGTCAATTGTTTTTTCATTATATATGTTTATGTCTAACAAGGTATGTGTTTTCATACTTTTACTAAAAAAATGTTTTTAGCTTCACTATGTATCCCGCAGTAGGGTAGGGTATACAGTGGGAGCCTATTGTTAAAACACTAGGTTCCCTCTATCTACTCTACTACATTCCACTTTAGTCACTCAATTTTTGAAACACTGCGTGTTGAGTGGCTTTACTCAATACCGCGCTCTGTCTTATTACTAGAGCGAAAAATTGATAATAGTTAATTTCCCAAATTGAGAATCGAATCTACAACCATCGCGCTTACAGACAGATGGTAAGCCACTGCTCTACGATGGCCTCTTGAATTAAATAAAAATAATAATAATTTAATTTTTATGTCTTTATTGAATATATCTATGTACGATTTTAACTGCGTTCTGTATAATTTTCTTTGTAAGTATAATTTTAACCCTAATTGAAAGAAAAAGAAGAACCGATAACATGGTTCATTTGAAAATATAAAGTAACTATATTGTAGCACAAATAAGAAAGTAAAAAATTAATACAACGTAAATATATTTTAAACGTTAAATTTTCAGTCTACTAATATAATATACTCCCTATAATGTTTTCGTAGCGATATACTGTTTACGTTAAAAGTAGACGGGAGCTCTATCGTGCATATTTTATCAGAATACAGGCTACATGTTGGTTTTTAAAATTAATTTCTTATTTTGTTAATATTTTATTTCATAGTCTTTAAACGTAGAGAATGAAACATTAAATTGTATGAACATATGAAAAGAAGATAATAAACTTATTAGATTGTAGAATATGAATTCTCATTTGTGATTTTAACTATGCTTTCGTCACACACATCGTTACTCTTAAAATTGTTTATAATGAACCATTGAAATTCAATAATTGTATATAGCAAGATTACTAAAAAATTCTTACCTAATGTTGCCATTCATAATACAAAAGTAAAAAAAAATATCAAAGCCGATAAACATATTACGTGTCACCAGATGACGAAGATGTTTATTCATCCACCATTGCCAAATTGTTCGTAATTTACTTATTTTCAATATATCATTCATCTAATCACGTACAAATTGTATATTGAATATTATTGTATGTGGATGAAAAATGATACGAAAAAGGCGTACTTAATCACGTGTACAATGCGCGGGAAATCTGACAGCTGTCAGTTGTCAAACGCACTAACATGGCGGCATTGATGCGTATTCAAACGATGTGCTTGAGTTACTAACAGTATATTTGGAAGATAATTATTTTTATTATACATACGATATGTAATAATTACTGATTTATTTGTAAAACAGGCAGGCAAAACTGAATTATTTTTACTTCTATAGAAAACGTATAAAAATTTTAACGTAGAGGGGCTCGAACCCGCGCCTCCTGGAAACCGACCAGGCGCTCTGACCACTAAGCCATACGTTCTCATCAAGCTACGTCGAAATTTTTATACGCTTGTTACAACTTATTTGTATTGTTAGCATCTCGGTAGGGAGATTTTTACAAATTTCCACTACCCAAACATAATTACTAAGAATTATCGTCTGGTAAAAGGGAATGCTATTTATTAAATATTTTTAAACATTTTTAAAGTGTTAATCCACACTTAGGAAAGAAAACGTATAAAAATTTGAACGTAGCGGGACTCGAACCCGCGCCTTCTTATGGCATTCCGAACGTGCCATTTAAACACACAAAGAAGGTATTGTGGTAAAAAAGAGATAATGTTACACAATAGGAGAATGCGTATAAAATAGACATTTAGTTAAAAAATGTATTGACCTATTAATAAAAGTGTACATTTTATATATATTGTGGTTCATTTCCGTTTAATTAAAATGACTGACATAATAATAAACACGTATATATATATATATATATATATATATATATATATATACATATATATATATATATATATATATATATATATATATATATATNATATATATATATATATATATATATATATTAAAATCCTTTATTTATAACATTTTATTTCTTAAACATACATTGTATGCAGCTGCATACAAATCCTCCCGGTTTTCGTCAAATGTCACACACTCAGCTACACTCGTCGTAAATACGGTAAGATGGCGCGCGTGAACAATCATATTTGCTGATGCATGATAAAAGTTCAGTGATCTCGCAAAACCGACAGCGTTTTAATCTTTTAGATGATGAGATATATATACATATACATGATGTATATAAATATAATATATACTATTTGTATTTTTTGTTTTACACTTTGTCCCAGCTAGGTAGCTAGTAAAAACGCAGTCCCAAATGCTATGGTTTTGGCATGTATCTCATGCGTCTCTCCACATCAACCTCTTCATATCCATTCCCTATAGGTTCTTTTGCATTTTACGAAATATTTAAGTTTTTACATGATTTATCATTAAATTCTTAATTTAAAATTTAAACTGAATACATACAAAGACATCTTCCAATTAAAGTAGGAAAATTACGTAGAAAGTTTACACAGTATAATACAGACACACTTGTGATGCTTTTTATACTAAAATTTAAGTCGACATTTTTTATCTTGTTCAAAGAAAAAAAACCGGATGATAAGAAAACACGTTTAATCTCCAGAGTTATTACAACGAAATTCGTGTATTTTTTCGCCCTGAGAGTGTCGCCCTTTAAATAACGAAGAGTACACGTCAACAATTTGAAAAACAATCCCTATCTGGAATGTTTCCCTCGTAACATTTTTATGACGAAACGAAATGATGAGAGACTCTCTTCACAGCCGCAAGGGAGAGGAGTCACCCCGCAGTGTTTGACAAAACGTCACTACACAATGAAGTCTAGTGCACGTACAAGTGACAATTGGGTGACTAATTAACATTTTTGTGTGGTACTAAATGAGGATCAACACATAGATTTTTGATTTTTTTTCAGCTTCACGTTGTATCCCGCACACTGCAGGGTAGGGAGAGGGAACCTAGTGTAAAGGCACCCCGTTCCCCACTTTCTGCCGAATTCTAGAGGCATTGCGTGTTGAGTGGCAGAACTCAACGCCGCGCTTGTCCTCGACACCAGAGCGAAGAAATGGAAATATAAATTTAAGTAAATATTTCATCTCCTCAAGTGAGGATCGAACCCACAACCAGTCGGTTTTACAGTCACACTTTGTGCCCATGCGCCACGACTGGCCTCACATACATTTTTGATATTAAGACAAATTACGTGGCGCTTATAAATAATTCCTAATACTTGGTTTCTTTGTTTTGCCTTAATTATGATATAAATAATAATCTACTAAAGCATTGAATATACCCTAATATTTCAAAGAATTCTACCTAAAACAGTACCACAAATATTTTGCATCACGCTGAAGATCCCAGGACTAAACTACTTCCAACTCCTTCATATGAAGTAGATAATTAATGTCGTCGTAGAACAAAAGGTCCCTTTCCTCGTACACTATAGAAACAATTATGTAAACTTGAAACTTTAGACTCGATTCAATTTCAAGAGGTACATCCAAGGGTTAAGTGCATGAGATTCGCCAAATATAAATTAGCATATTTTATGAATACGACTGAAACAGTACTTATGGCGTATAGTTGTTGAGTCGTCGTGGCGATGCTGTACCAAGTACAAACTATTTACTATGCAAATGAATGTCTGGGTTATACTACTTGCCGAATTTACCTGATTAGTCAATTTGTATTTGGAAGTGTCGTATTGTAAAAATTGTGGAATATTAGAACTGATTAGATAACTTGACTTAATTATAATTCTTACACTTATTGAAAATAAATAAAAGAACAAAATTATTTTTATAAACATATCAAGCTCACATTAGGTTTTTAGTACTTTAGTAATTAAAATTGTAAATTAGTTAGGCTACTGGCAGTTTCTTATGTAGGTTCCTACTTAAATCTATAAAATGTTAATTACTACTTTTAAGAAGATTGATGTAATTATTACTTATATCGTGATCAATGCTACCTAACTGTTTTTTTTATTTTTGTAGCAGTTTTTTAAAATCACGCGTTATTTGATATCGAAAAACAAATCGGAAAGATGATTATAATTTTTCGTTACTAATGGAGATTTAAAGATTCCATACTATGAACTGGCAGCGACAAATGGATCCATTCAATAAAATGACACTTATTTTTCAAAGAATCCGAAACTATCTCGTATTAAAACGTTCCACACGAGCGCTCGTAATATCCACCCCGGCGTGCAACACAAAGATGTGAGATGGAGCCACTCCATTCGAATTTGTCGGCGAAGAAAAATAGTAGGCACCTGCAACTAAATGCATTGAGGGTGGAGGGGAGCTCAGTCGTTTGAAGTGCTCGTTCTCCGCGTCTGAGAGCTAACATGTCGTGTCGTTACGCACATGTGTCGAGGGTGCGAATTTTCGGTATGTCACTCGGAAATGTTAGTTTTTATGTACATTTTGATGTCTCAGTTAAACCTTGCAAGTGCTTTATCCAATCCAATGATACAGCAGCGAGAGAAAGAATTGAGAAATATCAAAATGTTTGTCTATTGCAAGGAATGGGACGAACAAAGTAGACTGCAGAAATCTTGTAAAATTAATAAGCTATTCACAACAGAACGCCGGGTTTCTTTTATGCAAGAATAAATATTGCATACTGAAGTCCTTTGTAAAGACTCTTGAATATGGACGTATTCGTTGAGTATTTATAATATTTTCATATTATCTGAAGAAGTTTTGTTAGTACAAGTGTTAAAATATAACGAGCACTAGCTTTGCCTTACCTCATATGCATGTTGCAGTTGACAACATAACAAGAGACACGTAGACATACGTTATTCAATAATGCCCTTAAATTCCTGTTACCATACAAAACTATTACAGAATATTATTTTTAAGTAATTATATCGTTTTAACAGCCCCCTTCAAAATAACATCTCCTTGCCATGGATGCTTTTTTCTATTCACCTCGAGGCTACTGTTGTGATTAAATTAACCGAGGGTTCAAAACTGCCAACTGCGTGTGTGACATAAAAGAAAGGGCAGATAAAAATACTCGATTTATGAGCAATATTAGGATCAAAGCCTATTCTAAATGTCACAAACAGGAAATGTAATTTCTCGGTGTGAAGGTTTTAAACATTTACAGCCTACGTTTAATTTACACCGACAGCTTACCTGTGAGAGTGAGTGCTGAGTAGCTATTACTGTTTTGTTTTATCGCTTTCTGGTTTTCACCATTGACTAGTGTAGTTTTTATGTCTTTTCCTTGAAAGGGACGGGCTCTGCACATGATGTGATGTATTGCTGGGGTGAGCTTTCAGGCCCCCAGCCCGATTGTTATTGTCATTTATTCCCTTCACTTCTCAGTCGCATCCTACAGTTCTGATGTTTATAATATTATGTTATTTTGATCACTTTGCTATCATAAACTGTTTATTTTCATCATAAAATTTCATTGTATATAGTTTCATATTTGTTTCAAATACCTATTTAAATATCAAAATTTTCTTTTAAATGTTCACATTCAAAATCGATTTTAATATAAACTCGTCTCGTGATGTCGGAGCAGTTAACATTTCCGTTGGGTTTGCTCGCAATAATCTCCTTAAAAGGAATAATTGTGGCCATTTCGTTTCGGTTATTAGATTTTCCAAGCCGACTCGGATTCCATTTTGGAGCTGATATTTGTAATAAATTTTTATTTGCTCTTTAACTTCGTTTCGACGTTTTATTATCCCTCTCAGAGTTTTTGTGGGTAAATTGAGTGTGTGATTTATAAAAAAGTATATGAAATCACTTATAGTAGAGAACAATTGTAAATAGCTACATAGTATATCCCTATTTCGTTAAACATTTTTATGAAAAACAAATCTGTCTAAAATATGTAATATTTTTTGTTTTCTTTTCTAAATTGATAAAAAGTAGAAAGTCCTAATACATTTAATTAATGAAACAACAACATAAATAGAATGCATTCAATCGATAAGAAACACGTGTTCGAGCCCATTCACAAGTTTGCATTAGTATTAATTAGCTCGTAATACATCTGAAGTACGGGCTTCCCTATTATTAAATTTTTTCTCATTATGCACTCTATAGACTACTTTCCCTGATTTTATATCAATTATCTGGCCCTAGAGGCGAGCCCTTAAAGCTTTGGGGGAAACTTAGTGAATTAAGCTGAAGAAAGCACGTTATTATCTTATATCTACTAGTAACGTAGGAACGAATATCAGAAAAGTTAATATACATAAAGGGTTATATATTTATCTATTTGATATTATTGTGTATTTTAATAAAATAAAATTAATAAAGTAGCAGAATTCCAGAATTCAGCGAAAAGTGGTGAACGGAAGTGTCCTAACGGGAAATGAGTGTCTTTAGGCTCACTCTGCCTACCTTACTATGCACGGGATACGCTGTAGAGCTGAAAAAATCTACGTAGCAATTAGGTGCCTACCTAATATACCTAAAGCAAAAGGAACCTAGTGTGAAGACTGAGTTACTCACATTCGGCTCACTTTTCACCGAATTTGAAAAATATTACGTGTTCAATGGCGGAACTCAACGCCGTGCAACTATGCCAGATTGGGAGAATGTAAACAAATCAAATATATTCAATTCCCTGAGTGGGGGTGTGAGGGTCACATTCACAATCCGACGCTGTATCACTGCTTTTTTTTCTCAAATAACTTGAATTATACGTAATTTATATGACAAACCATATTAAACAAAAAAAATCGGAGTTACTTGTACCTATATATTGTATATATTGCAAGATTTCATATATAGATAACAATAAACTTTTTAGTATAAAACTTCTCTTCTCTTCACTATTCTCTGTATATAATAATTTCTCGTCACTAATTTATTTTAAACATCATATCAACGTCTATTAATTTAATTCACAACTAGAAAGGTGACCAAATAATTGATATTAAATATTAACCTTTTCCACTAAGAAGAAATGTAGTAATTAATGGAGAATTAATCATTGATCGTTCGAGAGCAAATCGCTATCATTTAACATGAAAGTGAGTTGATATTAGATTAACATAGAATCTTAATGGGTATCATAGATTATGGTGTTTCACGGACATTTCCAAATCGGATCATAGCCTTATAGAAAGTTGATGTGAATGCAGTTAAGGAGATAGGTTTGAATACTAGAACTAATTTATCTATCGGTAGCACTTAGTCTTGCCTTGTCTAATTATATTATGCATTTATAATCGTGGTAGAATCGTCGTGGTGAAGTGGAACAGCGTGTGACTGATTCGTGGGAAGTGTATTATTTTTACTTCCCCGTTCTGATAAGGGAAATCGCGGTGGTGAATTCTGTCACTGGACATGCTATATCTTAATACTAGATTCTCTATACATATCCTACTAAAAACCCAAAATAGTATAGAAGTGCTTGATTTTATTAAAAAAAAAATTACGTAGAGGCCGTCGTGGCGCAGGGGCACGCGTACCTCTGCAATCCCGATGGGTGTGGGTCCGATTCCCACTAGGAGGAATTAAATATTTAATATTTTCTTGCTCTGATAACGAGGTAAAGTGCGTAATTAAGTTCCGCCATTCAACCCGCAATTCTTGCCTTAATGGAAAAGGAACGGAGAGTAGGAACATTAGGTTACTACCTACCTACATACCCACCGTTCATAATAGGAATAGGAGGTTCCTTCTACAAAAAAATATAAGCATTTTTTGTGTAAATTATTCCAGCTGTATAGGATGTTTAAATACATTTTAGTTACGTCCTATTCGAACTTAATATTAAGTAAGCACTCAGAATATAGTACTTAGTTTATAAACTAACATAGACTTCCCTAAATATGATTTAAGCAAACACATATCTTAGCTGACTGCATACGAAGGTGAGCTCGTCTCACTGACTATACTAAATCCGCGTAGAGCAGTATAATTACGTAGCTTGATTAATATTTGCATTAAAATTATCTCCGCTTTCCTCATGCATACAGAACGCGGGTGGCGGAAACTGCAACAATTATATATGATATGAATAAACAAATAAACAGTTCTGGTTCCGACGCCTTGGTGGTAGAGTTTGGAATGTGTTTGACGATAATTTACCTCTTTAAAAGGAATAGCAGTGGATTCTGGTTGGCAAAATGATATTTTTTTTTAGCTTCACGCTGTATCCCGCACACCGCAGGGTAGGCAGAGGGAGCCTAGTGTTAAGACACTCCGTTCCCCACTTTCTGCCGAATTCTGGAGGCATTGCGTGTTGAGTGGCAGAACTCAAGGCCGCGCTTAACCTCGACACCAGAGCCAAGAAATGGAAATATAAATTTAAGTAAATATTTCATCTCCTCGAGTGGGGATCGTACCCACAACCAGTCGGTTTTATAGTCACACCTCGTGCCACTGCGCCACCACTGGCCTCTGATATTTTATAATTTTAAATCAAATTTTGAAATATTTACTTAAATTTATATTTCCATTTCTTCGCTCTGGTGTCGAGTACAAGCGCGGCGTTGAGTTCTGCCACTCAACACGCAATGCCTCCAGAATTCGACAGAAAGAGGGGAACGGAGTGTCTTAACACTAGGTTCCCTCTGTCTACACTGCTGTGTGCGGGGTACAGCGTAAATGACTCTATTTCATAGTCATAGATCCATACAACTACAGAGTATAAGAATTTTACCCAAAAAAATTAAAATTTAAAGTAGACTAGCAGAAAAAATATTATCATCAAAAATCATTAAGCTTTGAAGCACTATTAGAGTACTCTGCAAATATAATCACTCATAAAAGCAAATAAAAATCGTTCTGTGTTACAGATTATGTTTCCAAAAAGTGAGGGGTCGACGTCACGTGGAATGTATTTAAAAAACGTTTTGAAATTCTTATTTTAATAATAAGACTTTTAGAAAATGAGACGTCTATCCCAATTTCTCTCTTCCAATTTCTTCTATCCCGATTTTCTCTTCAGCATATTAATACAAATACATTAATAGAACAGTAAATTGAAATCTGATATTTTAATTTGCGTATATCCTAAATACTGACACTTTCCGGTCTGTAACAGATTGTTACTCTACATCTAAGAAATTAAATTTAAGAATAAAAATAGTTTTACATACATCCCAATGCACACGTCGCCATTAGATGACCTCGATTAGTTTTCAACAGTTGTATCGCTATTTCTCGGGAACAAAGGCTGTTGTTTGGCGTCTACGGCACTTTTATTGGCACTTTCACACTGAAACATACGTACTGGTTCGGTTTTACCATCAAAAACTATGGTTTAACGTCCGCGCGGATGATTATTTAACTTTGCGGACGATTTAATTGCGTTGTTTTAACATAGATTGAGGCAATATGTTTATTTATATCAAAAAGATCTACATATTTTTTTCCTATACTTTTTTTGGTCGCACTTTTATATAGTTAAATTGTAATTGATTTCGGTCTCTACATGGAAGATATAGGAGAGAAACTATGTATGATTCACATAGAATATAGAGTATTTTTTTCGACAAAATTGCTATAAAATAATTGGTTTATTGAAATCCTGACGTTTTCAATATGCGGATCTTGTCTGCAAAATAGAATTCAGATTGGTACATAAATAATTGTTAAAGTGGTGAACGGAGTGTCTTAACACTTTGTTCTCTCTACTTACCCTGCTACATGCGGGATATGGTTTGAAGCTGAAAAAATAAATAAATAAAAGAACAAACAAATACTGTCATTTATAAATGTGAACTACGATAGCGCTGTTTAATTTCGCTCGTAAAATTGAAAAATTACTTTAATATTTTATTATAATACATTTTCGCTTTTCATTTGTTACAATAATTATTATGTGAGGCCAGTCGTGGCGCAGGGGCACAAAGTGTGACTGTAAAATCGACTGGTTGTGGGTTCGATCCCCACTCGAGGAAATGAAATATTTATTTACATTTATATTTTCATTGCTTCGCTCTGGTGTCGAGGCAAAGCGCGGCGTTGAGTTCCGCCACTTAACACGCAATGCCTCCAGAACTCCAGGCGGAAAGTGGAAAATGGAGTATCTTAACACTAAGTTCCCTCTGCCTACCCTTCTGTGTGGGGGATATAGCGTGAAGCTGATATTTATTATGTCAATTTGCTTAAAGTTATTCTGTTTTATAAATACTAATTATTTGGTTTATCCCCGCAACGAACAGTGAAAGAAAAGTAAAAACTCTACAGTTGGATTGGATTAAAGCGTAGGAAGCCTTATTTAGGTTGTGGTTTAGTTATTAGCTCTCACGCGATATTGTTTATATTTCTGTTTTATTTTTTAAAAAGAATCACATTTTTTATCATTTTTTGGCAATTTACTTGTGAGAACAAATAAAAAATAAATATGCACAGTGTGAAATATTAATATTGAATATAGGAATCGGCGGAATTAATGGGGAAAGGAAGTGTTTTATTGGGAACGTGTCTTAACGCTAGGTTTCCAGGTTCCCTCAGCCTACCTTGCAATTTGCAGGATACAGCGTGAAGCTATAAGAAATTATAGAGTTTTCTCGTCTGTAAAATATTTTAACTGCTTATACTAGCAGTGGTTCCAATAAAAAACCTTTTTAAAATATACTATGCATCTGCGAATTTTTTAACGAATATTATTTACCATAACATTTTTATTATTCAACTTTTTAAACACCATTTAGTTAATTGTTTTAATAAAAAAAATTAAAAATTAAATTAGCTTCACGCTGTATCCCGCACACAGCAGGGTAGGCAGAGGGAACCTAGTGTTAAGACACTCCGTTCCCCACTTTCTGCCGAATTCTGGAGGCATTGCGTGTTGAGTGGCAGAACTCAACGCCGCGCTTAACCTCGACACCAGAGCGAAGAAATGGAAATATAAATTTAAGTAAATATTTCATCTCCTCGAGTGGGGATCGAACCCACAACCAGTCGGTTTTGCAGTCACACCTCGTGCCGCTGCGCCACGACCGGTCTCAATATATTATTGACAATAATAAAAAAATCAAATCAGCTTCACGCAATTGACAATAATATATTATTATTTATTGTATTTATTATATATAGTACTAGTTTCCAATATAGATGTTTGTTTTCATATAAATTGGAGTGCCATGGAAACACACATTTTCCGAAATGTGAATTTCCATAGCACTCCGTAGAAGCAAATGGAAAAATGTGGTTCGGTAATAACTCTTTTAGGTCGAATCGCCTCGATGTAGCAAATCACGGGTTTCCTTTTTCCAGTACGTAAATCATTTTCACATGGCAACACTGCGCTATTACTTATGTATTTTGGATACCGTCTAGCTCAATAATTTATAAATATACGAGTTTAATAAAGAAACAGACTTTAAACACAATAGTAGTGGGTTCAATTCCTACTCAGAGGAAAAGAAATAATTAATTATGTGTATTAAATACGTATAATATTGAGGCCAGTCGTGACGCAGCGGCACAAAGTGTGACTGTAAAACCGATTGGTTGTAGGTTCGATTTCCACTCGAGGAGATGAAATATTTACTTAAATTTATAATAATTTCTTCGCTCTGGTGTCGAGGACAAACGCGGCGTTGAGTTCTGCCACTTAACACGAAATGCCACCAGAATACGGCAGAAAGTGGCAAACGGAGTGCCTTAACACTAGGTTTCCTCTGCCTATCCTGCAATGTGCAGGATACAGGGTGAAGCTGATTTATTTCAATACATATAACAGAGTGATTTTTCTTTTTATTATTAAACTTGAAATATATGTAACAGAGAGCTATAGTTTTGCTATAAAAACTTTTCTAATTTCCCTCATCATCGGCCCATGTAGTCGTATAGAAGTAAGTAAACTGGAGTAACAGTCGTCTACCTAAGTGGAGAACTAATTAAAGTGTCTAATTAAAAGATAAATCAAATAATAAGAGATACTCTTTATTTCTGTAATAAAATGAGAGCTCGTAACTTTATATTAAGAAAGAAATTGAAAAGCAGCATTTTATTTTAATTATATTGTATTTGCCCAGGGCACAGTGGTGTGACTATAAGCATATTTTATGGGCTCGATTCCCACTCGAGTAAATGAAATATTTAATATTTTCATTTCGCGCTGGTAACAAGACGAAACGCAGCGTTGAGTTTCGTTACTCAACACACAACGCCTCCGGAATTCGGCGGAAACTGGGCAGTGGAAGTATCTTAATGGGAACGTACTGTATTAGGTTCCCAGGTCCCCTGTGCCTACTATATGCGGATTACAGCGCAAAGCTTAAAACTAGTAATGTACTTTGTACATCTTATCATGATCGTAACATAAGGAATGTTTCTATGCGTCCTATTGAAATGTAAAGAGCATATTTGAGAAAACAAAAGAAATATTATATTATATAATTTTATATTTCTTCATCATCAGGTAATTGCAATATAAACATTATCCTTAATAGGATTTAACTTGAGGCCAGTCGTGGCGCAGCGGCACAAAGTGTGACTGTAAACCCGACTGGTTGTGGGTTCCATCCCCACTCGAGGAGATGAAATATTTATATAAATTTATATTTCCATTTCTTCGCTCTGTTGTTGAGACTAAGCGCGGCGTTGAGTTCTGCCACTCAACACGCATTGTCTCCAGAATTAGGCAGAAAGTGGGGAACTCAACACTAGGTTCCCTCTGCCTACCCTGCTGTTGCGTGATACAGCGTAAAGCTGATAAAGGATTTAACTTTACTACTAGTATATATTAAACACAATTGATTTATTGTAGAGGGAAACTTTTTAAATTATTTTAGAAAGTTTTGCCTTGTAAATATTAATTACTATAGACAAATTACATTATAATAAAAGATACTTAAAATGAGTTATAAATATATATTTTGTTATCAAACTGTACCAAGATTTAATTTAGCAGCTAATTAATACGATAACATATTTATTAGTTGCCAAATTAAATCTTGAAATAGTAAAAATTATTATTTTTTTATATATGAGAAAAATTTAAGAAACGTTATCACAAGAAATACGAGTTTTTTAAAAGCAATAATTCTCAAAGGCACCAAAAGCGAGTTAATTGATATTAATGAAAACAATTTTATTACTTCAAGGAATCCAAGAAGTATTTGTGTTTCATTATCTGATAATGCGAAGTTATTGCGAACGTTGTTTAATGGCCTTAGCCGTACTAAAATATATTATTTTATGCCTATAACGCTTTTAGGCCTCGGATTTCAGAATGTTATAGCGTAATGTGATATCTGAAGCATCAGCTTTGTAACATATTTGTCTATGTATCTATATGTTATATTGAGGCCAGTCGTGGCGCATGCTTGTGGCTGTGAGCGCGACAGGTTGTGGGTTCGATTCCTACTCGAGGAAAGATATTTAATATTTTTATTTCATCGCTCTGGTGTAGAGGCAATGAGCGGCATTGAGTTCCGCTACTCAACACGCAATCCCTCCAGCATTGGCGGAAAGTGGATGAGAGAACGGAGTGTCTTTAAGCTTCCTCTGCCTATTCTTTTACATGCGAAATAAAACTATATATTATTTTTAAATCTGAAAGTTAACCCAAGAACTGTGACAGGCACTTCCGTCGATCCACCTGTTCGTGACAGACCTGGATTTTTTTAACTTATAATGGATGAACTTATAAAATAGTTCGTGTATGTAAAATACACTCTACTATGTCAAACATTAGTCAAATCGTCATTGTCAAAGAAAACTTCAGTATATGTATTCAGAATTTGATAAATTATCGTTTAATATATGTATATTGTAGTATTGTTAAAAATCTTCTCCACCCAATTCGAGAATATATTTCAATCTATACAGTAAATGTATTTTTTAGTTATGTTAAGCATTTTTTGAGCTTCGCGTTGTATCCTGCACAAAGCAGGGAAGGCAGAGGGAACCTGAGGGCAGAGTGTTAAGGCACTTCGTTCACTTTTAGACATTTCCGTTTCCTGATGCCCGCCGAATTCTATAGACGAAGAAATGAAAATATTAAATATTTCAATTGATATTGAGGCCGTCGTGGCGCACAATGGTGTGACTGTAACACGATGGTTGTGAGTTCGATCCCCTCTCAAAGAAATGAAATATCGCTCTGGTGTCGGGGCAAAGCGCGACGTTGATTTCCTCAACACACAATGCCTCCGGATCTCTACAGAAAATGGGAAACGGAGTGTCTCAACACTAGGTTCCCTCTGCCTACCCTGCTGTGTGCGGGATACGTGATGCGTGAAGCTGATTTTCTGATTTATTCATTTGTGCAATATGGACATCGGTTATTATATACGAAAACCGTAAATAATAAGCAATGACATTGAGCATACGCTTGAGTTAAGCGCCATCGCCGGAGGTTAAATCGTAAATTTTAATTCAATATATGCACCAGACCCGCCCAAAATCGATATTGAAATTAATATGCTTAAATGCATCCCCAATCCGTAATAAAAAAAAAATAAATTAAATCAGCTTCACGCTGTATCCCGCACACAGCAGGGTAGGCAGAGGGAACCTAATGTTAAGATACTCTGTTCCCCACTTTCTGCCGAATTCTGAAGGCATTGCGTGTTGAGTGACAGAACTCAACGCCGCGCTTAGCCTCGACACCAGAGCGAAGAAATGGAAATATAAATTTAAGTAAATATTTCATCTCCTCGAATGGGGATCGAACCCACAATCAGTCGGTTTTATAGTCACACTTCGTGCCGCTGCGCTACAACTGGCCTCATATAACTCGATAATTAACTCGATTCAATTAAAAGTTTTTGAGCTATGAAGAACACACACACACACACACCGTAAAGGTTGTGTTGAAACCCACCTCGCCATATTCGTTAGCGAAAGTTGACTTTCCAACGCGAATTTTCGCTATCTCGCCACCTCAACTGGTTTACGTCGTTTAATTCGATTTTATAATTTATTCGATGCACTTGCCCTTGAAAAATGTTTATCACTAATTGGAGACGTTAATCTTTTTGCCAACTAGACAGCTGTGTATAATATACGCATTTCTTATATAGACAACGTGATCTGGATTCACTGTTATTAAAGGAATTAAACAAATATGTCTTATAAATAAATAACTTTATGGTCAAGTCGTATAAATAACTTTGAAACTTAAAGAGTGTGAATGTAAACGCGACTGGTTGTCGGTTCGAACCCCACTCGACGAAATTAATTATTTATTTAAATTTATTTACATTTCTTCGCTCTGGTTTCGTCGCGGCGTTGATTTCCGCCACTCAGCACACAATACCTCCAGAATTCGGCAGTCGATGGGGAACGAAGTGTCTTATCACTAGGTTCCCTTTGGCTACCCTTCTGTGTGCGGGATAGAGCGTGAAGCTGATTTATTTATTTTATAATAACTTTAATATAAAATCCGATTTAATTGAGTTTGTATTTCAAGTTTTCCTTTCACAATTAGTTTTACCGGTGAATTTAAAAATTATTAATAACCAAATATATTGGGAGACGGTGTGTCATAAACATTATATCGACACAGACACGAGCTCGAACGATTCGAAGATAAGCCTGCAAGAAATTATGGTAGAGATCTCATCTCGCATAACTTCACGCGATTTCGCGCTTATTTGCTCATCGGAACCCCACATTGGAACCTATATGGGAACCTAAGATATTTATTTTGTATAACTCATGATTGTCCCTCAGATAGCCTCCAAAATTATTCGCTACTCGTTTTATGGCGGTTTTTACGTTATTGTAATTGCTATGGTGATTTTAATGCTCTCTCACTCTTATCTGAGATTCTTATCAAATAATAAGGCTAAATATATTATTATGTCTTCATGTTTCTTTATTAACGTCCACCTTCTGTGGCAGGTGTTTAAATATATGTTGGTTTTTTTTTTTTCGGAATATTCGTAAAGATAATTCGAGTTTATTGTTTTTTTCTTTTTGTGTAATTTCTAGTAAATTCAATTGGTACTTAAGCTTTAATTAATTTTTGTGTATCGTAATAAATATTATATATAAAAGTATTTTTAGTAAATTGAGGCCAGTCGTGGCGCAGTCACAAAGTGTGACTGCAAAACCGACTGGTTGTGGGTTCGATCCCCACTCGAGGAGATGAAATATTTACTTAAATTTATATTTCCATTTCTTTACTCTGGTGTAGAGGAAAAGCGCGGCGTTGAGTTCTGCCACTCAATACGCAATGCCTCCAGAATTCGGCAGAAAGTGGGGAACGGAGTGTCTTAACACTAGGTTCCCTCTGCCTACCCTGCTGTGTGCGGGATACAGCGTGAAGCTGATAGATAGATAAAATAAATAAAATGAATTTGAAAAAAATTATAAGTAATAAGAAAAAATCCAAAGTTTCAATAATAGTTAGAAATATCATAACTATTATATATTTTAAATCGTTGTTCGTTTTTAATATTTTAAAATTACTGTCGTGGACTCAGGTGTAGACTGTATAATATGATCCCCTCTCAATCACCTCTGAATCCATTTGCTTGAGTTTTTTATTAGGAGCGGACTATATATGCCTCGTTCGTACGACGAGTGGCCGTTTGATTTATTTATACTCCTCGAGGGGAACAGCTTCCTGATTCAATCATTGTAATTGTTTAGAACGCCACGTTTCTAAACGTATGCGTTGAGTGATGACTTGATGATGATGATTTGACTTTTTTTTATCTAACTTATAGAATAGATGCTCATTATCTTAATGCTCGTAAGATTGACTTTTTTCTTATTTTAATTTGTAATTTAAAGTGGAATATGAAATGATACTTGTTTTCATGTAAGTAGCCCAGAAATATAGAGGTACCTATAAGAATACCCTAATTTATAGAAAAATTACAGCATAAAACATATATTTTAAATCGAAAAATAATATAAATAATAATATTATTATACAAGAATTCAGCAGAAAGAGGGGAACGGAGTGTCTTAACACTAGGTTGCCTCTGCCTATTCTGCTGTGTGCGGGTGGGGGATACAGCGTGAAGCTGATTTACAAGTACAAGTTATTTTGGTTCGTTATCACAGTAACAGGTAATTAAAAATGTAAGAAGATTAACGAGATTCTAATATTTATACTAGTCAACGTACGACTACCTTAATTAAACATAAACTCATTTATTAAGCTTTTCTCTTCATTAAAATAACACTCTAGGTTTATGTGATACATTACTTGTAATTAAAATCGACGTTTCGTGGATAAGGTGGAGTGAGTTTTGGAAAGCACTATGATAGGTCCTGGATACTATAATAAAATAAGGTTGAGGCCAGTCGAGGCGCAGGTGCTTAAGCGCGTGACTGGCAATGCGACAGGTCGTGGGTTCGAAATTGGATCAGACCCACTTAAACAAATTCTGATCCACTCGTAGAAGTGGCCTGATGACGAAGCCAGGTTTCGAATAAAGGTAAGTCACTTGAGTTGAAGGTCACATAATTCAGCTCCTAGCATATTAATATAATAATTGTAGCACTCGGTGCATAAAAAAATGTTATTTACTTTTTTTTTTTATTATACATATATATTACAAGAGACACAAACGCGGCTTCGCCCGCTTACATTTTTTATTACTTTCCTTATACCTCAAAGAATATATATAATATAGTTAAATAAATAAAGTTTTATCATAATAGGTTGAGTAGTTTCAAATGAAAACGTAACAAACAAACGTACACTCACATTTATAATATTATTATGACAAATTCTCTGGGCTTGATTTGGAATCCGTATTTTCGCTTTCATAAAATCAATACTATAGCAAAACTAAAGCAGCTAAAATAAAAAAGAATCTAAAACTGTACAAGCCTATGTCAATCTCAAACCGACTACTGATATTTGGATTGATTGGAACTTTCGAAGCATGAAGACACACATTGCACAGAAACATTTCAACGTTTTTAAAATAAAAATATTTATATTTTTTATATAGTTGGTAGTAAAATGTGGGTTTGCGCTCTGAACAGTAAGCCAGGCTATGTCGAAATGTTTATATGCTTGTTGCAGTTTATTTAATTCTTTATTTATCTTTTGGCTTCACGCTGTATGAATAGGCAGAGGGAATCTGAGAATCTAGGTTTAAGACACTTCCATTTCGCTTTTTCTGACAAATTCTGGAGGTATTGCAAGTTGAGAGGCGGAGCTCAACGCCACGCTTTACCTCGACATTAGAATGAAAAAATGAAAATATTAAATATTTCATTCCCGCAGTGGGAATCGAACCCCCAACCTATCGCCTCTACAATTACATGCTTGTGCCTCTGCGCTACGACTGGCCCCAGTTCAATTGTCGTTATTTTGTCAGTAAATTGTAATTTGAAAATTTAATATTTTTATTTCTTTGCTCTAGTGTTAAGGCAAAGCGCAATGCCTCTAGAATTTGGCAAAAATTACGGCGCGGAGTGTCTTAACACTAGGCTCTCTCTACATACCCTGCTCCATGCGGGAAGCTAAAAAATCTAATTATTTCGTGGTGAAAAATACATTTCAAAAAAGTAATTGCGGCAGCGTTCGGGTTGATGCACTCGTTATCGATTTGGAAACGTTCAACGAGATTCAATAGCGATTTGTTAACAATAAGCGACTTAATTTAGAATGTTAGAACAAAGGGATTTTGTGTTTGTTGCATTTTACTGTTTTCTAAATATAGTATTGGTTTAAGTGTATTGTTTATCTTGAGTTGGATTATTGTAAAATCAGTTCCGTCTAAGGGCAGTCGTGGCGCGTGGCTGGTTGTGGGTTCGACCCCACTCGAGGAGATGAAATATTTAGTTAAATTTATATTTCCATTTCTTCGCTTTGGTGTCGAGGCTAAGCACGGCCTTGAGTTCTTCCACTCAACACGCAATGCCTCCAGAATTCGACACAAAGTGGGGAACGGAGTGTCTTAACACTAGGTTCCCTCTGCCTACCCTGCTGTGTGCGGGATACAGCGTGAAGCTGATTAATATTTTAATTTGTTTGCCCTGTAATAAGTAAAAGCGCGGCATTGAGTTCCGCCACACAACACGCAATGCCTCGAAAATTTGGCGGAAAATGTAGAACGGAGTGTCTTAAAATTAGGTTCCATTTACCTACCGTGCCATACGCGAGCTACAGCGTGAAGCTGAAAAAAAAATTAATTACGTATAAGATGACCTATAATTTATTACTACAAGTAAATATTTTTAAGTAGAAAAATCTAAATTACAGTCTAAGAAATATCCTATTATCACATAATAAAGTCACCGTGACTTTTTTTCTATATTTTTTTCTACTTATTTATTACTTTTTTTCATAGAACACGGTTGACCTAAGTTTAATTTAGTTCCAGTTACTGCAACTAGTTGAATGTTTTCATATGGAAACGCCGCTTCCCCGGGAAATTGGAACAGCGGGAGATGAAGAAATTTTATAATGAACTGAGGATATTGTATTGAGTTTCCATTGAAGCTTTTGTGTTCTTTTCCTTCTATTACGAACTACACTTCCGAATGGTAGAGTCTAGGAATAGAATCAATTTCTATTTATTTTTCTTTTTCAATATCTGAATTGAATTTAAAATTAAAGTTACGATCTTGAGATCTACAAAAAAATTATACTAATGTAGGTATAAGACACATATATTATTATATTCTAAGACAGGGCGTCTTTTTCAACAGCTACTAGATAAATAGAATATTTCGCGTGGAATGGCCTAAAAGATAAAAAAATACGTTTTACAACTCAGTGTATACAGACACCTACCTATATGAGTTACTAGGAAGGTAATTAGGAAGCTTTAAATGAGTTATGAGTCCAGTCGTCACCACTCGAGGAAATGCAATATTTATTTAAATTAATACTTTCATCTTCGTTCTGGTGTCGAGGCACACGGCGTCGAGTTCCACGGCTCGACACGCAGTGCCTCCAGAATTTGGTGGAAAATGAGAAACGGAGTGTCTAAACACTAGGTATGCTCTGCATACCTTGATGTGTGCGGGGTACAGCTGAAAAAATAAAATATGCAATTGATAAAAATGTCCACTTTCAACATAAATGTACAATATGAGTATGTACGTGTCTCGGTTCCGGAAACGACAGACGCCGGCTACTATCAAAGCGAGGATATTATTTGCGGTCATTTAGGTTTCCATTTTGTACACATACAGTTTAATTTTAGTTGTTTAGTTGTTTTTATATTATCAAACATCTTCTTTTAAGGATAATTCAGTAAAAATATAGAAGTAGAAAAAAAGAAGCATTTCCTTTTATTTAGAAAGTTATTGCTTGTTGCGCGTAGTTTCCACAGCGTAACTCAACGCCGTGTTCCTGGCCTAGCACCTGTGATAGTTTGATATTAGATATAACTATCACAGACCCATAAAAACGACAGGAAATAGAATTATATATATATATATATTTTAATTACAACAATTATTCATAAATTGAAAACAATTATTATCACATGGATTATTAAATAATATTTCACAACGGCTGACTGTAAATTGGCTACTCTAATCGTTCGTAAAGTGCATCACTAGAGTTCCGGAAACGGCAGACGCCGGTAGCCACGCTTGAAACATAGATATAATGTGCGGTCATTTATTCACTTAGTTTATTCTCCTTTATATTTACATATGAAGCTTTAAATGTACGCAGAATATAATTTTACAAAACTTCCGGAAATACTAGACGCCAGTGTGTTCATAGTTTAGGGTAATTTAGTTTTGTTTATTGAATTAGTACTTACTAAACTTTATTATATTAATTAAGCATACAAATTCTAATATATTTATAATTAACATAGTTGCGACGAAACATGGTGCAAGTAAATAAAAACCACTTTAGGGATGAGTTCCGCCACCCAACACGCAATGCCTTCAAAACACAGCGGAACGTGGGGAACGGATGTGTCTTAATATGAACGGAGTGTTCTAACATTGGGTTTCCTCTGCTTATCCTGCTATGAGCGGGATACATGGTGCAACTAAAAGAAGATAAGAAAGTTTCTTTTATCATCATTAGGTCTTGTATCAATGCATTCTGCTAGGTCTTAGGCTTTCACATAATTTTTTTCCCAACAATTCAGTTTTAGAGTATTAACTGCAGTTGTTAACTTATAGTTGCATTTTTATCTTACTAATTCGTAGTATTATATTAAAAATATTAGTTCATCGTAATAAAAGATTTGCATACTTTTAATAACCTTCTATTCCATTTTATATGTATTCCATACTAATTTATTTACCATACATTAATAAGTTGTATAATTGGTAACGAGAATAAAAAAAAATATGATCTTTGATCGATATTATCCTAGCACTGGTTAGCATATAGGAGGACTCAGCATTTGCATCTCAAAGAACGTGGAAATTACACACATTCGACCCTTCACAGTCGCAAGCACTAATGATCATCTTATATGCACTTGATTCACTTTCAGGAGCTCTCGTCTCTCTTTCAAAGCTTTGATATCCTGTTGTGGAAATTGGAAATAATCAATTTAACATATTAAATTATTTGTGGTTTATTTTTTTTCATTTTAGTAAACGCGAGAAGAAGAAGAGTAAGTTTTCTCTGCCTACCTTACTATATGCGAGATACAGCGTGAAGCTAAATAAATATATTTAAAAAAAAAACTAAAAGAATAAAATGTTTTTTATAAAAAAATAATACCTTTGTTTACGCCGGAAGGGTTATGATTGAAGGTATGAAGATATATTAATTTATTTTGCATGTAAAGCCCGAAGATTGATGAGTTTGTATTAGCAATACCAATTTTGAAATTTAGGTCAACCTTATAGGAATAACGTAAAACAGGCTTTCGACAGGATGTGCCTGTACTTGGCTGTAGCCTGATATTTTGATTGATCTCAAAATGTTATTGTCAAATACATATCTAATATATACTTATATTAAAATCGTAACTGATCGGTGTCTCTATCTTCTGACATTTATTAATGCTATAAAATAATGAATTTTGAAAATTGTTCACGCTTTGACGCGTTCACGTTTGTTCGCGCTAATCTAAGAAACGGCTTCACCGATTTCGATGCAGTTTTTACTATTGGATTCTGACAAGCTTTAAATAATATTTGTTGAATTGGGAAAATGTATAGTTTTGTGTTTTTTTGAGGATATTTTCTTTAAAATTATAATGTCGTTAGAACACAAAAGTAATAAGAAAGTAAATAATTTTGTAGTAATAAATTGTTTATAGAAAATAAATAATTTTGAAAATGAGAGAATAAATAATATTGTAGTCTAAACGTTGAATCCGCGAGTGGGTCGCTAGTTTAGAGATAAATTAAATTTCAAACTTCTAAGAATGGCAATATATGAGAATAATTTTAAATAAATTTAGCAAAAAATATTATTTTTATCCTACACGAAAACAAAAAATGCACAAAATAATGAAATTCCCCAAGTTAAACAAAGGGAAGTATATCACAATTTTGGAAACTTCCACTATGATTTATTAAGTGCGCTCACACTAATTGAGGCTGGCTGGATTGACAATTTATTATTAAGTGAATGACGTTGTTTCTCGTTTGTTATGCACTCGGGGTGGTTACAGAGCTGTGTGGGAGCCGACAGACTGTATTAAGAAGATGAAAGCCGTTTTTAGAAGCAATTTCTCGACTAAATAATGATTCTGTTTTAATATCCTTTTCGTTAAAATTGCTTTTAGTTTATTAAAGTTTTTTTTTTCAAAAAAGAAAAATCAACTTCAATATTCCCATAGTCCTGATACGTAACAATTTTCAAATTTTTACTATAATATTACACTAACTATTTTTGAAATAAACATAAAAAGAATTAACACTATAATAAAACAAAAAAGAATATTAAAAATATGTAAATCACATTCTCTTTTTTCTATTTTTTTAAGACACTTCCGTTCCGCACTTTACGTCTATTTCAACGACGTACTCGTTACCAGGGCGATGAAATGAATATATTAAAATATTTCGTTTCCTATCTGTACGTAGTCCTATTAAAAAATGCCTGGACTGGGAGTCAAACCCACGAGTGGCACGTTTAACAACCTTGTGGCGTCGCGCAGGGGGCGCCACGACTGGCTTCAAATTAAGTTTCAGTATCAGTTGTCGTATGTTTGTCAAAAGTTTACACGAAAGCCACCCTGTATTTATTCATTCCACTTAAACATTAAATACAGAGTGTATCAAGATATTTGGAACATCCTCTATACATATGGGTACCTCTATACATATAGATAGGTTACCTCATCCACCATACATCAGTTTAACGTAGAACAAACCACTATACAGCATAATGCAACCACAAAATGTTCAAATGAATTTGGCTCAAACAATATTTACGGCTAGAAAGGACTATTTATCAGCACTGTTACCGGAATTACGTATACGTAAGCGGGATTATTTAGAACCGCCTAATTCTCCTGTTACCCAAACTGGCTTACGGCCAAGGTCAATAAACCCTTCCATACAGATTCCGGATATGTAATGATAATTAAAACTCTAAAGGTACAGGTATTAGAATTTAATTTTGCTTGTTGAGATGTATTTAAATATCGGGGATGCATCCTAAGTAAACACCCCTGTGTCATTCGGGGGCTTTTCACTGAAACTAAACCACTGTTTAGGCTGATCCGGGACTGTGTGTTTGTAGGGATTAACGGTCTTAATGCAGTTATATTGTACAAGTGGAGAGTTTTTAGTGTCTATTAGACNTCGCCGGAATATGGGAAAAAGAAATGTTTCAAAAGAAACAGAGTGTCTTAACACTAGGTCGGTGACTTAACACCCTCTGCCTACCCTGCTATGCGTGGAATACAGCGTGAAGCTGAAAAAATAAATAAATGAAAGGCATTAACTCTATAATAAAAAGAGCATTTTATGTGACAAACTACACATTCTACTAAATTGCACTTTTTACATTATGAAAGTGGGCACCTATTTCAAACATAGTTTAAATTGCTTCTTGCATATTGCATACTTGCTTTAGTTATCAAAGCACTTCGAAATAACTTACACGTAAACTCATAACCGACGATAAAAAAGTAAATAAGTTTCACGTACAATATTTATACATCATCCTTGGGTAAGTCTAAGCAGGAGCTTGATTTGAAATTTTGTCCCAACACTACTTTTATCGAAAAACAAACTCTATTTCTCTGTGATACGATTAAAAATTGAAAGCACATCCTTTCTTTTGCCGGCAAAGCATAAAGAGGTCCATTCACGAGGTTGTGAAAGGTTGTCGCATAGACAAGAGGGCCGTGAGCGCTGTAAAAATGATTTATACAGGCAAGATGGCTTATCGAACGTTGTCGAACTTCGGGTGGAGGTAGATCGTGTTCAGATAACCCTGGAGACTGGAGACATCGATCCGGGTTTTGATGTACGTTTCTGTTTGGATTGGAGTAGGGTCGCCGTAAATATTGTTGCTGGTAAACAATTCTGTCAACGCTTCTTTTCATAATTTATCATTGATTATATCAACATTACGTTATTTTGTCTTTGATTTTTGGTTTTTTTGTTTTTTTTTTTAATATTATTATACTAAAAGTAGATTTTATTTATGGTGTGTAAAAGCTATCATATTTATTAATATACCATTTTCATTTGAAATTAGTGCCCCCGCGTGGCTTCGCCCGCTTGTACTACACAATTATTAATTTTCTCATCTCAATTGATTTTGTAATCTAATAACATTATTATTTTGAAGACAATGTTACGGACATTGATAGCTAAAGTAAAAACTGTTATTTTCTAACAATATTGACATTACTTTTTTATTTGTGAACCGATTGAAATGAAATAAATAGTAAATATCGAGGAAAGTTTGCCAAAATAGAATAATGAACTGTCCTTAAATCGGTTAGGCCGTTTCTGAGATTAGCGTAAACAAACGCACAGACAAACAAACAAAAAAGTTAACACTTATTATTTAGGATTTTATTTCATAAATAAAATAATTCTTATATATATTTCATGTACAGACACCGATCCGTTACTATTTTATTACAAGTATAGATATATGTTTTAAAAACATTTTAAAAGCTCACGTAAAAGCTTCAGCTAACCTACGTAATACCATAAATTATTCTTGTTTATCAATAGCGATCAAACTATCAACAAAGAAGTTCAATATAAAAAGAAAAACAGCTTCGTTATCCACGGTACTCTGTTTGGAATAGGGCACATGATTTTAGAGCACAGCTGTATCTCGTACGGGATGCATCTGATATTCTGGCGCAGTTTATCTAACATTATTTACCCATATGCAAAATAGATAAATATACAGTAGTTGGATCTCAGCTCCAAATAACAAAAGGTACGTGTTCCGCCTCTCAACGACCAATCTCAATCTCAATTCGACTTTTCAAGAATACGTGTTCTAAATATATTTTCAACGTTCATTAGTTTAGTGGATTGTATAATGTTGTCTAATGTTTGTTTAATTTTTCTTTATGCTTTATCCCGTCTCAGCGGGGTAGGCAGAAGGAACCTAGTGTTCTGTTATGACACTCCGTTTCTCAATTTTCGGCGAATTTTTTGAGGCATTGCGCGTTGAGTGGCGGAACTCTACGCCGGGCTTTTGCCTTGGTCAGACCGAAGTAATGAAAATATTAATAAATAATATTTCCCGAGGGGGGATCGAACCCCCAACTGATGCGTTACAATCACAGCCTTGTCCACGATGGCGTTTATTTAATTTTATAGCTGAAGTCCTTTCTGTTTTTATGTTAATGTCACAGATGTTAAACGTGAGAATGTCATTGAGTGGAGGTATTACATTCTGTATTGATTACTCATAAATCTTGTTTGGAATTACTGTAAATATATCTTTATTTATTTCACAGAACAAAGAATATAATTTATATTAATTATATTATTATTGAGATCCGTTGTGGCGCAGGTGTTAAACTTTAAAAGCGACAAGTTATGGGTTCGATTCCGAAATATTTAATATTTTCATTTCTTTGCTCTGGTGTCGACGCCAAGCGCTGCGTCTAGTTCCGCACACAGCAGAGTAGGCAGACACTCAACATGCAATACCTCCAGAATTCGGCAGAAAATGGAGAACGGAGTGTCTTAATACTAGATGCCCTCTGGCTACAGTGATGTGTGTGGGATATATGTGTATATATATTATTTGAACATAACTTAGCTATGAAAATAATATCCCAAATAGATTATTTAGGATATTACATGTAACGTAATACAAAAATATTATTTTAGCCTGTGATATAAGCCGCCATTTCATATATCAGGAGCCATCACACCCATACATCCTTATCTGGGAGATTTGTTAAAGTAATCACGCGAACGTCCAACGCAGGTATTGAGACATACTGGCGGATAGTTGGCCAAACTACTTTACTGTTAAAGACTTATTTAGAAAACGTATAAAAATTTCGACATAGCTTGATGAGAACGTATGGCTTAGTGGTCAGTGCGTCTGATCGGTCTCTAGGAGGCGCGGGTTCGAGTCCCGCTACGTTCAAATTTTTATACGTTTTCTAAATAAGTCGTTTTTTTCCTAAGTGTGGAATAACACTTTAAAAATGTTAAAAATACTTTACTGTTCATAGTAGGAATACTGCCAAAAGTAATTCTTGAAAATAAATTACATCTAGCATTTTTTAAATTTAATCCGATCAAATATAAACCTAATATTATAATATAGATTTGTTAAATATATAGAATATTTGAAAATAAATGGTGTTTTTTCGAACAGTGCTACTAGGTAAGGTGGGTAGGGGTTTGATTCTGCTGTATAAAGAGATTTCTTGAATAATTTACTTATGCTAGCTACACTTACATTAAATTGAAAACATGATGATTTTTAAAAAAAATTGTATTAACGGTAAAAGTTTCCCAAAATCCCCAAAAAAAAAACAATTAGTAATGAGTTTCATCTTATCATTATTAATTCTGTATTGAAGCTTAAAATTTTTGTAGCTTCTCCTTATAGCAGGATAGACAGAATGGTAGGAACGTGGTAACCTAGTATTATGGCACTCCGTTTTCATTAAGACACTTCTGTTACCTACTTTCCGCTGAATTTTAATCTAAATTCTATTCGTTACCCAAGCGAGAAAATCAAATTGTTAAATATTTAATTTTCACTAAAGAGAATCGAACCCACAACAAGTCGCATTTACAGTCGCTCACTTGTGACCCTTCGCCACGACTGGCCTCACAATAAACTGATGTTATAACAAAATATTGATCTAAATATTTAACTTTCCTACACATAGGGTATGTTACAAAAAAAACCCCGCATTTTACAAAACCGGTGGAGGCTACCTGTGATTAATGAGGTTAAACCGTAAAATCAGCAGTAACGCTGATAGCGATCGGGCTTCATTACCCCATATTGGTTAACCGAGGTCTAAAAAAAAGTGGAGGTTTATTTAAATGTACATGGCTGGATAATTTTGGTTTTTGTTTGAAAAAATATATATTTTTTTAGACTTGATATGAGGCCGGTCGTGGCACGGCACGAGGTGTGACTGCAAAACCGACTGGTTGTGGGTTCGATCCCCACTCGAGGAGATGAAATATTTACCTAAATTTATATTTCCATTTCTTCGCTCTGGTGTCGAGGTTAAGCGCGGCGTTGAGTTCTGCCACTCAACACGGAATGCCTCCAGAATTCGGCAGAAAGTGGGGAACGGAGTGTCTTAACACTAGGTTCCCTCTGCCTACCCTACTGTGTGCGGGATACAGCGTGAAGCTGATTTATTTATTTATATTTGACTAAAAAAAACAATCCAGAACAGCGGCCAAACAAACAAAAATTCCCTAGAAAATGTCAAAAAAACAAACAGATTTATGTCTACAATTTAGTTTTGTTAAATATGCAATCTCTTAGTTGGAGCCATGTGTAGCGTTACTTTGAGGGCGGTCGGACCTATCCATGATTAATGTTCTTGACCCGCGGTATCGGCAGTCGTATCCTACCTCCACACGTCGCCATCCGTCTTGATGGCCGATTTTGTTTTAGCCACGCCAAATATCCAAATTTTACCTTTTTTTTTTACATTTTAACAATGATAATTAGGTTTGTGAGGCCAATCGTGGCGCAGAGGCACAAGGCGTGACTGTAAATCGACTGGTTGTAGGTTCGATCCCCTCTCGACGAGATAAAATATTTACTTAAATTTATATAATATTTTCATTTCTTCGCTCTGGTGTCGAGGCAAAGCGCGGCGTTGAGTTCTGCCACTCAACACGCAATGCTTCCAGAATTCGGCAGAAAGTGGGAAACGGAGTGTCTTAACACTAGGTTCTCTCTGCCCACCCTGCTGTGTGCGGGAAACAGCGTGAAGCTGATTTTATTTAATTAGGTTTTTGTATTTACGGATTTGAGCAGTGTTCTTGTCAATTTGGTTTGGAGTAAATTGTTTAATAACTGGTTTTTTATTTACTATTTTTTTCTATTTGCATAGAAATTGTGGTTTGTTGTTGAATTTTAACCAAACGACTGAAGTAAATTGATATCGCATCCTTTTTATTATCTACTAATGTTGTTCTAGGCATGAAACTCACAATCTCGAGGATTTTCATTTTTTTGCTCAGGCAACATGGCAAAAGGCGGCGTTAAGCTCCGTTACTCAACACGCAATGCCTCCAGAATTAACGGAGTGACTTAACACTAAGTTCCCAGTTCCCAGGTTCCCTTTGCCAACCGTGCTATGCGTGGCATACACCGTAACGCTAAAAAAAGTAAACGCAATATTGTTTATTAATGTTCCTTATCGTTTAAAAAATCGAGGAAGTAGAGAATTGACTTTTTTACGAATACGCTATAAGAATATTTATAAATAGGCTAGATTATATTATAAGAAATAAGTATTAACATCGTAATTTGGCCGAGATTGTATTTAGTAGCCTCTATATTCGAAACGTGACAGATCAACGTGTGTCTTATGAAATTCTTAAGCTTAACTAAATTCTTTATGAACGGTACCTGACTCTTTAACTAACGATTTACTGACGACGCTTGGTTATTCGATAACATTCTTTGGAAGCAACAAATTAGTAATAGATAAAAAATATATTTTTTTTTAAAACATGCTAAATTTTCTAAATTTTGTGTTGTTTTTACAAATTAAGCCGTTATTTTATACATATAAGTTGAGTTAGTTGTAAAAATTCGTAATCCGCCATCTTGTTACAGCGGCCATTTTGGAAAAACAACAATATTTATTACAATTTCATTGTCATCAGGACAGTCATAGTCCAAATTTCAGTTTAATTTATACTAATTTATATCAATTTTTTGATTTATCTTTATTTTTGTTGCTTATGCCATTTGAGGTAACTTTTTTGGTCAATGTCGGCTGTATGTTGGTGCACCATAGGTGTATTAGTATATTTTCCTTTTGTTCTCTGATCTTGTTGATACATATTTATTATATTTTAAACGATAATAAGACATTACAAAAAATATTTGTAAGTGGTTTATCCAGTAAGCCTTAAAATATACATGTGCCAACATCTAAAATTTTCGACATCTAAAAAAAAAAAGAAAATGCTCAATTATTTAGTTACTACTAACTTAACTATTACAAGCATTACTATGTTTTCTCTTATTAATAGCGCTGTTCCATGCCATACACAATTATTAAAACAAATTGCTATGTAACATTAATCGTTTAAAACGAGACCTTAACACTCTACATTTAAAGATCATATTGGCATGACATAAGATGTTTGTATTGCATCCATATTGACATTATTCAGGGTCACGACCGTAGACGGCCATCGATTACGATTTAAGCTACCGATCGACGTCCAAAGAGATATTGCTGTGATTTTAATATCTAACAGTAGTCTAACTTGACTACCGCCAATAAGTGTGACTAACGTGTTGTATCCTATAACAAAAGATTTTATTGAGACGGTAATGGGTTCAAATATTGTATAAGGGGAAAGGTGTTATGGGAATTATAAAGAGGTATAGAAATTAATTTTCGTTTTGACGCTTTTTGAGGTAGTTATAGGTTCAATTTTCACATTTTCTTTTCTTCGATCTAGTGAGCGGGGTTGTGTTCCGTCACCCAATACGCAATTCGAAGATGCCTGAAGCCAAAGTAAACTATTTAATAATCTAAACAGTATAATGTAACAGCATTTACTTCAATTTAATAAAAAAAAACGTTAGTTATACAAGAATGAATAGAAAAACTACTTCTTTCTTTTCCTCTTGGAGATGTGAATTGTTGTACCTAGCTTGTTACGTATTATTTGTGTAACAATTTAGTGTGTATTGTTAACTAAATCTGTTAATTTCCAAATCGTTTTCGTGATCGTAATTTCCACTCAAGGAAATGAAATATTTAATATTTTCATTAATGGCGAAGCACGGCGTTTACCTCCGCCGTTCAACACTTGAAAACTAAACAGAAAGTGGGAATGGAGTGTCTCTCTCTCGCGTTGACCTGGAATAGTTTTTTATAAAATGTAATTATTAATTATTAAAATAAAATGTAATTATTAAATATTATTTTCTTTTTAGTTATTATTATTAATAAATATAACAAATTTACTTTAAGAATTATTATTCTTATTATTATATTATTTAATCCATCAAATCATATTTCTGACATACTGGACTAGTAAAACTACAATTCAAAAGCAACAATTTAGGGGCTATTTGAAAAGCTACCGAAACGCAGGATAACGAACGCCAGATAAGGGTGTGTTCCCCCACCGGGGTGCGGAATCGCCACATTATTTTAATCACAGGGCTGTCCTTTATGTGTACCGTCACTTGGCTCGTAACGTACAATTGCGCTGTGTTGGCACATTTGAAGTTTACACAGGTTCTAATTTGATGTGAAATTTGCTTGTATTTTTACATATATATTGCTTTTGTAGATATTTAGTGTTTTAAAAAATCGGCTTCACGCTGTATCCCGCACACAGCAGGGTAGGCAGAGGGAACCTAGTGTTAAGACACTTCGTTCCCCACTCTCCGCCGAATTTGGGAGGTATTGCGTGTTGAGTGGCGGAACTCAAAGCCGCTCTTTGCCTGGACACCAGAGCGAAGAAATGGAAATATAAATTTAAGTAAATATTTCATCTCCTCGAGTGGGAATCGAACCCACAACCAGTAGGTTTTACAGTCACACTTTGTGCCCCTGCGCCACGACCGGCTTTTATTTAGTGTTTTGAAATTAATTTATGAATAATTAAGGAAATATTTCAAGCTATTATATTTTCAAATGTGATTGTAACGCAACGGTTGGGTGCGATTGCTACTCGGGGGAAGTAATTATAACTTATTAATATATTTGCGTTAAGTTCCGCCACTCAACAGGCGATGCCTCTAGAATTCGGCGTAAAATGAGGAACGGAGTGTCTGAAAACTATTTTCCCTCTGCCTACCCTGTTGTATGCGGGATACAGCGTGAAGCTGAATTATTCTAAAAATACCTACTAAAGTATTTAAAACCATATAAATAAACAAACAACACAAGAAAACATTTACATTTTTTCTCTCACTAGACCAACCGTCATTAACAGTGTCCATGTAAAAAGCTTCTATAAAAAATATTTTGCGTAGTATAAGGGTGGAAATTAGCTGACTAGCTGCGGGGGTGGATTTTTGTTGCTCGTCCGTTTGGCCGTAAAAATACGACGCCCGCTGTGAGCATTAGACAAACCGGTTAACCATACTCCGAATTTGCAATGATAATGCATAATATAAATAAATAAATCAGCTTCACGCTGTTTCCCGCACACAGCAGAGTGGGCAGAGGGAACCTAGTGTTAAGACACTCCGTTCCCCACTTTCTGCCGAATTCTGGAGGCATTGCGTGTTGAGTGGCAGAACTCAACGCCGCGCTTAACCTCGACACCAGAGCGAAGAAATGGAAATATAAATTTAAGTAAATATTTCATCTCCTCGAGTGGGGATCGAACCCACAACCAGTCGGTTTTACAGTCACACCTCGTGCCACTGCGCCACCACTGGCCTCAATGCATAATATGTACCCTATATATACTCTATTCTTGTTGTTGTTTTTGTTGTTTTGTTTTTTTTAGGAGAAAATCATTGTGGATTTCAAATTCTAGTATATTTTATGGAAATAAAGATTAAATTTAACTATAATATAATCTTTATTGTAAATAAAGCATTTAAGAATTATAAAATTAAAAGGTTAGTTAACAAAGTGGATTTTTAGGCCTAAATGAAATCTTTTTGAAGTACATGACTCCCAAACAGTAGTAGTAGTGTCTAATGACAAGTAGACAAAGTTACCTACTTTAGATTACATATATTTTATGCTTGAAAGCACATTTTTTTCTGCATACATCAGGGGAGACAGTTTGTCATTAAAAGTTTGAAAATATGAATATGACTCTACTTCACTTATGTCGTCGTGGTGCAGCTGCACGAGGTGTGACTGTAAAATCGACTGGTTGTGGGTTCGAGCCCCACTCGAGGAGATGAAATATTTACTTAAATTTATATTTACATTTCTTTGCTCTGGTGTCGGGGTTAAGCGCGGCGTTGAGTTCTGCCACTCAACACGCAATGCCTCCAGAATTCGGCACAAAGTGGGGAACGGAGTGTCTTAACACTAGGTTCCCTCTGCCTACCCTGCTGCTGTGAAGCTGATTTGATTTAATTTAATTTATATATAAGCTTGATTTCGAATGAAAACAAAATTATAAGTAAAATAAAGAAAAAAGTGTTTTAACTATTTGTAGAGCACTTTTCCCAATTTAACTTCTTATTCAATTAAAAATTTAAACTTTATTCACATTAAAATTTTAATCTCTTCATACCTGTATGTACCAATAATAACATCTTTAATATAGGCCTATTGTATGTAATTAATAGTAATTTATCATTATAATTTCTTTGTTCATCGATGACTATCAGAGACAGTATCAGCCATGGCGCGTCGCGTTACTCCCACTTACGGGACGACGTTGTCAACCTTTACAATAAATCTAATTTTAACGTAGGTTGAAGATGTACGCAATTTTACTAAATTACAGTTGTGAATCATCCATCTATTAAAATATGATAGATATGTAATCTCTTCTCTTTTTAAACTTCCCGCTGTATCCCGCATGTGGCAGGTTGGTAGAGGGAACCTAGTGCTAAGACACTCCGCTCACCAATTTAGGAGGAGGAATTCTGGAGGCATTTTGTGTTGAGTGGAGGAACTCAATTCAGCTTTTTGTCTCGATATCAGAGCGCGGAAATGAAAATATTATAATAGATATTGTTTTTCCTCGAGAAGGAATCGAACCGAGAACCTGTCGTGTTTATAGTTATTCGGTTACGCTCGGGCCCTGGTACCTATAAAGTAATATACGAAAATAGTTACTCAACCATAGTAGGTAAGCAGTAAATATGAATTTTACACATAAAATATTTGGCAAAATTTCATTCACGTATTGAATTAAAGCCTTATTCAATACCTTATTTATGACAATGGTAATCAGAACCAACACTATTAGCTCGCACGAGTACCTCAGCTCATTCAGGTGCCAAACAGTCAAAACTGTGTTTTGCCCTTAGGCCAAGATCAATCTTCAATAATATGAAAAAAAAAAGATTAAGTGCGAGTCGGACTCGCCCACCGAGGGTTCCGTACCAATTTCAGGATTAGAACTTCTAAAAGTCGACAAACTTAAGTTTGCGGACAAACTTCTTTTCATAACTGTAGGTCCACGGGAAGTAGGGGAGATTTATAGGTTTCGATTACGTCATGAATTTCATACAAAATGCGATGTCATATCTTTTGATTGCGTTGAGTTAGAAGCTTGATTTTTTTTCTCTCTCTTCTACCTCAACGGACAATACACCTGAATATTTAATATTATTCCTATAAGGGTTCCGTTTTTACCCTTTGACGTAGGGAACCCTAAAATAATCATTCTATTAACATAATTATAAGATGCACCAAGCCACGTATACAGCATCAGTAACCGTCTCCATACTGCAGCATTATAGAACATAAATCCATAATGATTGCACGTCTCAGATAAATACCCATTACGGGCTATCGGTGTAAATGAGGTGCGTCAGAACGAATTAGGGCTTGTTCTTGGTCTAATGCGTTGGTTGTAATGGTATGGACTAGTTATTATGGGGAAAGTGCTTACGGATTTATAAATAAGTTTTATATTATAATTTTCAAGTGTTAAATCGTTAGTAGCAAACGGACAGAACTAATAAAAAGCCTAAAGATAGCCAATTAAATTTTATAGAAATATCTTTAATAGACACCTCGAAAATAAACTTTAAGGTTAAAGGTTCTTACTGTCGTACCTCCCTTTCTGTAAGGGTTAAAGGTGAAAAAATTGATGTGTGCTATTTAGGATAAAAAGGAACATAATAATTTAGAACATTTCATAGAGCTAGTGCAGCTTTGGCATGCTTTTGGGGCTAGGCCCTTTATTTGATTGAAGTTTGCAATTGACTTTATAAACTAAAAAAAGTAATTTTTAAACATTTTTAAAGTGTTATTCCACAATTAGGAAAGAAAAATACTTATTTAGAAAACGTATAAAAATTTGAACGCAGCGGGACTCGAACCCGCGCCTCCTGGATCCTGGTCGGTTTCCAGGAGGCGCGGGTTCGAGTCCCGCTGCGTTCAAATTTTTATACGTTTTCTAAATAAGTATTTAAAAAAAGTAAGTTGCGGTCGTCGTAGTATAGGACCACAAGCGTGTGACTGTAATGGTGGATACAATTACTATTCAGGGAAATTAAAGATTTAATATTTTTATTTTCTCATTTTGTTAACAAGGCAGACCGCGGAGTAGAGTTGCGCCACTCAACACGCATTGTCTCGAGAATTTAGCAGAAAGTGCGAAATGGAAGCGTCTTAATGGCAATGGAGTGTCGTAACCTAGGTTCCCTCTGCTTAGCGAGTTAAAACGTGAACCTAAAATAAAAACTATAAAAAATAATGATATAACAGAAGAAATCTAGTAATTAATTTGAATGACTGACAGGAAATGTAAAAGAGTATATGGATGTAATAAAAGCATTGTATTCAAAAACATGTATTTTCAATACAATCTCAAGCACTGCAGGAGATTCTAGTATTTCCTCTCGGATATCGAAAAACTTAGATAGCATTATAATCTGGTTTGTATGTCAGGATATTGTTTTATACAAGAATTGGAACGTTGATATTTATTTGCGTATTCATTTTGTCAGGCACCGTGGCCGAGTGGTCTAAGGCGCTGGTTTTAGGCACCAGTCCGAAAGGGCGTGGGTTCAAATCCCACCGCTGTCAAATATTTTTATTTCTTTCTTATTTACAGTTTTTAAGCTTACTTTAAACTTACTGTTTATATTTTTCCATTTTAATTAATTATATATTTTTGTCTTTTTTCAGGTAATTACAACTTTCTTCTCATTAATGAATTCTGCAATTGTAGCGAGGTGAATGCTTAATTACTAATTTTGAACATAATAACCTAGTTAAATTGAAATAAATTAGAAATTACAACCTTGGCCGTAATTATTGCTGAGTATGTGGAACGACCAAACTTGGCACCTACTGATAATATGGCAATATTTCATTAAACATATTATTCTCTATCGTAATTTATTTACAGGATAGATAGATACAGGATTTTTTATTGGTTTGTTTGTTTTACTTTATATCTGGTTTTGTCATAATCAACTTGTCAGTAATAAACATCACATAAATATTTGAACCCACTACTATCGCATTCAATTAGACACATTATAAATGTCCAACAAGTTCCTGCAAATATATCAATATTCCTACATATTACATGCCGAGGGGGAACGCCGAATGGTGATAAATACCGTAAAAGAGCAATATACGATTGCCTTTTGCTCCGTATGTATTATAATAGCACGATTTTTTTTACCTTTACATTGCATGTAGCGAGGCAAGCAGAAGGAGCCTAATGTTAAGATACTCCGTTTTCCACTATCCGCCGAGTTCTAGAGGCATTACGTGTTGAGTAGCGGAACTTAATGCCGCGTTTAGTCTCGACACCAGAGCGAATAAGTGAATATCGAACCCACAACGTGTCACGTTTAAAGTCACACGCTTGTGCCCTGCGCCACGACTGGCCTCACCTTTAAATAAACATTTAAAGCGACAATTCAATTAAGTCCGCATGTTACAGGCTATTACTGGACACTTTACCCACTTTTCTAATTACTTACTATCAAGACATGCTGCATGGCGACAGCGTGCCGGAATGTCTTTATTGTACTAAATGGCAGCACCTCACCTTAGAAGCAATACCTTCTTTAATAGACACGAATTTTACATAATAACACTATTTTACCATTCTGTGCACACGGTGAACTGTTATGTGTAACAGTTGGGCTTAATAGAAAACGTTCGTCGAATTTTTTTTTACAATTTCGTGTGAAAAAGGGTTTATAAACATTTTTTTAAACACTTAGGAAAGAAAAATACTTATTTAGAAAACGTATAAAAATTTTAACGCAGCGGGACTCGAACCCACGCCTCCTGGAACCCGACCAGGAACTGGTTTTCTAAATAAGTATTGGTTTATAAACATTTTGATTTATTTATAAATATCTCTATGTGAGTGAAACTGAAAAAGATTTATGTTTCTGGGTAATAATGTAAGTTTATAGGTCATCGCAAGCCACCCCCAAATGTTTGTTGGTTCTCTTCCACACTTGGAGGAAGGCATATTTTTCATTTCTTTGTTCTGCGATGTTACAAATTGGGGCGGAAAACAGAGTGTCTTGACACTAAATTTCTGTCTACCATGCTACATGCGGAGTGCAGCACAAAGTTCAAAAAAATATTACGCTTCACGAGATTCTTCATGAGCCCAGTCGTGGCGCAGGGGCACAAAGTGTGCCTGTAAATAGACTGGTTATGGGTTCGATCCCCACTCGAGGAGATGAAATATTTATTTACATTTATATTTTCATTTCTTCGCTCTGGTGTCGAGGAGAAAGCGCGGCGTTGAGTTCCGCCACTCAATACGCAATGTCTCCAGAAATTAGCGAAAAGTGGGAAACTGAGTGTTTGAACACGAAATTCCCTCTGCCTACCCTGCTGTGTGCGAGATACAGCGTGAAGCTGAGATTCTTTATAAAAATATTAGCGTCACAAAACAATATGATGAAAAACTCATGCCAGATTGAAATTTAAAAAGATTTTCTCCTCACATAAGATCATAAAAACCTCACACGTGTGCGTTGTCGTAAAAATTGACATACCGAGATGAAAACTTCGCTACTAGTGTCCACGTTACACGATACTACTGCGAAGTAGAGCAGACTTCGGTCCATTTGTACCTATAGCGTTTTGTTAAAAGCTTATCGCGATAAGTGCTTATATTATGTGATGGAACTTCAAATATTTATAATTATATTTAATTTATTTTCCATTGACATATTAGGCTATTTTATTTGATTCTTCAACTATTTTATTATTTTAATTATTATAAATATGTGAAATTGCAAATGATATTTCACTGATCACTCCATCTCTAACTGTGTTAACCCTATACTAACTGTAGATGATAAACTTTATTTCTGATTGAATTGAGCCCGCCTAACGGATTAGGAATATTTATAAACAAAAAGGAATATTTTATTGCGTGAAACTAAAAAAAAGCACCTTTATGTTTTTTTTTTAGAAAAAGGCTCCTTTCCGCTTTCTCTTAGATATTTATACTATAACCTAAAAACGTGTGAACTTAATCAGTGTACGTAAGCAGATGCTCAATGACCACATGTGTAGGTTTACATTATGTTATAGGCATTGAATACTTTGTTTTAAACTGTAGTTATTTTAAGTTTTTACTAGCAGTAGATTTATATCAGAACAGATGCTAAAATTTTGTTTAATATTACAATCCATACTTAGGTTCTTATATCTAGAGAGAAATGTTGTCTTAGTTTCACGCAGTATCCCGCACATAGCAGGGTAGGCAGAGGGAACCTGGAACCTGAAGAGTTAAGACACTTTATTTTTCAAAGACACATTAAGTTTTGCCATTTGAAAGATCACTGGAGGTGAAAGGAATTTATGTTTTCACCTTATGTTACTCAAAAAAAAATAACTAAGTATATTAAAGAATGTTGATCATCTGTTTTATTTTTTTGGTGTTATATGCAGGATATGCTAGGAAGCCTGTGAGGTATTTTTTGTATGAACTATTGGAGAGCAGATGGTGTGATGGACAGACCTTATGGTCAGTTTAAATAATAATTACTGTCATTAACTATAAAAAAACATTTTTAAAGGGTAAAATTAATATTTTACCCTTTTAAACCTTAATAGATTTAATATATGCTCAATTTTTTTCTGTGCAAAATTGTGTTTCTATGATTTTAAGTAAAAAAAACCCTATGGACAATATTTGTATTGTTTTAAAATTACATATATTTATTTTAGTAGCGGCAACACTTTTAAATCATTGAATCACAGAATTGCAACACCTGCGTGTTTTGAAATTCGACTGTAGAATTAGCGTGTAGCGCGATACTGTATTAGCATATGACCTTCCACTGGCCTTGAATACTAATAAACATTAAATAATCGTAGCGTATCCTATGCAGTTAATTAAATATAATCTATACAACGACTGCACAACACTGATGTTCTTATAATATATGTTTTGAACTGTTTGAACAGCAAACTGTTAAATTATTATAAGAAATAGTGTACTCACTTGTAAGTAAACATCTTAAATAATAGTAACTCAGCTTCACGCTGTATACCACACACAGCAGGGTAGGCAGAGGGAACCTAGTGTTAAGACACTCCGTTCCCCACTTTCTGCCGAATTCTAGAGGCATTGCGTGTTGAGTGGCTTAACCTCGACACCAGAGCGAAGAAATAGAAATATAAATTTAAGTGAATATTTCATCCCCTCGAGTGGAGATCGAACCCACAACCAGTCGGTTTTACAGTCACACTTCGTGCTGCTGCGCCACAACTGGCCTCAAATAATGGTAAGTTAATAATATTGTGTTTTGTCGTTTGTTATTTACATAAAAGCCGAAATTTTCAATATGATGTCGAGTTGTTTATCCATTTTGTGAAGAATTATGTTGTTTAAATTATACCATACAAGAATATAGGAATAACTCGAAGACACATATCTTTCTTCAACACCAGCCAAATTTTCTCAGAATATTATTTCTATTTCTTCAGAAGGAAACGTCTGGATATTTCGTCGCCGTAAAAATAATATCCATTATTATAATTGGGTCCCACACACGTGCTTCCTTTGAAATAGTTTTATGCCCAACCGGATTCCTCATCCGAGTGCTCTTCTAATGAGAAAAGTATGGAATGTTTTTAAAGTCCTTTTTACTGACATCGAAAGGATTGATAGATTTTTTGAGTTATTTATTATTTAATTATTGAGTATTATACTTTTGTTTGTTATTACTTTTTTAGGTCTAGTGCTAAATATTACTTAAACATTATCAAAGAAGATTTGAAGCAATGAAGAAACATAGTGTTATTTTGTTTTTGGAGTAAAACTAAATGGGGAAAGGAGTGTCTTAACACTAGGATCCCTCTGCCTACTCTGCAACTTTTGGATCTGCCTTGTTATGCACTGAAATTCTTACCTTTTAAAAACAAACTTTTGAATGACTTACTGATATTACAATATCTGTATCGATAAAAATAATTATTTACTCCCTCTCAGGATCTCTCATCTTACTTAATTATGCAAATTTCGACATTGTCAAAGCCAAAGCTCATTATTCTTATCTTCAACTTAAAACTTTATGCCGAAAAGGTCTACCTACTATTAAATTATTCCTTCGTTTAGTCCACATAAGAGTTTATCAATATCTTTTACTTTTTATATCGGCATTTATTTGAGAAAATAGTAATTAAAATGTTTCAAAGGAACACGCGCCGATGGTGCCACAAAAAATAAACCACGAACCGCGAAATGCTTTTAGTTCTGAGACTAATTACACCGCAGTTTTGGTGCACTGATATTAACTTTATTATGTCTGTATAAGGAAAGAATGTGGTTTGAATTATTTTTAAGTAATTCTCCAGATTATTTACGTTCCTTTCTGTATGAAATATGCCGCTCAAATTTTATTATTTTTGCTCTGGTAGGTACAGCGTCAAGTTTCGCTACTCAATATAATTTCTTGAGAATTTGGCTTAAATTAGGAATTGTCTTAATGGAAACGGAGTGTCGTCTCTGTAACACTAGGTTCCTTCTGCCCACCCTGCCGTGTGCGTGATACATTGTGAAGCTAAAAGAAAAAATATTTATAATATCGGTCTTCTTCTTTCTTTCAAAATGCTTACTCCGTGAAAAAAAATAGAAAAATAGAAAATCGGGTTTTTCTGTTTTCTGTTGTTTCTTTTTTGTGAATAAAAAAGTAGAAAGTGAAGAATCAAATCCAATACTTTAGATTTTTTTCTAGAAGTAATTCTGAAACACACCACCATTGCAATAATTTTATAATGAACTCACCATAATAAATAAAAAAAATACTTAGCAAATACAAAGATTACAAAGAAAAATAATTGCAAACTTATAATCCATATAAGATGAGATCAGCTATGTTACTTAACATTCAACAAGAAATGTCGTTGCCATACATTTTAAACTTTTCATTTTGCTTTAACGCTAACAGAAATATATCTTCAATAGTACACCCTCTGGAGACGAGAGGAAGAAGTTCTCCCATTACTTAACTTCGCCTGTCTGTTCACTTCTCGTTTTCAAATCGAATATTGCAATAATATGTGATAATCGACGTTTTATACTTTTATTCAGGTTCACCCTGTATCCAGCATTTAGTGGCGGAACTCAACGCCGCCATAACACCAGAAAAATTAAAATATTAAATATTGCATTTCCTCGATAAGAAATCGAACCCATAACCCGTCGCCTTTACAGTCACACTTTACACCTCTACGCCACGACTGGCCTTTATATAAACATTTAAATATATTTTGATCATAAGAAGCTTCTTCATCAATTTGATAAACGTCAACTAAAAGAGTACAAAATAAACCCACATGTATTAAGTGATAAAACATTACGCTAATAAAACTAATTGACTGCGCTCGCGATCTGTCGCGGGAGAGGGTGACCATGATGTTGCTTTTAATAATTATTATTGTAATTTATGTATTATTTATCTGTAGTAAAGAATATATATTTTTTTTAGACGCCAACGTGTTGTATGTAAAACGAATATAATGAAAAAAAGTGGGTTCAAAATTGAAATATAACTTAGCTTCACCCTGTATCCCTAGCGGGGTAGTCAGAGAGAACGGAGCACCAAACACTGCGGTCTCTACGTACCTCTTAAGCCTCGTCTAATATCACAACCTCTTCATACATGTCCTCCGGAGGGCTCTTCATGCTTTTTACGCAACCTTCCTCCAGTATTTTGATGCTGTGTTTTCGAAAGTCAACTGAAGTCTTCCCCTAGCTGTCTTACTGTAATTGAAATATATCGATTCAAATTCAATCTTTATGCTTCGTTTTTTGAACGTCTAATAATTTACTACCAGTTCGCTAAAGTTATGGCTTCAGAACTGAGAGAATCCAACGCAAGAAACTCAACGGGACTCTTTTTTAAATCGTTCATATACATTTACATATATTTATTAGAGTAATTCAATATATAATTAAATTATCTTTAGGCTATATCCAGCATATAGCAGGATAATCAGAAGGAACCTAATGTCGGGACGCTCTGTTGCCCAATTTATGCTCCAATTTTCAGACACAGAGAGACATTACGCGTTGAGTAATGTAGTATCGCGCTTATACACAAACAATATTATTAAAACATAATTTAATTGTATTGAATTTCTATTTGTATATGTTCCCATAGGAACACAACGAAAAAAAATAGTCTTATTTGCCATATTTATCTATGAGATAGGTTACCCAAATATTATCGTCAACCTATTGTAACACAATCTGTATACGGATGACCAATTAGCACCGCGGGAAACTTCGTATCGGGTTTCGGAGTTTTTGCGACTATGCCGAAACTCTATCGAGCTAACAAACATCCGACACAATTCCGCTGAATACTTATACCTTTTTGTTCATCTGTGCCACTCCTATATCCTGTTGTAGAAACATTATTGTATTTTTTTTAAATATTTTAAATATATAAAACTATATTTCAATGTTATATAATATTTTTACCCATTTCTATACATATAATCTAAACAATATACATATAATAAAATTATAAATTATCGCTGATGGGAAACATCTTATATGAGAAAATCTATTAATGAGAGAATTAAAATTAAAAATATATTTGTCTGTGTGCTTGCTTGCACACTAATCTCAGAAAGGGCTTAACGAATTTATTTATATGTTGTTTTCACTACTGTATTTTAACAAACTATTCTTAACGTTTAATGTTTGTTTCATTTAAATTCGGCTTACAAATAAAAATATGTCAATATAAAGTATTTTGTTCTCCAAAATACTTTGTATAAATACGTACAAAACTTTAGTTTTGAACGTATGGATGTTATCGTTAACATCATAATGTTATTAGAAAACGAAAGTAATTCAGATTAGTAAATAAATAATTGTGCAGTTTATGCGGTCGGACGGGTCACTAGTTAACAAAAAAAATAATAATGTCTTCTAGATGATTTGAATAAAAAACAACTACTTATTTAGAAAACGTATAAAAAATTGAAAGTAGTGGTCCCCTGAATCTCTAGAATCAAACTCAACCCTCAATTTATCCCAACTAATCTCAATCTAACGGTTCTAGAACCGGTGAAAAACATCGATATTTCAATAATCCAATGTCCCAATTTTACGAAATTCAGATAAATCGATTTAAAAAACCACTTGTAACTGTCAGCGATACCGATAAAAGAGGACACGATCCATCATACGCACATACGTAGCTGATATCATCCATATTGTATCATAGCACGCTACATGTAAACTTAAATATTAAATTGGATTCTAAGCTTTATTTCGTTAATCTTAAGGGTTATATATGTATAAACATATAGTTTTGTATGTTTATATATGTTTAGCTATCTAGCAAATATTAAAGTAGACAAATCGGCGACGGTTCTATCTTGTTTTGTGTTGAAATATAAACATAATTACATCGTTCTGGTGCAGTGGCAGTGTGTCTCACTGGGCGGCAGAGTAGTAAGTTCAAAACCTAATTAAAGGAATGCTAACAGGACCGATGCTTAAGTCTTTGACGATATTAATAGTTACTAGGATATAAGCCCAGCCTATTGATGGAAGCCAATGTGGTGCAGAAGAAAGCCAGTAAACTGAGAGAAACAAGTTTTCGTTCTACCCCGCTATGTGATAAACTTAGTAGTACACAAAATGCCCTTTTCCCCATTATGACACTTCTGTTCCCCGCATCTCGGCGATTCTTGTGCCATTGCGTGTTGAGTGGCGGAAATTAACGCCGCGCTTATTGCCTCGTTACTGTCATTTCATTCCTCGAATGGGAATCAAACTTACAACTGTCGAATTTACAGTCGCACGCTTATGCCACTGCGCCACGACGTCCTTAATATCATTAAACTTAATTTCTATAATTGTACATGCGTATTAAGTAAAACCTTGGTACCTTGAAAACAAATTATTTTTAAAGTAAACATATTATTTACTTTAAAAATGCTTAATTATCTATAATTGATATTTATTTTTTTATTTTCTGCAAATATTTCTTACTTTAATGATATTTAAAAAAAATTGCCAGTTTCAAAGTACTTCTCGTATGTTCATAGTTATGTATATATGTGCTTTATTGTAGGTGGTCACGGAAAGAGGCAGAGGCGACATCGACATCTTAATTACCTCTTAATTATACAAACTGGTCATTACTCGAACAACTACATGACAGTTTGTAAAAACTGCATATAATGAACAAAAAAGTCGATGGCAACGAGAAGTTGTATTTTAAAAGATTTTTCTGTTTCTCTGTATTCATTTTTATTACTTTACCCTGATATAATTTTAAGATAAATTCTAATATTATTATAATTTTCAATCTCTTAGTATTTATAATACTTTTTATATAGATGCATTGAAAAAGAAAATATAAAATTTGAATCGACAACATTCGCATACAATTAAATATTTATTTATCCTAAGTACGCTAAAATGAAGCTTAATATCTAATAAGTGATAAAAATAGCAGCTTCTGCAGCTTCTTCTTTTTGCGCACAAGACTGACGGAACTTAGTGTTAAAACACTCCGTTTTCCACATTTCGCCCAATTTTTTCGAGAAATTTCGTATTTAGTGGCTCTCTCAAATCTTAACTCAACGCTTTCTATATCACGTGACAATGAAAATAACTAAAATATAACCATTTTCCATAGTGAGGGTCGAACCCAACAGTTATAGTGTTTACATTCAGAAGCAGTACCACTGAGCCACGACGGTCTCATAGGCTGACGACTTGAATAAAGTAAAAAATATATGAAACATACAGTAGAGTTTTTTTTCAGTTTCACGCTGTATCCCGCACACAGCAGGTTAGGCAGAGGGAACCTAGTGTTAAGACACTCCGTTCCCCGCTTTCTGCCGAATTTTGGAGGCATTGCGTGTTAAGTGGCAGAATTCAACGCCGTGCTTTCCCTCTACACCAGAGCGAAAAAATGGAAATATAAATTTAATTAAATATTTCATCTCCTCGAGTGGGTATCGAACCCTCAACCAGTCGGTTTTACAGTGACACTTTATACCTCTGCGCCACGACTGGCCTCAGTAGACTTACATGTATTTTAACTTAATTGATCTATAGTGACACAAATACTGTTTTCGGAAGTACCTACTTCGATAATATATGTAGTCACCGTGACGTGTGAGCTTGGAGCGTGCGCCTTAAGTGAACTCAACCATGGAGGGACTGATAAAACGCTTAACCCGGTTCTCTTTGTCAGAACTCGTATGCGTTAGTTGATGGTATAATTAAAAATTTACGAAATTGTTGGAGAATTTTTACAGTGAGGGATTGTGGGTTCGATTCATACTTGGGGGGATTAATTATTGTTTGTCAATATTTTTATTTCTTCAGTCTGGTAACAAGGTAAAAAGGTGCTAGTTAACGCCGTCGAATTATCCGCGGAATGTGAGAAACGAAATGTCTTAACACTAGGTTCCCTTTGCCTACCCTGCTATATGCGTGGATACAGCGTGAAGATAAAAAAATTAAAATATTTTTTTGAATATAACTCAGTAGGCATATACAGTCTTTTTCAGTACATATATGATTTAAGTTAGATTTTGCGAATTAAAATAATTTATTGATACTATTAAAACACAAAAACAATCCCTTTAAAAAAATAAAAATAACTCAAATAAATCAGCTTCACGCTGTATCCCGCACACAGCAGGCTAGGCAGAGGGAACCTAGTGTTAAGACACTCCGTTCCCCACATTCTGCCGAATTCTGGAGACATTGCGTGTTGAGTGTTGAAAACTCAACGCCGCGTTTAACCTCGACATCTCGACAAATGGAAATATAAATTTAAGTAAAAATTTCATCTCCTCGAGTGGGGATCGAACCCACAATCAGTCGGTTATACAGTCACACCTCGTGCCGCTGCGCCACGACTGGCCTCAAAAATAAACATATATAAATAATATCTTATTATTACTGTACAATAATTATGGAGAACGAAATCTGGTTTTCTTTTGCATTCCGGTATCAATAACATAGTCCAGTAATCCCTGTCTAACAGTCCGCTATCACACGAACGGCCGGTTTTATTTGCTAATTATCGCCTTTCTCAATGAACACTTTAAAATCTTTATCTATATACTGAATATTTGTGTTTAAATTAATATTACTCAATTTGAACTCTATGCCTGTTTTTTTTAAATATAAAAAAAATTGTATATTTCTATATCGTCGTAAATTAAGATAATATTTTAAAAATATAATGTGAACATTACTTCGAATTTTGAGAGTATGGATGTTTGTTTCACTTTACAACAAAAAATACTGAACGCATTTAGGTTGCAAACTTTATATTTGAATTGCTTATACATCAGAACAACGAGGCTACAATTTATGTTAAGATTTTTTATAATTTGACAATAACCATAAGCGGGCGGAGTCGCGTGTGCGTTGCTAGTATTATATATTCTTTAAAGAATTGTTTTTAAAATATCCAAACATATGAAACTGTACTAAAAACCGATACCCACTAATATCCGAGTGCCAAAACAAATTTAATTGGCTTTAAAGACAGCAGCAGCTTTTAAAGACGAATCCGCTTTTATTAAAGAAATTCCAATTTGATATTTATCAAATCGTAAAATATTTTCAGGAAAATAAACGTTCGTATTAAAATCTTAAGGTAGGGCTGTTTAACATTTGGTAAACAAATGATATAATAATAAATTCTGAATGTCAAATAATAAAATTAAACCTACACAATTTTTTTACGAATATTTTAGTCTTTATAAATTGTAACATTTTACAAAGATAAGACATATACAGCTTCACGTTGTATCCCGCAAGTGAAGCTTGCGGAAGCAGAATGAAGCTTGTGCTAAGACACTCCGTATTCGCCTTGTTAGCAGAGCGAAAAAAAGAAAACAATTATAATGTATTCCCCTGAGTGGGACTTGAGCCCACAAATTACAATCAAAAGCTTGTGCCACTGTGCCACGACGGCCTCTGCAGTACTATATTTATTAGCTTACATAAATGTGTGGGCACGTGTGGGCATTATCACATCATTAATTAAACAAGCCCTACGAATTACGATGAACAAATAACTTGCAACCTATCAGATGAAAATTTGATGTTGTTATTATGAAAAAAATGATAATGTAATGTAATTAAAGAAAAAATAAATGATAAAAAAAAATTAAATCAACAACATCAACATAAAATCGATTAAGCAAAATCAAAATCAAGGCTAAGCCTAATGTTGCATATCAATTTCTCTTAAGATAGCGTTCGAACAAATCATTAGTCAAATGCCGTATTAAGTGGGCAGGAATACAGGACACCTTGAACATGACTTCATTATAAATTGTCAATAGACCTATCATTAATTTTGATTGATGATTCTAATGATTTATTACACGCATTCCAAAATTCCCATTGTATATCAAAATTAGAACATTATAATATAATTTTTGTTTGACTACATTTATCTCCCTTCATGTATTTGTTTTTGTTACCATTGTAATATAATCCTTTGTCAAAATCTTGACGTCGCAGTATGAAGTGTCACACGCTACATCATAAAGTTTATAATTTTTATTTTTTGTGACATTTAGAAGAATACGGAGCCTGTCACCTTCACGGGTGTCAAAATAAGCTTCCAACCGCCCCCAAATACTATCTCAGCGTAAAAACAAGAAATTTTCTATAAAGGTGGATTAATCTAGAGTCGTCGAGTCACGACAATTCCATACAACCATCGCCCGATCCGTCGGGTGCAGTGTTCAAGCGGTAGATGAGGGAGGGGAGCTACCGCGTCACTCGGCAACGACGCCGGTCAGCGGTCGCGGACGGTCTTCGCTCAGTCTGTCGGTTGATGCGCGCACGTACGCGTGTTCTCGAAACCAAATCTATCTATAATCGCACTTGTGTTGTACGTGCGGCCCGAACTTTGTGCAAACACCGTGTGGATTGGATTATTTGCAGTGTTTGTGACGTTTGGTGACATCGGATGTGGTTACAGTGTGTCTGTCAATATTTAACCGTACGGTTCTAAAAACACGAGCCGATGGTCCTTTTGAATAGTAACATGAAAATTAATGGTAAACTTCCATTCAATATTTGCATGACGATACCTTTAATGTTTGTTCTTTTTTTTAATATTTGGATGACTTGATCGTCTTGGCTTGCACGACGCACGATTGAGTATAAATAAATAAGTATTTTTTTCTGCGTCAAAATATACGAATCATTTATAAACATTATTTAAATTGAAGCAACTTAATTCTATTCGGACCACCGAAACGGCCAAAACAATGGTGGACCTCACATATCTCATATTAGACTTTGAATTTAAATATGAGTTAGCTTGAACAATTGGTGCATTTAGTTCGTCGAAATACGTATATGCATTAAGGCTGTGTGTGACCCTGTTGCGCCTACGGGACCAGCCGCTGTGGGTGGACGGCATAGTTTCCGAACCGCCTAGAGAACGACAGTGGGTGTTTGAATGGAGCCAGTTAATAATAATGGTGAGATTTAATCACCGCCATAAAGGTTACACAACAAAGCTAGCAAACAAGCTACGAGCATGTCTGTAGCTCGATTTGTAGAAGAAAAAACTTTTTAATAACATTTAAGGATAGACGACTAACAAAAGCTTTTAGATAGAAACTATTGGCTTCTAGAAAAATGTAGGCACTAATCATTAATAATAATAATCAAATAGCTTCGTATTATTATTTTGAAATATTATTTTTAAATTATTTAAATATACCAAACGAAATATAAATTGGTTCAACCTTGTGCTCATAGAAAATGTAATTTGCACATGTCGCTAAACAGACCTCGGATGTTGACTGACAAAAAACAGAACACTCATAGACACATGTGTTGCGGATCCAATTCACGTTAACTTAATACTAAAAGTCAAACTATTTTTAGGGATGTGTTTAAATATATCGTTTTAAGTTTGTAATTGAAATTGAAAAAAATAGAAATCACGAAGAGGAGGAAGTTTAATTTTAGAATGAATTAGCCAAGGTAACCCTATTATTACTCGCGCATCTGGCGCAAATGATAAATGTGTTCGTCGAACAAATACCTAAAAAAAATCCTTGGAAGAGAAACCTACACGGACTGATGCAGCACGTGGGTCGGCAGATGCGCCGACGCATTTGGACTGCGACTTTCAACTTAAAGCACTTCCTTTAAGCTGCTCACAATCTCGCCAACCTTGTGAGCAGCTGTGATTTAAACTTCACTATTAGATCATTAAGAGATTCGATATAACCTGATACGGTTTTGTGTTGAAGTTGTATAAAAAAATATTTATTTATTTTGCTGAAATACTTTGAAGTTTGAAGGCTGTCGTGGCGCAGGCGTACAAGTGTGCGATGGTCAACGTGAGGGTTGTGGGTTCCCACTTAAATGTAAAATTTAATATTTTCATTTGCTTGTCCTGGTAACGAGGAAAAGCGCGTCGTTGAATTACTTATCACGCAATGCCTCAAGAATTCGGCAGAAAGTGAGGAACAGAAATGTCCTAATGGTAGATGGGGAGTATCTTAACACTAAGTTCCCAGGTTCCCTATGTGCAGGTAAAAATAAAACATCTAAGTTTCAAGTTCAAAACAGGTCAAGTCCGGCTCGAAGGCTCGGTCCTTAGGTTTTTCTCTGATTACGATCGAGTATTGTCGCCATTTATGGAAACCTGCCGGCTTCGCCTATGTATTGACAACTGTGGTGTACCTGACATCAATTTCATACTATACCATAGACCGCTGTCATGATTGTAAATCTCTTACCGGATCAAATTGTACCCATGGTTAGGTATATCAATATATCTAGGTTGAAGGTCTTAATATAGCATTAAAAATGTATGATGCTTATAGAACTTCTCAGTACAAACGTGAAACACGACACGCTTATTTCTAAATCGTATTAGTTGCAAGTAAGTGTAGGCACGTTGTATTTGCAAGCTTTAACAATCTTAAACAAACCAAGGTGGTAACAGCCTGCACAATGTAACATCGTGTTTGAATAATGGTCGAGCTGTATGTACTCATGAATATTAATGCGGTTTTGAATTTAAGATAAATTTAATTTTGTATGAGGATCTTAAGACAACTGAACAATTCGAATCAAATAGTGTTGTATTAAATTTTGTCTTGGAACGTTTACCGCGTCGTACATTGTAGATAAAGAGGAGTTCGCTTGTTAGCTATTTTCTACTATGGATATTATGTATTTAGAATCAAAATTTGTTCTTTGTCAATTCATAATATTAAGAATTTTAAGGATCATTTACCCCAATTTATAGACAGACACGTTCCAGATATGAAATGAGCAATGATGATATAATTGTAATAAAAATCTAAAACGTTAAGTTTTAATTACCCCTCAAGTTTAGCAGCAGCAATTTATTATTTAAGATAATAAAAGAAAAATAGAACCACCCCAATCATGCGTAAACTGGATTCAGTTAAAAAATAACCCAATCACAAACACAGGCACGCTCCTACCACCTGCTACACAGCTGCCCGGGATTTATAACTGACGGATATAAAATATTCCCCTGAAACTCGTCAGTAACTAACTGGTGCTTGGTAACTTTAAAAAAGGGCGAAGAAAGGAATAATTGATTGTTGTAGACTTTCTGTTAATATTGCAATCAGTAAAATGACATTTGATTTTTGATGCAATATGGATATATTTAATGTATTGTACAGATTTAATGTATTGTAATAACAACGTATCAACGTAGTAATCAGATATTTAAACTATTTAGAAAAATACATAAATATATATAGATAATATTAATATTAAAATAGTAAATAATAGAAACATTTTATTTAATAAAGGAATAAATACGTTTAAAAATGTATTATTTTGTAAATTTGTGGGAAATCCCGGAAATATTCAAATTTATAGAATAAATAATTAATTAATCTCATTCTACCTCAGATTTTCTATTCACTACTCAGATTAATTGAGACTTGGAAACGTTATTAGAAAGGTAATCCATAAAACGTCAGTTTATGGTGCGATTTTGTAATTACTTTAAAGCGCATTACGGTAATAAATTGTGATGAATGTGTAGGTTCACTTATGTGCCTAACTACCCCTCTCTTTTAAGGCTATATGTTCATAATTACGTATATATTTATTATAATTATATACATTTGTAATATGCTTAGATATGTATTCTTACACTTCTCTTGGACACTGCAGCATTGGTAAAAAAAATAAGTCACTGTTTCCTCTAATTAAAAAACTTTATTCTATCAGAAAAAAATAAAAAAAAACATTTTTACATTATTCTAGTGGAAATTCAATCCAGAATCATTTATATCACTGTTCTGCGTCGGTATAGCTTGTTAAATAAAATTACAAATATGGCCCGAGGTTTGTAATTGTAACGTTTAATAAAATCTACATGATGTCACCTTCGTTAAAATACCTAGTGACCAATTTATCTTGCTGATTAGATAATTAATTTATAGGTATGACTTTGTGATAATTTTTGACCATGGCCTAAAGTTATTGTTATCTTCAACAAATTCCATTTTTATCAGAATGGCAAAATGTTTTTCGTCATTTGTTTTGCACAGTTTGTCTTAATTTGATAAATGTACCTGCACCATTTATATTAATAACCTACAATATTTTTGAACATTTTTGTCTTATAACGCACTTAGGGAAAAAAATACTTATTAAAATCGTAATAAATTATAAAACTTATATAAATTTGAACGTACCGGTATTTGAACTCGCGCATCTTTGGAAACTCTGATTTCTGATTAATAAATATTTAACCTAGTACAGGTTTTATAGGTGCAACAATTATCAACAAAGACTCAAGTTTAAATGTTTACATTTAGACACAATTAATCCTCTGTTTAGACGTAATAGCCCTCCGTCTGGAAGGAAGTAGGTCTCAAAATAAATAGCTCATGCTCTTGGCTCCAACGAAAATAATCGTTCGCTTTCTATTTCTTAAGACCATTACCATATCCTGCGTGCAATATGTTAGTTTTGTTGAATGTGTCCGTTATATTTGAACGGAACTTGTTAAATTGGAGATTATAATATACAGCTCGATATTGAAAGTAGTTTTTAAGGAGCTATTTGATTGACTTGATCCATTGGAGCTCTCAAGAAAGTTAACTTTCTGTTATAAATAATGCAGCCCTACTTAATAATTCAATTAAATTGTTTGACACAGTGATTTATTTATAATTTATTATATTCCATTTTGAACTTATACGTATGCTCAATGTTATTTTTAACTTTCTTCTCAAGAATATGTTTCTTATGTTTCGACGTGCTTTGTTTTGATTTTGATTTTCAAATCCATCTTAACAGGGGTGTTGTTATGAAATATCAGCTAATTACGCCACGGAAGGTAATTTAGTTCACGCCAAAGCGATACAATATTGCTATTATATCGCATGACTTGTGTATTGTGACTTGACGAGGGGTGACGTTACATCGTTAATCAATCCATTCTTCCTAAATAAATTTTTGATTTTCAATTGAAATGGCCGCAGTGATTACTAAATCCAATAGTGGTGATAAATTATAATGTTAATAACTCGTTTTCACGTGATTTCGAAGAGGCTTACTGATAAAGCTACTTTTGAGTCGGGACATGCTACCTCATACAGGATATTTCCTGTGCTCCGGATATGTTTTTTTTTTCTATTCCAAATACATGTTATTACTTTTTGTTCCCTTAACTGGTTTACTTTATTTTTGTTCACCTTTAGAAACGATGGCAGATGTTAGCTTTTTCAACTTCCTTCTCTATTAACTTGAAAAATTCTCAAATCCGTAGACATGAGAACTTGTTTTCATATATATATATACATATCTATGGAACAGATGTGGAATAGACTAACTACATTTTTTTAATTATACCTTTTAAGTTCTTAATTTACATTATGTCTTGATTGTTAATTTTTTATAAAGCATATAGAAAGTAAAACACAGTGTGATATCACTTAATATAGTCCAATAAACGGACATGTCTTCTATCAAGGTTAGGCTAGGTTCATCAACAAGCGCCCGCGCGCTACTCCGAGCAGGCCGTCGAGGGTGCCCACCACCCTTGACTCCGCGACGTGCCTTGCAGGCTCCCGCCGCCGCGTTTCGCGGACGACTAATGTCCCCGCGTCTCGCGGCCAGTGGCGGTCGAGGAGGAGCACCGTGAGGTTTTAGTGGGTATTCGGACGGCCTACCATCTGCCGGTCCGCGAGCCCCACATAACCGCTCGAGTCCCCACTCGGGCTGGTATCCGTAAAGAGATTTCCTCACGAAAAAAAAAAAAAAGAAAAAAAAAAAAGGTTCATCAACAAGAAGTCTAGATAGCTTGATATATTTATTGCGATCACTTTATATTATTATTTATAACTATTTACTATGTATTTTATTCGAACCACTTTCCTTATTCGATTTTATTTACTTCTTGATACTCACATTTATCAAAGCAATACAGACTCAAGGTGTTAAATAAATTCTTTAACACGTAAAATTCTCTTTTTAAGCGCTGCTTTCTAAACTAATAGAAACAATAGATTTTTGTTTAATTTTACATTTTATTTAAAATATTAAATTTACTTTTAAAATAGATTCAGTATTGCCAACTCTATATATAATAATCATTTATCAGCTCCACGCTATATCCCGCACACAGCAGGGTATGTAGAGGGAACCTAGTGTTAAGACACTCCGTAATAATCATCCTTATATATAATAATCATCCCCAAGATACTCTGCTTAGATGAAGACGCAGGTGCCCAACGTTGGCGTCTCTCCAAATTACGAAGGCAACAATTCTGACACTTTTGAAAGCTAACGTAGTCTAAAAGTATGCCTTCTAAGCAAACTCATCGTAAAATTGAGCTGCTACTACTATAGTACTACTTATATCGTTCTTGTCAATCATTTTTTTTATAATACAATTTTAATCAGATATATTTAAAAAAAAAACTAAGATTTTCTGAAGTGTGAGTATGACTATATTCAATATTGATATCTATACAATTGTTTTCTCTGTCCTTACTTCGTTTATGTTTTTCTTACATATTTAGCAAAAAAGCAAAAACTTTCTTAAGTTCGTAAAAATATTTATTTTATACCGATACAAGCATATGTGCATAAATTGGCTACTATTTAAAGAAAATAAATTATATTTAACAGAGAACAACATGTTATCGTTAATATTTTCACGGCCCACTGCTTTTGTGTTATATTAAGTTGACATGAGTGCTGTTCTTTTTATTCTTCCAAAAATGTAACCAGACGTCAATCGTGGCGCAGGAGTATAAACGCGACTGGTTGTGGGTTCAATTCCCACTCGAGGAAATGCCATATTAAATAGATTAATTTCTTCGCCGGTTGTCGAGTAAACGCGGCGTTGAGCTCCGCCTCTCAACACGCAATGGCTTAAAAATTCAACGGAAAGTAGGGAGAGGAGTGTTTACACTCACAGCACTCTCTGCATACTCTGCTACGTGCAGGATACTGCGTAAAAAAAAAGTAAACATGAATTACAAACGGACGCGAGTTAGTAATCAAATATGTGGCAGTCTAAAATTTCACTGACAAATTTGTCGCCCTCGGGCTGTATGGGGGATTCTGAAACATATGTCGAAAACGTCGTGTTGCTCCATCGATCTCACAAAAAACATGTTTATGTAGGTATATTATTAAAACGGCGTGTACTTAATTTTTTTAGCATTACTCTGTATCCTATTCACAACAGGGTAGGCAAAGGGAACCTAGTGTTAAAACACTCCGTTCTCCATTTACCGCCGGATTTTGTACGCATTGTGTGTTGAGTACTCAACGCCGCTCTTTGCTGCGAAATAAATAAGAATATTAAATATTTCACATCCTCGAGTGGGAATCAAACCCACGATCAATTATACTAATAGTCACACGCTTGTGTCCCTGCGCCGCGTCTGGCTTGGGTATGTACTTACATAAGCTTTTTATTTTGCATGTTTATCTGAAGTCTTAATTTTATCTATACATTTTTTTCCCCATAACATATACTTAAACATAATATTTCATCACAAACTTTAATTCCTCTCAATGGTGGCAATTATCCATAACAACATAAATATATTAATATTAAAAACCTTGTTATAAACTTCCATCACGTTCCACACAACACGCCTAAAGAAGTTATTCGCAATCTTTGACCCACTTCGTCCCGGGGAACATTAGTCAAGGTTCCCATTTTCATCAGCCGTATCTGGCCCAACTGACAGAGACTCGCTACAATCTCGCCGCCATATAAGTCTACAATTAGCTGTCATGCCCATTCTCTTTGTGTACGCTCTGACTGTTTAATTGTATGCCTCGCTTTGTTTTTGTTTTGTTTGATAGTTGAGCTGAACATGTGCCTGTTTTTGCCTCATTTGTTTGGGTTTTGACAGATTAGGAATCGTAAATCATGGGGAGATGGGCACGTTTATGTGAGGCTGATATAAACTAAATGTAACCTACAGACCTAAATTGTTGACATCTTTTTTTAGGTTCCCAATGTGCATAGCAATGCACATAGCAGGGTAGGCAAAGGGAGCCTAGAAAACTTGTGTTAAAACTCTTTCGTTCGCCACTTTTCCCCGAATTCTATAGGTTTTACGTGTTGAGTGGCCGAATTTACCGCATTTTGTCTTCTTTAAAATTTCATTTCCTAGAGTGGGAAACGAACCCATAACCTGTCGCGTTTACAATCGCGTTCTTGTACCTCTGTGCCATGACTGGCCCCCATATCTAATATAATCTTTTATTTTTTTATGTTGTTTTGGGAGTATTAGTTTTTTTTTAAATATTTATTTCATTATCAACGACTACGGAGACAAAATCTTCAACCATTTGTCAGTGGTGTAGCTATAAATCAAGATGGAACCGCTTAATTTAAATAAGAAAAACATTTAATAGAGTTATTGCTAGGCTGTGTTGTACATTTTAAATATTGTGTTCACCGCAGACATGACGTTAAAAATGTATGAGTTTAGTTTATTAATGCTATAAAGTTATATTCAAGGTTATACAGATAATATTTAGAAATAATAAACGTATAGAAAAATTAAATTATATTTTTTGAAAAAATAATTTAATTAAATCAGCTTCACGCTGTATCCCGCACACAGCAGGGTCGGCACAGGGAACCTAGTGTTAAGACACTCCATTTCCTACTTTCTGCCGAATTCTGGAGGCACTGCGCGTTGAGTGGCAGAACTCATAATTAACAAGTAAATAAATGATCCAAAGTATATGATTATTATTTTCTGTACAAATAAAAAAAAATATTGCAACCAATACGAAAAATAATAATAATAATCTGGAAAAAAAAAATAACTAAAGTCACTAACTGCATAATGAGAGTGGAATAAAAATTGTAACAATCGCCATCATTATAAATGATAGAACTAATTGAGCCATTATTTAACGAGGCGCATATTTGAATGACTCCGCGAGCTTTGGTGCCTGAACAATGTGTTTGGAACGATATATATATACGATATGACAAACAGATCGCGTCATATATGGCGTCCGATGTCAAATTAATAGAATATTTACTAAAACAAGTTGACGTGATTGTGCGACAGGTTGTGGGTTCGATCCCCATGCGAAGAAGTATTAAATAGTTTCATTTCTTCGCTGTGGTGTTGGCAAAGTGGTGTTTAAAAAATTATAATTAATTCTCTTGAGTAGGGATCGAAAACACAACCGCCGCAATACAGTCACACCCTTGGGCCCCTGCGCTATGACGGTATCTTAATAAAAAAGTAAAATAAAGATTAATAATTCTTTTGAGGCCAGTCGTGGCGCAACGGCACAAAGTGTGACTGTAAAACCGACTGGTTGTTGGTTCGATCCTCACTGTGCTGTGCTGAGAACAATCGCGGCGTTGTTCGCAACGCAACGCAACGCAAAACGCAATGCCTCCAGAATTCGGCAGAAAGTGGGGAACGGAGTATCTTAATACTAGGTTCCATCTGCCTACCCTGCAGTGTGCGGGATACAGCGTGAAGCTGATAATAATTCTTAAAATTATTATGTTAAACTAAAATAAAACTAATAATTCTACTATACCCAAACATCTATTTCAAAAACCCAACAAATCAAATTGTTTACATTTCTAAATGTTCAACCTCCAATACACACCGTGCTTAAGTGGCGAAAGGGTTATTTAAAAAGATATTTTTGTAAATTGCTCTTAGAGCGGTAGTAGTGCGTGAACAATGTGCGTTTCGAACGATTCAACAAACGTCGGACTTAATTTATGTTTTGATTTTATCGACTAACAATGTGAGTAACGTCACTGTTGAAAGAGTTGTGTGTTTCGTGTTAAATTTCGATGTTTGTAAAATATTGAACTGGATGGTCGTGGGTTCATTTTCTTAATGGTATTAAAATAATAAATGTTTATTTTGTCTACCTTTGGTTAAAAAAAATGCGACGTTAACTTGCTACCCACTACGGAATGCTTTAGATAAATCTTAGAGTTTTCTTTCTCTTCATTTAGTGTGAAAATATATCACTCTGACATACCTACACCGGATGGAAGTGTCCTAATTTGATAGTATATACAGATTGTCTTGATATCAGGTTCCCAAGTTCCCTCTACTTACCCTGATATGTGCGGGATACAGCGAAATTAACGAAATTACTTGAGGAAGTGGTAACTTAAAGCTATGAAATGTAATATTTATCAAATATATAGTTAGGTATGTTTAATTCACATAATTTACATTCTGCAAATATTTAATTTAAAATTATATATGCAGATATAACATATCATATCAGAATTTCTAATAATAAGGTAGCATATCCTATCGACGTAACTCGCTTAACAACATCGATATTATTACTATAATGAGATATAGTGGAGTTTGTGTGTTATAATTTAATCAAAATAGGAAACCAGATATAATTGCTATTCAACAAACAACATATAAATGAAAGCCAATCGAGAGTTGAACCTGATATGTGATTAATTTACAAACTATAATAAATTTTAACTATTGGAAATTTGATAGTGGAACAATAAAGTGGTGGCAACACTTGGTGGCGAGTGGTGGCCAACCTATCAAACACCTTGGTAGTCAACTCGAATTTGGCTTTTTGCTTAGTTCAATACCCGCTCAATAGCGAAGGGGAGCGGGGCGAATAGAAACATAACCTATGTCACAGTTGAAGCGACTAAAAAATGTATTAATCCCGTGTATATAATAAGCTTTCTATTTAACAGGGTAAGCAAAGGGAACCTTGGGCCCTGGGGTTAAGATACGCTGTTCCCATTAATCTGGGCGCATTGCGTGTTGAGTGGCTCTACGCTTAGCCTCGACACCAGAGCGAAGACATTAAAGTATTAAATATTTCATATCCTGGAGTGGAAATCGAACCCACAGCCTGTCGCGTTTACACCCTTACGCTTGTGCTTTAATTTGCTTAAACTATTGCTAATGAGATATTACTATTACTTACTTTTAGATCTAATATGTAATTATCATGTTTAAAAATGTATATTAGTGAGAAGTTATTCAAATATATTTTAACTGTAAATTAATTTAACTTTCTAATTTTTTAACTGTATGTCATGGCATTTTCGGAATACTCTGTACAATCGTTATCGACATCTGATTATCGGTTTGACGATAATTATGGGCATACAACGACGCGTCGGACATTTAAATAATCGCAAATCATCTTCGACCAGCTCGTTGCGTTCTCGGAAATGCAAATCGATACTCTTAAATATTGTACTGAGCGGTGTTTAATAATCGATGGTATATATTCCTTGTTGCTAAATCGATTCACCGCGGTCTGCTAACAAGGTGTGCACGACGATGGAATTGACACTGATATTTACGGATTTCTTTCGAGAAAAACACATGGCCTCGTAAATTTTTTTGGTATTTGGTGTGGTTAAGTTATCTCAACATTCACACAAAATCTTTTAAAATAAAATATTTTTAAGGAATGTTTAATTAACTGTTAATCAACTTTTGTCAATGAGAAATCTCGTTAAAATTGAACGGAATTATGGAAAAAATTAAACATCTGTTCCTCGGAAAGAAAATAAATATTTCCCTGAAACACAAACGAGTTGAGTAAAATTGGCAAAATTCTGGCAAACGTCGTTGTACTGTTTGTGTGTTTTGCTTCTCCCGAAAACCAAATGAAAAATTGTGTGCTGTTTATTTAAAATACGAACATTTTTTAGCCACGTTTAACAAAAAACACCTTATTTCGGGCTTAATGCAAAAAAATAAACATAAGAAATCTCGATAAAATTTTCATTATATCTACTTTCTCATTCTGAACTTTTTTGCTCACAAAAGCTATTTTAAGACAGAGTTCAACATCCCGGATCTCTTACAGGCTAATATTATTGTTATTCACACGAATTGTATCAGATTGCAGATTTTAAAGTCAACAACCAACTCAGAACGTGGTCAGATAATCCAGCAAAAGAACCATTTTTCAATTTTTAAACGAAAATGATAAACCGTCCCTGTGAGTGATTTGCTTGATGGTATCATATATTATTGATGGATGATTTACGGTTTCGTTGATGTAACCTTTGGTCGTGTGTGTAACGATCCACACCCTCGTCGCCTGAGGTGATTTAGGTTTGCCAAACGCTTTCACCTGATGAATAACCACACCCTAATCTTTGTCTATTTTATATCGACCATGCTCTTTCTTTCTATCTTTTGCTAGCGAGTTACTAACTGTTTGTACTAAGTCTTAGTAGTTTCAGTTTGCTGTAATAAAAATATGTTTTATAAGTACATCTGTTCTAGAAGCCGTCGTGTCGCAGTGGTACAAACGTGTGATTGTAATTGGGTTTGAGCTTCACTTTATTCAGTTTTTTACTTCAATTTATTCTCTCTGCATATTCCCCATTATCTCTTCTACATAAAGGGAGAAGCAGAAAAAAATGTTTTTTCTACTTACATTTATGAATAAAGAAAATATTTAAATATCTAAAATTTTTAAAGGCCAATTATTATTTTGATATATTTCAACAAACTCCATTGTTCTAATAGCACTTATTAATGATTTGTGATTGGTACTTTCTCTAAGGTCAAGTATTGTTTGGAGCGTGGTCTCGCTAATGGAGCGGTCGTAGCTCAGCGCCATCACCGAGCAGATCTCTCCTCTGATGGATGACTAACCAGTCCCCCCTGTCTCGTTAGCGTTTGTAATCGATTCTAGGTTTTTGTCCCCCTTTGATTACACTTCGCGTTTAACATTATTGGCACTTGCTGATGCTGTTCATCGAGGGTCGAGATTAATGACTTTTACTATGCTATTTTTTATTCGTATCAAATTAAATTATTTCATATTAAGATTGTATATTATATTTATATATTATGTTTAGATTTTATCGCATTTCTAATCATATATAAAATGATTTATATTGTAGATGGTGGTTTCTCGCTTTATATCAATTTTCTTTGACGGGTCCCAATAATTTATTACTCGTTCAGTCTAGTACTTTGTTTTAAACAATCAGCTTCACGATATATCCCGCGCACAGCAGGGTAGGTAGAGGGAACCTAGTGTTAAAACACTCCGTTCCTCATTTTTCGCCGAATTCTGAGGCACTGCGTGTTGAGTGGAAGTACTCAACGCCGCGCTTTGCGTCGCCACCAGAGCGAAAAAATGAAAATAAAAGTTTAAATAAATATTTCATTTCCTCAATTGCGGATCGAACCCTCAACCAGTCGATTTACAGTCACACTTTGTATCCCTGCGCCACGACTGGCCTCATCTTATTTTGTAATATTGAAAAATATTTGCAAATAGCTATCTGTGTACCGTTCATTCTCGTTTGACCCTAGCGGGACCTAAGATATTTACGCGGCGTTCTCTTTGTGTCAACAGAATAGTATCTGTGTAGTATTGGGACATAATTGATTTATAATAATATTCGAAGTTATTATACTAGGTACTTATATTAAATTCACTTATTTGTTTTAAGATAAGAGTTGTTCTCTAGAAGTTCTGTTTCTATACAAGTTTGAGTTTTATTAAAATATTATTTTTGTTGACACTTATTACTTAAATGGGTATACTGTTATTTGTGATGCTTAGAAAATATTTTGGATAAGTGATTTTGAGTGCAATCTACAGGATGAGAACGTATATAATGTGAATTTTTACCCATATTCGATATTTCTATGCAAAAAAATAATAATTTTAATTTAAATAAAAGACCGTCCTGGCGTAATGACACAAGCGTGTGACTGATAACGCGACGGTTGTGGGTTTGATACCCACTCATGGAAATTAATTATTATTTATTCATATCTTCATTATTTCGCTCTAGTAACTAGGCAAAGCGCAGTGTTAAGTGCCGCCACTCAACACGCAATACCTCGAATGTTTGACGGAATGTGTGGAGCGGAGTTTTAACATTAGGTTCCCTACCCTGCTATATAAAAAAAACAAACCAACGGTTTTTCTAGTAAAATTCAAAGATATTGTTTATCATTTTAAGGTATAAAGGGCAAATGTGCACAAACTTGGCCGACTCGCATTTCGAGCCAAACGTTCATGGAAATCGCATTGTCAACGGTTAAACTCTACTCTTGAAGTAGCCGATGTAGGCGATAAACCCACCATATACGGACCACACACGCTCGCCTGCATCACGACCTGAAGTTACCAATACTTTGTTAACGTACTATAGTATTGTTGGCAATTTTTTTTTTAATTGACTTTTTTTTATAATTTGTAAACGTTGAGGCCTGTCGTGGTGTACATGTACAAGCGTGCGACTGTGAACGCGTCAGGTTGTGGGTTCGATTCGAAATACTTAATATTTTTATTTCATCGCTCTGGTGTTGAGGCAAAATACGGCGTTGAGTTCCGCCAATCAACACGCAGAATTCGGTGGAATGTGCCAAACGGAGTATCTTAACGCTAGGTTTCAGGTTCCCTGTTCCTACACTGCTGTATAGCAGCGTAGGAACAGGGAACAGGCGTTCCATGTATATGGAATACAGCACTAAGCTAAAAAAAACACGTTAAATAAAACTCTTATCAAATTAAAATTTATTTATCTATGTATATGTAATTCAAATATTTGTATCGAACGAGATTGAACTTACACTCCAATCGAGCAATGATAAGCTTTAGACACGGCTACAGTATCACTTCGATTATCAAAAACAAATATAGTATATTATTCTCTGCCGGCATTGAGTTGTGCCACTCAACACGCAATGCCTTCAGAATTCCGCAGAAAGTGGGGAACGGAGTGTCTTAACACTAGGTTTCCTCTGTCTACCCTGCTGTGTGCGGGATACAGCGTAAAGCTGATATTATTCTTTGAATTATGTATATTGAAACAGATTATAATATACTAGAGGGCGCGCGCGGCTTCGCCCGCTTATTAGGAGTGAATTCTAAAAAAACCACGAAACACGTGTTCAATAAAATATTTTTAACAGTCTGAATTTAAATTTTTATAAAAATCGGTGGCAATTTAAAGATTTTTCCATATAAACTTTCAACCCCTTATTTGAACCCTTAGGGGGTGAATTCTTAAAAACCATGAAACACGTGTTCAATGAAATATTTTTAAGAGTCTGAATTTCAAATTTTATAAAAATCGGTACAGATTAAATTTTTTTTCCATACAAACTTTCAACCCCTATTTCATCCCTTTAGGGTTAAAATTTTTCAAATTCCCTTCTTAGTGGATGTCCAGAATATGATAATAAACATCTGGCCAAATTTCACGTTTCTACCATCAGCGGTTACGGCTCTGCGTGCGTCTTACCTCAGTCAGTCAGCACAAGTCCTTTTATATATATATATATATATATATATATATATATATATATATATATAGATAGATAAGTTCTCATAAAATATTCAAAAAAACATTCAAAAGCTAAAACTTCCATGTTTATTTTTATTCACCAAGCAGTTTCACTGCACAGCAACGCAAAAGTCTAGACGGTATTCTGTATAGAAAAGATGTCTGACATAATTTGCAAGAACGTTATTTCTCCTTATTCATATTGGTCTAAGAACTTTTACTTTTAAAGAATTTTTATAATTTGTTGAAATAAAACGTTCGCAATATGCACTTATTCTAAGCTTCGCTTCTTTATCCTTTCACTTTGTAAATGCATCTTGTTTTAATTGTATTTGCAGGCTTGTGTGTTGAGTGGCGGAACTTAACGCCGCGCTTTGCCTCGTTACCAAAGCGGAGAATTGTGAATATGAACTATAACTTTTTTATATGTTTTCTTAACAGTATTTTCCTTTCTTAAGTGTGAAATAACGATAAAAAATGTAAAATGTGAATATTAAATATTTCATTTCCTCCAGACACGCACGCTTGTACCAATGCTCCACTACAGACCTCTTTTTTCCGTCTTTTCATATAAACTTTTTAATTAAGATTAAATCAATAAAAAGAAAGATACTTTTCAAAATTTCTTTCTTTCAATCCAAAATTCTGATTCTTTAAAAGCATTATCTCTACAATTTGTGGTCTAAACGCGACTTCCTGTTACAAAATTAAACTTCTAATTCAAACACGTCCTTCAAATTTGAGTTGTTTAGTTTCTACTCGAGTGTTCTTCCATCACTGGTTTTAGCTACTTACGAATAGGTACATTCAGTTTTAAGTGCTTTTACTATTTGGACGTCTTATGGAGACAGAGATGGTTAATGGTTGCATGTGAAATGCAAAAATGCACGTTTTAAGCGCATCCAATTAGAAAAAAAAGCAGCTTATTATTATTTAGTTGACATACAATCTGGAATTTCTCCAAAATTAGTCTGAAAGAAAGGAACGGAGTATCCAAAATCCAGATTTCTTTTGCCTACTCTGCTATGCGGGAACAAGCGCAACGCCCTTTTTTCTCTTGTTTGGAACCTAAAACCACCGTGTGAAGTGCACAAAAGCTGCGGTATGAAAATATTGAATTCTAAAACAAAAGAAAGTAATTTAATGCGTGCTACCATATATATGTAAATTACATACAGAAAAGACATACACACAAATAAAACCCTATCACGTCACATTACCTACAGTTGTCTATAATTTTACGATGACATAAGTTGACACAGATCGACTCGAATCGCTAGGGTCTTCCTGCCTCGTAAACCATTCGTAATACCATAAAAACACGCTAACCGACACGCAACGTTACATTGAACTATTATACTGTTTACACTATTTCTTTATTTTTAATAGATTCTCGTTTATAGTAAAAAAAGATAAAAGATATATACATACGTATCAATTATTTTCTATTACATGTATATGGCCAAATACGCGTCCAAATTTCTCCATTAAATATGCAATATCTCGAAAATTGGGTGAAAAATAGAGCACGGAGTGTTTTAACATTAGATTCCCTCTGCCTATTTTGTTATATGCGGGATACCGTGTGAAATTAAAAAAAAAGTATGACGAAATTTTTATTCTGAGTAACATTCAGAGTAACATCAAGTCATATTTTAAGTGAAAAATAGCTATAACTGCTCATACAACTAAAATATTAGCAATCGATACGAAAGAACATAATAATAAAAATTTATGTGTATATCTGTTTGTGTCTTTATATATATATTTTATCTCCACTGTAAACAGTGTCTACTAAATGTATGATTTATAGCAAACTTTAGTAGAGATATTACTTACAAAGTGTAAATGAAGCCGCAGGCACCTGCTAGCTGCCGCGCCGAATTTCAATAGAATTTAGTCTCGTACAATGCAAACGAAAAGGCCAGATTTTGAATTATTCAACGTTTTATGTAATAGCGGTCTATAAACTTGTAATATTACTATAATATTTAATAGTAAACTAACCACCGCGGCTTCGCCCGCTCAAACATATTATGCTATAGTTAAAAAAACTATACTAAATATTTACATAAGCCATTCGTGGCGCAGTGGCACAAAGTGTGACTGTAAAACCGATTGNTTATATTTCCATTTCTTCACTCTGGTGTCGAGGTTAAGCGCGGCGTTGAGTTCTGCCACTCAACACGCAATGCCTCCAGAATTCGGCAGAAAGTGGCGAACGGAGTGTCTTAACACTAGGTTCAGAGGGAACCCTGCTGTATGCGGGATACAGCGTGAAGCTAATTTTTATTTAAATATTTACATAAATTGTAGCCTATATGGTATTATGATGTACGTAAGCTATATTATTGTAAAATTTCATCTAAATCGGTTCAGTAGATTTTGCGTGGAAGATGAACGATCCTCACAAACTTTCACATTTGTAATATTAGTAGGATGGGATGTTGTGTCATTTTATGTGTTGAGCGGGTAAACGATGGATTTAATAAATATTATCTATGATCACAAACTATTTTTTTTTTTACAACAGTAAATTTTTCACAATTCAATCAGATAACAGAATAATATGAGTTAAAATCGAAAAATCACTTGAAAACACAGCAAATTCAAAGTAAATCATTATTTACTGTTATTATTTTACTACAAACGATTCCAAGAAACAATATTTATTACACAGAAATGTTTATCAAAACACTTGAATGAAATCATAAAGAACAATTCAAAAGTACTATACCCACAGCATTTATCGTTGTAAAGTTATTGTTTTAACCTTTATTAGTATTTACAAGTTACTATCAGTATCACTTTGTAAACGCTATAAATTAAATAAATTTTATCAAAAAGATTACGTATCTAAAAAAAAACCAGCTTCACGCTGTATCCCGCACACAGCAGGGTAGGCAAAGGGAACCTTGTGTTAAGACACTCCGTTCCTCACTTTCTGCCGAATTCTGGAGGCATTGCGTGTTGAGTGGCAGAACTCAACGCCGCGCTTTGCGTCGATACCAGAGCAAAGTAATGGAAATATAAATTTAAGTAAATATTTCATCTCCTCGAGTGGGGATCGAACCCACAACCAGTCCGTTTTACAGTTACACCTCGCCGCCGCTGCGCCACGACTGGCGTCTAATATCTATTATTGAGATATTTCATCTTGAGTAGCGGAACTCAACGCCGCTCTTTGTCTAGTTGCCAGAGCGAGGAAATGAAAATAATCTCCTCAGTAGCAAACTACACCACAATCAAAAGTAAAAATCATTAGACCCAGGAAATCCAGAGCCAGAGCTAGTTAAGCTCCTCGTTGCTCCAACACTCAGTTCTATTGTTTTCAATTGGAACTTCACTGAGGTACGTCCTCAACCACTATCTGGAACAGGTCAAATCCGTTTTTAACAAGTGAGCAGGAAGTCTTAATTCTGTAATTGTTTGGAAAACATCGTTCAGGCGGTATTAGGTTTATGGGTGCGGTGTGTTCTCGTTTCCAAAATCCGATTTTGTTCCATGCTTTATAATTTAGAGTTTATTGTAAACAAGCTGTCGATGCGATTAAAGAATTAGTTGAAGTGGATTGAGTCTATAGATGTTGGTGTCGTAATTTATTTGTATCTATTTTTTTAATTTAATGTAACATAATGTGGCGTTTAGTTCCACCATTCAAAAGACAAAGTTGAGAACGGAGTGTGTATCACTAGATTCTGACACTAGGACACTCTGAAATAATTATTAATGTCAAAAAATATCAGTATGTATTTATGGCCAAAATAACTAAAATAAAATCAGTTCCACGCTGTATTATACATACATACAGTCCGCATACAGCAAGGTAGGCAGAGGCAACCTAGTGTCAAGACACTCCGTTCCCTACTTTCTGCCGAATTCTGGAGGCATTGCGTGTTGAGTGGCAGAACTCAACGCCAGGTTTTGCCTCGAAACCGGAGCGTAGAAATGGAAATATAAATTTGAGGAAATATTCCATCTCCTCGAGTGGGGATCGAATCCACAATCAGTCGGTTTTACAGTCACACTTTTGTGCTCTTGTGCCACGACTGACCTTGACAAATGATTTTAAATAATCATTATATTTAATACGAGAAAATTATACCACATACGGTAAACTTAATATTAGTAACACAGAGAATTTTCTTGATTAATACGTACTACCAATACAATTAAGTAGTAAACTTGGACTATTTATACTTGATAGTTGACAATTAACCACTCGAAATCGTGGCTCGAGTGGTTGACCCGCTATTTGAAGTATAAACCGCTGTAAATAATTTAAAAATTACAATTCAAAATCGTTTTTTAATAATATTTGTTAGATTTTATTTAAAGTTTTATTATTTATTATTAATATTTATATTAATAAATATATATTTTTAATACTAATTACAAAAAGTTTTTTGAAAATTTATGTGAAGACAATTTCATTAAGAAGTTTTATTAAGGGAATTGAAAAATATATGGTTAAATTGAACAAGTCACGCCATTGTTATGTTGAATTTTCAACACACACGCAACTTAAGCACTAAATAAGCACTAAATAAGCATAATAAACATTCCTAAAATATCTCCGTTTTTCACAGTTAAGCCTCTATCAGTTAAAATAATAAAGATTCTGTTTCTAAATGTTTTTTTGACAAAAGTAATCTAATAAAAATGTTTATAAATGCTTGTATATTAAATATAACAAAACTTGGACGCCGACGCAAGTCAAGACTGTCGTAAGTCAAACCGAATTAGGATTTAAATGCTAAATATTAGCATTTTTCCACCAGGTTACCAATAAGGACAAAAACAATAATGACGATTGACAAAGCAGGTCGCCCGCCCGCGCCTCGCCGTACCTCGACGTACAGAAGCTACGATGAACTCGGCATAATAGATAAGGGAAGGCCACTTAGATACCGGCATGGCGGTATCGAAGATTTATCGGGTATCGAACAGACTAAAACTCACAGGTCTTATAATCCACACGATCTGGATGATATAACAGTTATAAGTTCAGAGGAAATACCCAAGCCGAAACGAAAGACCATAGAAGGTCTAGCGAGTGGTTTTAGAAGAACGTTCTCTGTTCGTACCAGAAGGGCACCTGAGGGCATTCCCATGGATACTTTTAATGTGACATGTGAAGAAAACTTCGCAACAGTCAGAGGTGCACCGTTCGGAAGACGTAGATCGCTGTCTAGAGATAGGGGGTCGTCGTTGTTAGGTCGAAGTTCTTCGGAAGGAGATGTCAGATTACCCATCCCTCGAGCTCCGCCAGCTAACCCGACACCGAGGCTCCACCGATGTCTCCGAGCCCTTGGAGGGAGCTGGAAGAATCTTCTATTATGTGAGTCTTCGTGACTTGTAGCTTCAGCTTTACTCATTAACTAAAATCATTCCGCTCCAACCTACGTAACCATTAATAAATTGTCTAAATATAATAATAAAATTAACAACGATAATTGTGCGTTTATATAATTCTTTTTTTATCAGTTTCACGCTGTATCCCGCACACAGCAGGATATTATTCTCGACCTTTAGAAATCCGGTGGCATATCCATTTTCTTTTATTTAAAAGGTAGTTAACCGTTGACCGCGGCGCCACTGGCCGAGATTATTATTGCTTCTAAGATGGTTACAAATGATACCGAGAAGCTTAGTTTAAACCTGTGATTAACTGCAAAGCTTTAACAAATTAAACGGTTTCTCCCATTAGAAATTAAATTAATAGTGTGTGTTGCACTTTAAAATAAATATTTAATATTATTGTACATATAATTCGGAAGTTAAAAAAAAATATTTGTAAAAACAAAAACCCCGACGGCATAAAACTATAAAGAAAATAAACAAGCCCAATAGTTTATTAGGATTAACAGTCGGGACCTCTTTAGATTATGCGGGGTTCCTGGTAAAGATTTTATTGCTTGAAGAATTACTTATAGGTCCCGACTGTTAATCCTAATAAACTATTGGGCTTGTTTATTTTCTTTTTAGTTTTATGCAGTCGGGGTTTTTGTTTTTANTGGCTTAGTGGTCAGAGCGCCTGGACGGTTTCCAGGAGGCGCGGGTTCGAGTCGCTACGATCAAATTTTTATACTTTTTCTAAATAAGTATTTTTCTTTTCTAAGTATGGAATAACACTTTAAAAATATTCAAAAATATTTAAAAAATAGCATTCCCTCTTGCCAGACGATAATTCTTAGTAATTATCTTTGGGTAGCGGAAATTTGTAAAAATCTCCCTACAGAGATGCTAACAACATAAATAAGTTGTAACAAGCGTATAAAATTTTCGACGTATTATACCTTGATGAGAATGTATGGCTTAGTCACTAAAACCGACCAGGCGCTCTGACCACTAAGGCTTAGTGGTCAGAGCGCTTGGTTTCCGGGAGGCGCGGGTTCGTGTCCCACTACGTTCAAATTTTTATACGTTTTCTAAACAAGTATAATAAATAATAAATAAAAAAGCCTTTTATTGACCATTGCCCCAATTACAAACTTAATGCTAATTTATAATAATTATTTACATATTTACTTATTCTAAATGCTCTTATCTCTTACTAGTTCTTAACTTATAATATAAAATTAAAATTAAATTAAATCAGCTTCACTTTCCCGCAGAGTTCTGGAGGCATTGCGCGTAGAGTGGCGGAAGTCAACGCCGCGCTTTGCCTCGACACCAGAACGAAGAAACGAAAATATAAATGTAAATAAATATTTCACTTCCTCGATTGGGGATCGAACCCACAACCAGTCGATTTTACAATCACACTTTGTGCCTCTGCGCCACGACTGAACTCAGATATATAATATAAATAATATAGAATAATAAAAATAATATAAATACATATCATTATTAGTAAATATCCATTTACATTCGTTTCAAGTAACGCTAACTTAGTTCACTGGTCATTTTATTACTTTTATTAGTTTTGAGGCGCAGTGGTACAAGCGTGCGGCCTGTAAACGCGACAGGTTGTGGGTTCGACTCCCACTTGAAGAAATAACATATTTAATGTTTTAATTTTTTCGCTGTGACAAAACGCGGCGTAAAGTTCCGCCACTTCTGAACGTTCTGTAGAATTTGGAAATTTTGGCGAAAAGTGGAAACTGGAAATTTCTTATTGGAGATCGAAGTATCTTAACATTAGGTTCCCGTCCCGTCAACCTGCCTACCCTTCTTCGGGATACAGCGTGAAGCTAAAAAATATATCAGCTAAAGCATATAACAAAGTAAAAAGTATTAACGAATCCAAATTTGGTAAAGGGTGTCGTATAACGTTTAACTTCCCTGCCGTGTTTAACCCTGGACAGGGTGAGTGGTCTCATTTAGGAAATTGCCTTTTTAATTTTCCGTTACACCGGGCTCATAGCCTCCAGAACAATGGCGGCTGTTCTAGTTCCGCTGATGACGGCTAAAGCGTGTGTCGCACAAAGCGCTCTGTGAACGTAGTGGAGTGATGTATCGAAATATGATAGTATTTTTAGTATTATTGTAGTGTACTTCATTTTGATTCTGAATAAAATTTGAGGCTGTCGTGGCACAGGGGCACAAGCCTTGACGGTTGTGGGTTCGATTTACGCTTGGAGAAATGAATTAGTTTCGCCACTCAACAACACGCAATGCCCCGAGATTTCGGCGGAAATGGGGTACGGAGTGTCTTGGCACTAGATTTTCTCTGTCATTTCTGAAAAGGAAAGAATAATATGATTTTTTTAGTCATACGTTGTGTTCTCTTTTGTTCTTTTCAACTGGATGGGCATAGGGAACATGTGTAGTATTTTAACATCCTCTCCACTATATCTGTATATGTTATGCAAACAAAATAGTATATATAAGCATTCAGAAACTATATAAGAGAATATAAATATATTTAGAAAAGATAAAGCAAGTCAAAATAATGTTCATCTTACATCAAATTAAGCCTAATTCAATATTCGATCCACAATGTCGTTCCAAATATCCTTTGCGTAGTGGAAGTGATACGTCTAATATCGGAGGGGGCCAGCTATAAGGGCTTGTCAGCATTTATTCATATTTCGTTGTTGATAGCAAGATGACAATTCTCTTAACGAAATTGGTAATTTGGAGGGTAGATTTTGTTAATCTTTTTTTTTATCAGCTTCACGCTGTATCCCGCACACAGCAGGGTAGGCAGCAGAGTAGGGAACCTAGTATTAAGACACTCCACACAATTCGGGAGGCATTGCGTGATGAATGGCAGAACTCAACGCCGCGCTTTACCTCGACACCAGAGCGAAGAAATGGAAATATAAATTTAAATAAATATTTCATCTCCTCGAGTGGGGATCGAACCCACAACCAGTCGGTTTTACAGTCACACTTCGTGCCGCTGAGCCACGACTGGCCTCAAGTTTTTGTTTAATATGTATATTTAAGTTATAATTATTACGTTTTGAGTGCAAATAAGTTTGATGAATGTGGACTCGAGTAAATCTCATGGAGATAAATGATTTTATTTTTTTTCGGTAGTAAACCACTTAGTCTGTATTTAAAACACCGTATCTCGATTTCGGGTATAAAGCGTATAGCGGAGTGTGGTACAACGAAAGTGAAACTAAAAAAATATTTCTGTATTTTAATTGGTTCTATTGGGTCTAAAATTTAATCACTTAAGCTTAATTCAAACTCATTAAGATAATATAAGATTAAAATTTTCTAGTGCTTATGATAAAAGAATTTCACATTAAAATGTTTAATTTAATCTCAAAACAGTATGTATACCTACAATAATAATCATTGATATATTATTTTAACTAATAAATAATCTATAGTATGAGGCCAGTCGTGGTGCAGCGGTACAAAATGTGACTTTAAAACCGACTGGTTGTGGGTTCGATCCCCACTCGAGGAGATGAAATATTTACTTAAATTTATATTTCCATTTCTTCGCTCTGGTGTTGAGGACAAGTGCGGCTTTGAGTTCTGCCACTCAACACGGAATGCCTCTAGAATTTGGCAGAAAGTGGGAAACGAAGTGTTTTAACAGTAGGTTCCCTCTGCCTACCTTGCTGTGTGCGGGATACAGCGTGAAGTGAAGCTGATTTATTTATTTTATTTTATTTTAGTTTAAAAAGACATTGCTATTTTTAAAGATGGTCGTACAGTCCGTCTCACGTAGGAATAGGTTATCTGGCAGGGTCACGTACGAGCCATGTTGGTCGGTATCGCCGGGTTACGGGACATGTCGTTAGCCAAACAGATAAAATTTGATGCTTGCTAAAACTACGTAAGTTTACAAGGACAAAAAGGCAAATAAAATAAGTGCTTTTTTGTAAAAGGAAGTAGAATTAAAAAAAAAAAGTTTTTTTTTTAATTTTAAGTTATTTTATGTGTCTTATAGCTTTTAAATATAAAAACAAAAGTTATTTATAAGTTTTTTTGATTTTCAAGATTATTACACATTTTAAATGAAACTATTTTAACCGGATTAATCGCGTATATTTGGTATTTTACATTTTTGGAACCCGACGTTTCGAACACTTTGCAGTAGTCCGTGGTCACGGATAGAATGAGCTGGCATTCGTCTGTGAGTTGACATAATTATTATATCAAACGATTTTAACAATTACGAAATCGTCGAAACGTCGGATTTCCAAAAATGTATAATTTAAAATATACGCGATTAATCCGGTTAAAATAGTTTAATTTAAAAAGTTATTTATATTTAAAATATTTATTTTACTAGCTGAGTTTACATAAATAACTAAACGAGAGATGTTCTCTATGTTTCCTATCCTTCTCTCTATATAAACTACTAATATATCACGATATAAACATAAATTAAAAAGACAAATTACAATTTTTTATTAAAATTAATTTGCAAATTTTCAAATTTCAAACCAAGAAAATACTAGGAGATTACTACTAGGTCACTTCTGACGCCTAGAGTGCCGCTGTTGGGCTTGTAATACTTACTCGACGTAAGCACTTCGACCCATCTCGTGAAACATTTCTAACTTGATCGTATCATTTTATTACCTTTGGTATTATGCTGTAGAATAATTGATGATTTAATTAAAAAATAAGTTTCCGTTCCCCCACTTTCCGGCGAATTTTGGAGGCATTGCGAGTTGAGTGGCGAAGCTTAACGCCGCGCTTTGCCTCTGTACCAAAGCGATGAAACGAAATTATAAAAAAAATCATTACCTCGAGTGGGAATCGAACCCAAGCGCTCGTTTGCAATCGCACGTTTGTGCTTCAAGTATGCGACTGGCCCCAAATAAAGACATATTATAGCACAAAAACAATATAAGCACACATTTATTTGTTTATTTAGGTTTGCTAGTGGGTATTATGTAGTAAAAATAGTACTAATACTTCCAGGCACTACATTTTATCCGGTTTTACAACTGTTCACAACGGTACTAATTGTTTTTGTAAAGATAGAACCTACTATTTTTAATGTTCATCAATCCAATATAATATATTTCAAAATAGTAATAATCAGCTTCACGCTGTATCCCGCACAAAGCAGCGTAGGCAGAGGGAACCTAGTGTAAAAGACACTCCGTTCCCCACTTTCCGCCGAGTTCTGGAGGCATTGCGTGTTGAGTGGCGGAGCTCAACGCTGCGCTTTGCCTCGACACCAGAGCAAAGAAATGAAAATATAAATGTAAATAAATATTTCATTTCCTCGAGTGGGGACCGAATCCACAACCAGTCGATTTTACAGTCACACTTTGTGCCCCTGCGCCACGACTGGCCTCAATCTAATAATATATTTCCAACAATTATTTATATGAATTCCGTAAAATTCCGCATATATTATGCTATGCTTGCATAATAAACTCATATCGCCAATATATAAACATAAATAGAACCTACTGACAAAAGGTAATCCTACGAAGGCCGCTACCAAATTAATTCACCATAATAACAATTAAGGTGATAGAATGAAGCTTGTCCCATCTCAACTATCCTGGTACAGATCTTTGTCCCTAATTCCATATTAAATGGGATGACTTTGATCAGAGGAAGACGTTTTGTTCGCTTTGTTGGGTTGTCTGAATGCGTGTACCTATTCATCCCTTAAAGAAGAAACCGTGAAACAAAAGAATTTATGTATGGGATGAATTATAGAGGAAGATAGAGCTGTATCTTGCATATAGCAGGGAAGGCAGAGGGAACCTAGTGTTAAGAAACTCCGGACTCTATTCAGATACTTGCGTTCCACACTTGCCGCGTTACCAGAGCAAAAATTTTAAAATATTAAATATTTCATATTTTCGAGTAGAAATCGAACTCACAGCTATTGCGTTCACAGCCGTACGCTTGCGTCACGACGGCATTTTATTGTGATTTCAAATCTAATTTAAAAGTTAATTTTATAACTATATCACAGATTTAATGTTAAAAAATGTTATAAGTTGCTCCCTTATACAACTATTCAAATAAAACCCCATTTTTTTATGATTAGGTACTAAATTTGTATATAAAAAGAAAAAATAAAACAGAGCAGCGCCTACGAGAATATCACATAACATTTTTTATTACAAAAATGTATAACATAATACGGCCGTTTAGCGGGCGGTCTCGGGTAACTTCAATTGCAAGTAATTTGTTCCAACGTATGTAATAGAGGTAAATCATGAGCTCGTTACCGAGACACCTGCATTTAGCTGCTTGTTGCGGTAAACAGTTTTATATTCACATCCTAGTATGCGGCAGTGAGTGGGAAATGTCGTAAAGTTATGTAATGTGATTTAATTTATTATTTTTTTTAATTAATAGGCAGAGGGATCCTGGAAATATAGTGTTAAGACACTCATACATACATGCATATATAGCTTCACGCTTTATCCCTAGCGAGGTAATCATAGAGAACGGAGCGCCAAATGTTATGGTCTCTACATACCTCTCTCGCCTCGTTCACTGTCATCAACTTCTTCATACATGTCCTCCGCAGGGTCCTCATGCTTTATCTTCCTCCAGTATCTGTGATACTGTGTTTTCGAAGGTCAACCGAGGTCTTCCCCATGAAAGTTAAAAGGTTAAAATGAAACTCACTTAACTAAGAGAACTCTCGAGGCACTGCGTGGTGAGTGGTGGAACTGAACGCCGAGTTTTGCCTTGTTATTAGAGAGAGGAAATGTCAATAATAAATATTTTATTCCGCCGAGTGGGAATCGAACCCACAACCTTCGCGTTTATAGTCGCACGTCAATGATATCACTTGAGCAAAATTAGTATTTAATGTGATATATTTATGTTTACTTTATTGTTATGAGTTTTGTTCCTTAAAAAAAAACTGAATTCTAATACTATCAACCTTATGAATCCTGATACAATGTAAAGACAAAATGCTTTTCGAGAATGGATTAGTCATAACAAATATTATATATTTTTTTTCAACATGTTGGAACTTGTCACTGTCTATTTCACATTATAAATATAAATACTTTTCAGAGATTTGAATATATAATTAATCTATATGAACACGCTCTTAATAATGATAAAAAGAACAATAATATCGTCTATGATGGAGTATTTTTATATGGATATAATATATTATATAAGTATGTACAATACATATATAATTTATTATGTGGAAAGTAGGTCTTCAAAGGTAATTAAGACAAAAGAATAGTACTAAATATATAGAAACCATTTATGTTTTTATAATACTATCGCGATACCTAAATAAAATATTTTTAATCAAAAAAAAAACCTCTCAATAGGAAGCCTAATATCAAAATGACATCCACCCAAAGCCTCATCTCATCCGTCACCAAACAACAAAACTGGTCACAGACCTCCGCAAAAACTTGACATTTTAATAAATGCCGTACATCTTTTGTCATTCTAAAAGTACCTACATTCCATTGTGATTTAGACATCGAAAAAAATATTTCTTGTACTTTTATAAAAGCTTAGGCATTCGTTTTATTCGCCCGAATAGCTATATTTAAAGATTTGCGTTAAGTATAGGACTTGAATATTATTGTGATTTAAAATTCAACTTAGTATTGTAGTAGTACTTAGTACTTATTTATTCAACTTACCACACCAAAATAAAATATTAAGAAAACATTAAAGGCCGTCGTGGTCCAGCAAAAAAAGTGTAAAGTTCGATTCCCGGGCCAATTATTTTCATTTTCTGACTTTGGTGAGGAGAAATCAATGTCACGTAATTGAGAGGAAAACGCAACTTAACACTAGGTTCCTTCTACGTAACCTGCACTAAAAAACGCTTTCCGAAGAGCTTACGAGATACAACTACTAGCTGCTATAAAATCTATATTTCGTATTAAATATCAAGTTAATAATATAAAAGCTTAGTTACTAAGGCATTCGATCCAAAGAGTATTACGGGGTTAATGATACTGGATCAATAGATCAAATTTTCTATAGCAACCCTCAGTGCTCGCTTCATTGTAATGGTACACGTGTGGCGCGGATTTACTCCGCATCGGAAGGCCACACCTTCCGAAGAAATTTAAATTCTTGTAAAAGTTGTAAAAAGTAGTATATAAATATATGGATAGTAGCAGGGTAGGCAGAGGGAGCCTAGTGTTAAGACACGTCGATCCACACTTTTCGCCGAAATCTGGAGGCGGAAGTCAACGCCGCGCTTTGCCTCGACAACAGAGCGAGTAAATGGAAATATAAAATATTTCATTTTCTTAAGTAGTGTCGCGATTACAATCACACGCTTGTGCCTCTGCGCCTTGACTAGCCTCTCGGAAATGTATAGATTTTTTTTGCATATTTTGTTATAAACATGAATAAATAAGAAATTGTTGATTGAATCACTCTAAAATTCCGATTTGAGAGGTTTTTTATGAAGGAAGCAAAGGAACGTATTGGAAATCGAACCTGTGATCTTTTTTATTTTTTTAAAGTGTTATTTCACACTTAGGAAAGAAAGCTGCTTATTTAGAAAACGTATAAAAATTTGAACGTATCGGGACTCGAACCCGCACCTCCTGAAAACCGACCAGGCACTCTGACCACTGAGCCATACCATGCCATGGTCGGTTTTCAGGAGGCGCGGTTTCAAATCAAGTTACTTTCAAATTTTTATACGTTTTCTAAATAAGTATTACCAAGTGACTTTTATAATATACTGTAATAATATGTTGGTTCTTTTGGTGAATCAGTTTTCAAAACAAAACAAAAATAATACACCAAAATTCACACTCCACAATTTGCAGCTACACTCATATAATTTGCTAAATTGTATTGACTTCGAACCATTCACAGGCCAAACCCTAAAACACACACACATACACAAAAACAATATTAATATTACAAATCACCAAATATATCGAGAAATAATTGACTTTGGGAAAACCAGCGCTATTTCTTTTTATTAAAATCGAATTCTGAAACTCCAAAGTGGATATGTATTCAAGGACATTTGCAGTCCGGAGGGTACACACAATGGGCCAGGACACGGCGGAACAATACCGGGTATTGAAAAAGGGCACAGGGTACCTTAAATAATGGACATCAGAATTCGAACTGGCTGCCTCGTGTTATTTGGGGGAACGTTTTTTGCGCTATTTTCGTTGTTCGACCTAGGTCGAGGACGAATTGGTTGAGGTTGCTCAATGGCGGCGGTATTTTTCAATTTAAACACAACGACCACCAAGCTCATAAGATGAAATATCATTTTTGTGAATAAATTTTAATAAAGTCAATGTTTAGTGAGTGTTAGTAATATTTTTTTAAATAATAATTGTATTAGTCGTTTGTAAAGTAACTTTGTCAAAACTAGTATTTAACAAAGATTGTCTTACAGATTTTGGTAGAAGCAATAAGGCCGCCCAAATTTGCAATTTTGCGTTTTTTTTTTGTTTTATGTTTTTATTTTATATGTTTTTTTTTGTATATTTGCATACACAAAATAAATAAAGATTATTCTATTATATTCTATTCTAACTTTGACTTAAAACAAAATTCACCCAATTATATTATTTGCCATAGAATTACCAACCTCTCGGCCTCTCGGCCACCTTCCCATCGTCCGCAGTATCGTACGCGGTCACGACTGACCCAAACAACTGTCATTACATAAGTTGCTAAGCTCGTATCATTACTTCCACGCCTCGTCATTAGGCCTCTGTTTCTGCTTTCATTTAATGATTGTATATTGTTTTGTTTCAGGTAAGTCGATGGTGTTAATCTTGGACGAAAAGGCTAAGTACTTATCCCTTCACCTTTATATAGCTTCACGCTGTATCCCGCACATAGCAGGGTAGGCAGAAGAAACCTAGTGTTCAGACACTCCGTTTCCCATTTTTTTCAAATTGTGGAGGCATTGTGTGTTTAGTGGCGGATGTTAACGCCGCGCTTGGCCTCGACACCAGAGCGAAGATATGAAAATATAAATTTAAATAAATATTTTATTTCCTCGAGTAGAAATCGAACCAACTACTCACACCAGTCTCATTAAATAAGACTAATTCCGGATTTTCGTACTTTAAAAACTGTAAATAATTTTTAATTTAATTTCGGCGCGAAGTTTCATTATTTTCATCGTTTAAATTAGCATTTTTTGTTAGATTAAAATTTATATATATAAGAGATAATGTGTAATGCTTATCTTTAATTGATAACGTCGTTTAAAAGCCCTCTCTTCTACATTTGTTAGGGAATAAACACATATGACCTTATCAATTGTTCTATTAATCTTTGATGAGAAAGGAAGCTTTTAAAAGAGTTTTGTTATCTTCTATTTAATTTATATATTGCAGTATAGATGATTACCTTTTTTAAAAAAAAATGTGACTGTAAACACCTGTGTTGTGGGTTCGATGCCCACTCGAGGAAATTAAATATATATTTAAATTTATATATCCATCTCTTGACTCGAGCCAAGGCGTGGCGTTGAGTTCCGCCACTTAACACGCAATGTCTCCAGAATTAAGCGGAAAGTGGGGAACGGAGTGTCTTAACACTAGATTCCCTCTGTCTACCCTGTTTTGTGCGGGATACAGCGTAAAGCTGATATATTTTATTTATTTCAAATATGAATTACAAATATTACGAAGGAGTACCGTATTCGTCTGCTGTTGACACAAAATAAATTGAATTCCGAACGAGGAAATAAAAATAATTAATTGCTCCGATTGGGAGTCGAACCCACAACAACAATATTTACCTATCTATATTAAAATGTAATAAAAATTCTTATCAGCACTATCAGATTTGATAATCGTCAACCCTTTTATGTTAATAACTCGCCTTAATTTAATCAGCAGCTACTGGTTTCCGCGCAACCAGTTCTAAAGTTCATATAGTACTTATATTGGATCAGATAAGTTATCGATAATGAAGCTAATATATAATTATAAATTGAATTTTATATTTAAGGGTGTTTCTGTACTTAAAGTATTAGTTTATTTAATATATTTTTACACCTGAATTGGAAAAGAGTCCAGTCATGACTCCTGAGCCATGACTGGCCAATACTGAAAATAATGTGCCCCTGGGCACAAGCGTGCTACTGTACGCGACGGGTTGTGGGTTCGATCCCTACTCGAGGAAATGAAACATTTAATATTTTCATATTTCCGACACTCAACACGCAATGCCTGCAGAGTTCGACGGAAAGTCGGGTGCGGAGTGTCTTAACACTAGGCACCAACTAACTTCCCACCCTGCTACATGCGAGATACAACGTAAAAATGAAAATTGAAAGGAATTTTCCTTGATACCATTATATTATAACATATTTAATATTTATATTTTTCCTTATAAAAATAACAACACATTGAAACATTGTTTAATAAAAGAAATAAAGTTATTTTGATCTATTATAAATTGTCACCAATATGTATTATTATTATTGTATAAAAAAGTTTATAAAAAAAGTTTTATTGAGTTCTGCCACTCAACACGCAATGCCTCCAGAATTCGGCATAAAGTGGGAAGCGGAGTGTCTTAACACTAGGTTCCCTTTGCCTACCCTGCTGTGTGCGGGATACAGTGTGAAGCTGATTTAATTTTAAAAATCAAATTGAATGTTATATTGATCAAGTAAGCTTAGGTATCTACATATTTCATAATAAAATTATAACATATTTTATATCTGTCAGTAAAACTTTCATAGGAGAGTAACCTGAAGTTAACATATTAGATAAAGCACCGCCATCTCCAAGTGTTTGCTTGACGAGATTAGATACGTCACTCTTAAATAGCTTACATATACCCGGCTTCGAGCCAAAGAGAGATATGTTCAAAAGGGCAATTTTTCAAATTTTAAGGCAGGATATTATTATTATTATAAATTATTAAATATGCGGCATTCCAAATTGGGCGCTCAGTTGATATATTGCTTTTTGGTTTGTCAGTGATATGTAGTTTGGTATTTTTATTTTAGCTTCACGCAGTATCCCGCATGGGTTGTGAGAGGAACATGGCAAATTTATATTAAAACACTCCATTCTCATTAATATACTTCCGTTCCCCGAACTTTCCGATTTTTGCTTAACTTTCGAAATATTGCTTGTTAAATGGCGGAGTGACCGTCGCGCTTTGCCTCATTATTAAAGCGAGCAAATAAAAATATGAAATATTATAATACGTTTCCCTGCGTGGGAATCGAACCCACAACCATTACGTTTACAGTTGTATTATTGTGCCCCTTCGCCACGGCGAACTCATGTTTTGATTTTACGTCAAATATTATATCCTATTTTTTTCTAAAAGGGATTAATTAAAATTGTTTAAAATAATACAGAGAAAGAGAAAGAGAGAGATGTTGTGCTAATTTTGATATTGAAAAACGTAATATAAAAAATCGTATTCTGGCACATACGTCCCTTTGGCTATAAGCCCGCGACATAGCTGAGCCTGTGAGAGTAACGACCTGTCTTGAACGCTTCCGAAGGATAAAGGTGATTCTTGACCGTGAGTGATAATATTTTTATAGTTCTTTTATGTGAAGGAAATGAAACACTTAGAAAATCTTAAGTTTAAATGTAGATACTATTAATTATTAATTATCTTTTTTGAGTATCAAGTTATTAAGGCCAGTCGTGGTGCAGGGGCACAATGTGTGACTGTAAAACCGACTGGTTGTAGGTTCCCCGCTCAAGGAGATGTAATATTTACTTAAATTTATATTTCCATTTCTTCGCTCTGGTCTCGAGGCAAAAGCGCGGCGTTGAGTTCTGCCACTTAACTCAATGCCTCCAGAATTCGGCAGAAAGTGGGGAACGGAGTGTCTTAACACTAGGTTCCCTCTGCCTACCTTGCTGTGTGCGGGATACAGCGTGAAGCTGATTTATTTTTATTAATCAAGTTATTAATATAACTCGTTCATTTGGATTTGGTTTTCAGCTCACTTCTGTTATCTAGTTGATAGTTCATTATTATTTATAGAGAATTTGTAATAATATTCTGTTATAGACAGTGTAATAGGTTTAATTTTCAAGAATTTGTAAAAATTTAGTTACAGAATAGCACTAATAGTTTCGTGATACGCTCAAGGCAAATGGATAGCGTTAAGAAACTGGGCTGTTACATAAAATATATTAGATTTAGGTTAAGAATTTATACAGCTAAAATCTATATTGTAATAACTTTTAGCAAAAAAAAACGACTTCAAACAGTAAACTATGCTAACTTAAGACTTATATAATTTTCTCATGAATGGCATTGTTATAATAAAAAATTAAGGAATCATCAAAATCGGTCCACCCAGTTGAAAGTTCTGTAACAAACGTAAAAAATACAGTCCAATTAAGAACGGAGGGTGTTCTTTTTTTAAAGAATTCGGTTAAAAAAGAAAAGATCATCTTCTTCTTCAGCGATCAGCTCGATCAGCTTCGCGCTGTATCTTACACACAGCAGGGTAGACAGGAAACCTAGTATTAAGACACTCCGTTCCCCAATTTCTGCCGAGAAAAACTTTGGAGGCTTTGCGTAAAAAAGAAAAGGCTATTCTCTTATATAAACACTTAACGAAATAAAGCTCAATAGTTAGTTTGGTTGATCGTGCTAATCACAGGAACTACTGTTTCGAATTAAAATAATATGTTTGTAATAGTCAATGAATCGAGGAAGACCAAGGCTATATTTCACATAACGTAATCGTGTTAATGTAATCCATCCTGCAACTGTGGCGGGTACTTAGTCTATGTAATGTTTCATATACAACCCTTAATTATTTCTATTTAATCACAGGGGAGAAGCCGCAATTAAAAGCAAGTCAATATATAAGATTATAAATGTGTAACTAATTGAAAAAAATATTATCACAATTAATTTGAAGAACTATCTTAAGTTGAGATCGGTCCTGGCACAGGGACACAAGCGTGTGACTGCAAACACGGCAGGTTGTGAGTTTGATTCATACTTTAGAAAATAAAAAAAAACATAAGATCCTTGTTCTGGTAATGTGGTGAAACGGGGTATTGAATTTGCTACTTAACGCACAATGCCTCCACAATTTGGTGGAAAGTGGAGAACGAATGTGTCTTAACACTAGGTTCCCTCTGCCTACCCTGCTCTACCTCTGCTCTGCTATCTGCGGAATATAGCGTGAAGCTGAAAAAATATCTGAATTATTCAACATTATATACACAGATAATATATGATTAATATTACATGTTATTCTTTTAGTAAAATAAGCTCGTTGAACAAATCTAAAGTCAAATCAAAAATTAGCACACAGCAGGGTAGGAACCTGGTGTTAAAACTCGCCATTCCCGACTTTCCGCCAATTTTTTTAGGCATTGCGTGTTGAATGATGTAACTCATTGCCTCGCTTTGCCTGGACACCAGGACAAAGACATGAAAATATAAAGTTAAATAAATATTTAATATTCTCGACTGGGAATTGAACCCACAGCCAGTCGCGTTTACAGTCACAATTTGTGCCCCTGCGCCACTACTGGTTTCACTTGAAAAATCCTGGTAATCCTAAATACATGTACAAGCTCCCTAAAGTTCACAACGAATAAGAGCCCTTGTTTGCGAAATACAAACGCTTAATTCTCACTAATCCCGGTCAATCCCTTATAAAAAGAAACACTATATACTATAAATAGTAATGTATGAAAGATATATTAGGGCTCTGCCTAACAATATATTTTGTATGGGGATATACATCCACTAATTACTAAGGGAGGGTAGGTCTGTTTATAATAAAAAATAATAATAGCATTTTATATTTATATATTATTAATGTAATGATAACTTACTAATATGAATATCATTTTATAAATAATACAAAATCAAAATATTACATGACGTACTTATTTAGAAAACGTATAAAAATTTGAACGTAGCGGGACTCGAACCCGCTCCACCTGGAAACCGACCAGGACCATGACGCTTAAAAAAAGGCATAAATTACGGCCTGCATCCCATATCCCGCATACAGCAGGTTAGGCAGAGGGAACCTAGTGTTAAGTTAAACACTCCGTTTCTCATTTTCTACCGAATTCTGGAGGCATTGCGTGTTGAGGCATGGCAGAACTCAACGCCGCCCTTTGCCTCGACACCAGAGCGAAGAAATGGAAATATAAATTTAAGTAAATATTTCATCTCCTCGAGTGGGGATCGAACCCACAACCAGTCGGTTTTACAGTCACACCTCGTGTCGCTGCGCCACGACCGGCCTCATTTGTTTATATTTTATGAAATAAAAATATTTATACATAGAATAAACTTAGTATATTGTCGTTATCTTACTTACATTATAATGTCTATAGCTATGAAATTTACTGCAAAATAGTAACATAAATAGGCTTTTTTCTTATTTTTATTACTTTTAGACTTGTAGACATAATTTCAAAGTATAAATGATGTTTTTCGTATTTTAAACGACTTACTTACATACTACATTTCATGCTGTAANCACTCAACACGCAATGCCTCCAGAATTCGGCAGAAAGTGGGGAACGGAGTGTCTTAACACTAGGTTCCCTCTGCCTACCCTGCTGTGTGCGGGATACAGCGTGAAGCTGATTTATTTATTTTTATTTTTACTTAACTCTAGTTTTATTTCTGTAAACTTCTAGTATTAAAAGATAAATCATGTGGTCATGTGGCTGACTGTTCTTGGACCTAACGACTTTATTATCATTTTAAAGTATCCCTATTTTATGGCACATAAATTTTCCATATCTATAGAGATTCTGCTATTCATGATTAAAATATAAAAATAGTTTTAAATTTTCTTTTCGGCGTTGAGAACCGCCACTCAACATGCAATGCCTCCAGAACTCGGCGGAAAGTGGGGAACGGAGTATCTTAACACTAGGTTCCCTCTGCCTACCCGGTTGTGTGCGGAATACAGCGTGAAGCAGATTTGATTTTTTTGTTTTAAATTTAACATCGTCACTTATTATATTCTTTGATCATAATACAAAGGTATATATGTATTTTTTTCTTATCTTCACGCTGTATTTCGCATGCAGGCAGGTAGGGTAGACAGAGGGAGTCTAGTGTTAAGACACTCCGCTCCCCATTTTAGGCCAATTCTGTAGGCATTGTGTGTTGAGTGGTGGGACTTAATGTCGCGATTTGATGCAACATCAAAGCGAAGATATGAAATATTATAATTACCTCGAGTGGGAATCGAATCCACAACCTTTTGCTTTTATAGTGACATGCTTGTGCCCCTACGTTTCGACGGGCCTCCTGACCATATCTAAATATAAAATAGTAATATTATGGATTCTATAATACTATGTATAATATTATATGTATTGTAAAAAATACTTTTCCATTACCGACTGACAGACAGACGGAACTGGACTTAGATAGTAGAAATTTATCATGTTTAGTTAGTTTTGGTTAGAATGTAAAAAAACCCTGAGAAAAGATTTCTAGAAATTTAAAGATTTTCTTAAATAACTTGATGTTAATGTTAAAATGTTCACTTCCAAAATTTGAATATTGCACTTGCAGTATATTTCACCGAAGGCAGCTTAGTTTGGTTTAATTAATTTTGTATGATAACGTACAAATTTATTTTTGAAAGCTCATGAAATAATATTTTTTTTAGTTACAACAATTAAACGTCATTAAAATTGGTTGTAATTTTTTTAAATGACAATTTAAACAAAACTTAGTAATATATTAATCTAAACCCTAAACTCAACTCACAATTTCAATAGATTATGTTTTTTTTTGCTTCACGCTGTATCCCGCACACAGTATGATAGTAGGCAGAGGGAACCTAGTGCTAAGACACTCCGTTCCCCACTTTCGAATTCTGGAGGCGTTGCGTGCTGAGTGGCGGAACTCAACGCCGCGCTTTTGCCTCGACACCAGAACGAAGAAATGAAACTATAAATGTAAATAAATATTTCACTTCCTCGAGTGAAAACCCTAAACCGACATTAGAATAATTTACACAAAAAAAAAACAAATTTGTCGTGACTTCGTGCCACGAAATAAAAAAAAACGTGTTTGACTTATAAAACAAACAAACACAATTTACTTTTTCACATACGCATTACTCCAGAATAAAATAGGCAAATATTGATAAAAGGCGAAGCTCATCGACTTGCCAGATGTCGTGGAGCGCGCCCTGCGATAATTTAATGTGGGGTGAATCACAATGGCTATTGATTCTTTTGTACCCCTGGGAAATAAACTCTCCGTCGTGCTTCTTACACGATTACCGCAAAACAAGGCCAGGTTCCATATAATGTGAGAAACGTTGTGACGTGTGTGACGAATGTGACGAAATCTATATTTGCAAATGTCCCGAAAGAACGCGCGGTGATTAATAATTTGATAGTGATGGCTGTAATAGTATCATAGATACGTGTTTTATATGAGAGGATTAAATAAATATGGTTTCACGGTGAATTCTGCATATAGCAATGAAGACAGCGGGAACCTAGCTTTAGGATACTCCGTTTCCCAGTTTTCGAGGCATTGCGTTTTGTGTGACTGAATTCAACGGTTCGCTTTGCCTTGTTACCAGAGCGAGGAACACGGGACAGTATTAAGTATTTGATTTCTCCGAGTGAGAATTGAACCCGCAACCATCGCATCTACAGCGTGCTTGTGCGATTTCACCACAACGCGTTGTTTTTTTTTAATCTATAGGACTTTTTATATATTGTAATCTAAATTTTTTTTTAGAAGTAAAAAACTAAATTATCACGTATTTTGACATCACAACTAGCCTCCCAAAGAACCATAAACCCTATCAATAAGTTAATACAAAATATTTTTTTATTAAGTAATATTTCTTATTCTTAGCTTCACGCTGTATCCCTCGCACAGCAAGGTAGGCAAAGGGAACCTAGCATTACCATTTTCTGAAAATTAATTATTAAGTATTTTTTAAGTTTATTCCACTATATATTATGTAACCGGAATAACATATAATTGGAAAACAAACAGCTAAAGTTCAAAATGGCAATGAATATAATACGTAATGATTTCTCAAGATCCCGTCAATTTCAACAAGATGAATGGTGACAGCTGGCATCATCACGTTTCCGCCTGCAACCACATTGTTTCGTGCCATCACACTAATTCAAGCAACCCGAGTCTGATTTCAGATTTGACGTCCATAATTAATGGTTTTGGGGAAGCCCCTAATGTTCCTTAGGATTGTTGATGAAAATCTATTTTGCCGGAACATCTTGTTTCTAATTAAATCGGAACCTCGTTCCGGACTATTTTATTACGATTTAGTGATGATTTCTATACATTAATTATTCCCGTTTCTATCTGTTTGTTAGAGTAAACTATTTTTTTTTGGTATTTCTTTTTGAATTTCTTAATTAAAACGTCAAATAAACCGTTTATACTTTAATTTCCGCTTTCGTAGAATAAATACATAAAATTTTGGCGACTCCATGGAGATTATTTATCAAAATGAAGGATCTCTATCTTAATTTTTCATTCAGTTCAGTCGGGGCCCGAAATCCCTCGAGTTTACTTTTACTTAACGAAACCTTATTCAAAATAAACAGCTTGGTGTAAACGGGAGACGTGCCCAAAATATGAAAGCCTCGATGACTTCATATTATTTCCACAGACAATAACAAGACGCGGTCGAGAGCTTTTAATTTCGTTTTATTATAAAATGCAGATAGATACCTTACCTACAGTGTAATATTTAAGTTGTCTTGTATTTCGGACAGACGGGAATTTAATTAAAAGTTTCTCAGTGAAGAATTTTTAGCATACTTAACCACGAATAAGAATTCGTTTACGTTCAGATATCATCCTTGAATCAAATCATATCATTAAGTAAATACTTCTTCACGCTGTATCCCGCAAACAGCTGCGTAAGCAGACGGAACATATTGTAAACACACTCTGTTCCCCAATTTCCGCTGAATTTTCCGAGGTATTGCGTGTTGAGTGGCGGAACTCAACGCCGAGCTCTTGTATAATAATATTAATCGAACCCACAACCATCGCGTCTCTGTGCCACGACGGCGTCAACCTTAAATGTTAAATAAAAACATATTTTCCAAGCAATCCAAGCAACATCTCAAACTTTAACTCCTATTCATCGCGTCTCGAATCAAATATGAATGAATAGATCGTAAGCCTTAACAAAATGAGGCACAAAGCTCGGGCACTTTTTTCTTTATTTCCCGGTGCAAGTATATTGAGTTTCACTCCCACACAAACTTAGCTGAAAGGAATATTTTATCAACTGGAAAAAGAATTGTGATAGCAAGATTTTTTTTATTTTTTTTTATACTTCGTTAAATATGCAAAAAAGTTTTCTTTCTGTGCTTTCAAAATGGAGAGTTAAATGAGAAGGAGAATATATTTTATATGAGTGTTTTTTTTTTAAATAAAAGTTTAATGTTTTGTTTAAAGGATTTTTTTCAGTGAGCATCGTATAATTTTTTTTGTCATAATTTCTATATATTATACTATAGCATAAACGAAGTATTTACTTAATAATATGTATTTAAATTGGAACCATTCTATATCTATATATTTTACACGAACTATATACATTAAATAAAAAATAAATAAATCAGCTTCACGCTGTTCATACATAATATGTATTTAAATTGGAACCATTCTAGATCTATATATTTTACTATTTACATGAAATATTTCTATATAATATATTAAATCTACAACTAATAACTTTAAACATTATCACTTCAACATAAATCTTTCTAGTTTGTATAATCAGCTTCACGTTGTATCCCGCACACAGCAGGGTAGGCAGAGGGAACCTAGACTTAAGGCACTCCGTTCCCCACTTTCTGCCGAAATCTGGAGGCATTGCGTGTTGAGTGGCAGAACTCAACGCTGCGCTTAACCTCGACACCAGAGCGAAGAAATGGAAATATAAATTTAAGTAAATATTTCATCTCCTCGAGTGGGGATCGAACCCACAACCAGTCG